>CM056379.1:23271375-23523875 GCA_029718625.1 Synaphobranchus kaupii
TTAATATATTAAATTTACATATGTCTACTAATTACCCAAACCTATACCTATACGTTTAAAGATGATCACATTTGACATGTAGTTCATCAAAATTTATTTTAATGGAAGTCGTCAGATGTTGCAACTGTCCCCAAGCCTAGGGACTGTTGCAACATGTAAAAAATGCATTAAACTGTAACCTACTAATTAATTTTGCCTTTTGTCTCAATGTCACTGTCAGGTGACACACTACAATGCAGTTTCAAAAATGTCTACACGAGAGCACCAGATCAAGGGCGCTAACCCATGTACTGTATTTCATATCTATATTTTCCTCAAGGACCCATAAAGTCCACCATATTGGATTTTCCGCTAATTAGCATTTTTTGTAAAACACTTAAAATGCTACTCCTCCTAGAGAATTTGACGGATTTGCACAAAACCTGGTATATACCCTCCTTAGACCATGCTTCATAAAGGTTGTATACAGAATTTTGATATTTTAAAACATAACTTTCTATCAAATGGTTTTGGAATTATTAGCATTTTTGTAATAAGCCACGCCCACTGAAGATTCATTGGCTGGTCATTCGGCCATTTTTTGACTGAGGCCTTAGAAAAGGTACGTGAGATGAATCCACATACCAAGTTCCGTGCAAATAGGTCAAATTTTGTAGGAGGAGTAGCATTTTAAGTGTTTTACAAAAATGCTAATTAGCGGAAAATCCAATATGGCGGAATTTATGGGTCCATTTGTTCCTCATAAGCAGAGGGAACTGTAATGAGGCATACATGGGAAGGCAACAGTTGGCATATTTGGGTCAACTATCCTTTTAAAATAACTATATTAAGACACATTTAATATTGCTTTCTCCATTAGAAAAAGCGGGACCTGATATAGCTGCTTAGCTTGGGGACAGTTGCAACAACATGAGAAAACCTCATATGCTAGCTAGACACAATGACATTGACACATGCTAATCATGTCACATAGAAATCAACAAAACAATGATTCAAACTAAGTGAGTTTGGATTAATTCATACAAAAGGTCAGGACAGTATGACAAAAATATAGCTTGTGAACAAAATTACTTTCATACCTCCAAAACAAGCTTTTGTCAATAAATGTAGAAGCAAAGGTTGAATGTGGCTCCTTTCTTCCTGATGGAGAGAGGGTCTAATTGAGCATGTGTAGTATGGAGTGTCATCATTCTAGCATGTTTCTGATTGGAGCAATAAGTAGGGATGGGAATCGTTAGATTGTATTGATACCGATGCCATTATCAATTCCGCTTATCGATCCGATTCTTTATCGATTCCTTAAATATTATTTGCTCCCAGGCTATTAAAAGACCAACTATTACTATTGGGTGGTCATCTAAAATTGATTCAATGACACAATATTTATAAAGTATAAAGCATTCGTTTTTCATTCATATTTCTTCGTCATATCTTGGAAAATATTTATCTGTTATATGTATGCCTGCACAAGTGGCAGAATAAATAAAAAAGTCCAGCATCCAATAAAAGTCTGAATTGTAGAATTCTGTAAATTGAAATGGCATTATAAATGTCATTTGGCTTGATCAATACAAGTGCTTAAAAATATCAGACATCAAAGAAAATAAGACAATAATGAAAAAGGACGCAAGAAGAGAGGATAAATTATCAGTTTAACGTTATGTCAAAAAAGATGGCTAAAATATTGTTGTTTAACTGCTGCTCTGTGATTGGGATATTTAGTAGTTTCATTCTCTAACGAAGATCGCAAACTTTACTTATGAGTTAGTTATGCTCCTAGGCGTGTTTCATAAAGCTGCACCGTAACGTTTGCGTTGGTTTCTGTATATATCAGAACAGTTTCAACTGTCACCATTCTCCCCTATCTCATTTAGCCTATACATTTACATGGAAAGATGAGATCTTTAACGTTACCTGAGGCAAGCTGGCTTCTCTTATTAGCTGAAGATGACAAAGATTGAAGATGATCATTTAGCTAATTTATGTTAGTTATTCGCTTTCCAAATCTAGGCTACTCATCTGTGCGCCGCCAAGCAGGCAATTGTTGTCAGATTAGTCTACCGCCAATCAAAACACTGTAGTTTTACACTTGTAGTTGGTTATAGACTCCCGAGGGAAGTCCACACACTCCACAAATCTGTTATAGTTCTGAATAGTTGATCATTTCCGAAGACGGATCACAAAATGGAGCTTATGCGAACACATTTTCTATTGATTTTTAAATGATAGTAGCAGTAGTATTAGTTTTAAAAAAATGACGTTTACATTTTATATTTTTAGACGGGGCGCCAAACTCTGCCTGCCATCATGCGCTGACTGAACGAAAAACGACGGTGCGCATGACGTGACGTTGTTTTGCTATGCGTAGCTGTCGGGAATACATGCTGGAATCGATGAGAATCAATAAGCTCGAAGGCGTACGATTCCGAGGAATCGGACAACTTGGAACCGGTTCCTAATGGGAACCGGTTCTCGATTCCCACCCCTAGGAATAAGATACTGTTGCAACTGTCCCTTGTTGCAACTGTCACCAGTCTCCCCTATGAATAAAAATGACTGGCCTATTTTTTTACTGATGATATGAATAGGCATCCCAGTAAAGTGAATGGTTTAGGATAAAAAGTCACAGAATTTTATTGACAAGGTATTCAAAAATTTCTTGATTCTCATTTCGGCCTGTCCCTCCGTTCAATTTTTTAACATGAATTTTCTACTTAGAGAGGGGAAACATTCCAAAAGAAAGCTTATTGGGATGTGTCTTGAAGTAGTATAACCAGTTTTGAAAAAAAGTTGGCAGAATTATGATTTTGAGGGGGGTGAAAATGTGTCTGTTACCATGACCATCTGACTTTAAACCAATACAAATTGAGCAGCACAAGTGGCTTACCATTTTGCATGTTCATATTTAAGTGGTAATAGTACAATATGAAAGAGAACGATAACCCTTTTTACCTCAGGAACCATATGATATGCATGTTTGAAAAAAGTGTAAAAAAAGACGTTAATTTTGCGTCCCTCCGTTACCACCCTGTTTTAAAAAAAAAAAAATTTTACCCCCAAGAAGTTGTTTGCCCCCAAACCTTTTTCCCTCAGTTTGGGTTCAAGTAGCCTTTATACAATACCAGTTGTTATTTTACTCAGCCTTGGATAGAACAGGAGTACTAGGGCAAAATACAGCAAAAGTGTCCCTCCGTTACTAAAATATCACTAGTACTGGCCTACCACCAAAGACGTTTGGAATGGTTAGGAATGTAGCTTACCTGCTTGGAGCAGTTTTCACATTTTTCTTTTCGCCTTCCTATATTGATTTCGGACATTGTCTTTGGAAAACCTGTGGAACATATGCAGACAAGACACATGCGCTTCAGTTCACAAAGTCAATCATTTATCCACAGAACACAGCACACACTTGGCCACGGTTCGAGCACAGGACCACTGTAACTTGCATAGCCGACGTGTGCCACCTGAACATACAGCATACAGCATATAAACTCCGCCCTATAAAGCGGTGGGCCAATCAACTTCAGCATAATGGAAAACAGAATGTAGCCTAAGTTAAACTGCGAAGAATACAATTCTGATGATTGACGTGACTATAATGAATGACAGTGCAGTTTTCTGTTCGGTCAGAACAAAGCTGAACACAGTGTAAGTGGACATGAAAATTAATAAATAACAATTTGATGCGTGGTACTGCAAAGGCAAATGACACATTCCGCTGATAAGCACTGTAAAACTAAAAACGACTCGCCTATTTGTTCTTGGTTATGGGCAACTGTAGTGACAAAGACTACCAAGCCAATATATCAGCAGCCTAATAAAAATAGTAGGCTATTATGTTCCACTAGCATGGATTAGAAGTAGCTATAACCAATGAGATATGACCAAATGGACAGACATGCAAAAGCAAAACCACCATCAACTGAATTATAATAATCTGAGATTCTGCTATTTTCTGCTACAGTAGGTTATTTCGGAGCCGAAATAATGAAAACATAAAAGGCCAAGGACACATCCTCCCTACAAACAAAGTAGTATACCTCAATTGACCTAGCTCGCTGACTAAGGCACCGGTTAACAGAGGATAGATCGCCACGTATTCAGACTAGATTTATCAGCTGAATAAAATGAAATAAAAACATTTAGCCTACAATTTTGACTCACCGGTCTGAATTAGTGAAGCACTTAGCTACCCATTTGCCTTTTGTCAAAGGCCGCCAGACTGCACCAATGCAGAGCGGAATTTTTTAGGCGGTGTGAGTAGTTACGGTACGAGCCTATTCTAGTATGGCGTTAAAGTAACGCTATATTGTAGCTATTGTAACAGTTGCTTTATCGTTAGCGCTTATCGTAAATGCTAACTTCTATCGAAACAATCTGTCTCTGGAGCACTATGTACATGAAACCAAATAGCGCGTTTCAGAGAAATGGGACTTCAGTTTTTCGACTAGGCTAGCTACATTGTGTCCTCCAGTACTCTCCCCAAGACATCGCGCCTGCGCGGAACTGATCTCAATCCCTCAATTAACCGAAGGCTTGGATCACACGCCCTTACATTTTCTTTTCGTTTACCTTCATTAATCTTTTGTTTTATTTAACAGGGACCTGGTATGTTCTTATACTTTACCCTCCTTAATATCCCATAAGGTTTGAGTGGAAATAATAAATGTACAAATGCTACAGGCATTAGTAAAAACTAAAATAAAACTCGTATTACCTCGTAAACCTAGCTTGAACCATACTTCACGTGCTCTTACAAGAAAGGAAAAAAGGGGAAAGAACTAAGCTTTTATTCTAGCCAATAAGGATTGGACAGTCCCAGGAAGGAAGTAGAACCCGCCTAATATGTGTGTTTTTTCTCGCTTCCTCATTCCCTGCGTTTAAACGAATTTCATTGTCAGAGATTGATAACACACCACATTTTAGTACACCTTTGCAAACTTTTGAAAAGGTAAGAAGTTGATGGTTTCTATATTTTAATTGATTATGTCTGCAGCTTTTGCCAATTGAAACGAATTGCTTAGTAGCTAGTAAAGGGATTTAATTGACGGTAGATGTAATTTTTTTTAACGTGGATGGCTAAGTACAGTAGCTAACATAAGCACATTGTGGAATTCAACTAATGCAATAAATTGTTATTTATACATAGGCGATAGCTAACCAAGTGGCAAATAATCGACGTAGAGAGGACACCAATTAACTTTATGTGATATTGTGTAAATCCTCTCCTTGCCATGAAGGGCATGAAAAAGGCACTTCCTTGTTGAAGTAGCAGATGAGCAGTTGTCAAGTCTACTCGCGACTGAATGTATAACTTTTTACAAAGCTTGTTGAAAGACAACAGAGGGAACAATTTCCTAGTAGTAATGTAAAATCCCTATCCCTCAGTTTACACCATTTACCTGTTACATTGACTGTACTTAAGCACATTGTACAGTACTTGTATTTTTCAGTAATCTGATTGGGTTTTACTCATCAGAGTGTCTCACTACTGGGTAACATTATGTGTGTCTGACAGATGGGGTATATGGTGGTGGAGGAACACTCTTCCAGTCTCTTGCATCTGAAGAGATTGCCTGGAATTCGCTCCTGGTCACTACTAGTTGGTATGTGTGAATACTTATCAGGCACCAATGTGCAACTATATTTTCTATTTGCAGACAGTATACCAAAGGCTGTATTCATCTGCTTTTGAAAGCTGGTAGGTGTTAACTGACACTGTCCGTTTTTTTTAACTGACTCTTTAACAGGTATATCCTCTGTTGGTCTGGCTGCAGCATACTACAGCACAGGTAAACGCATGCTCCTTCAAATACACAACCTTTGCACAATTCCTAAGTATAATAACTATGATGTCATTTGCTCATCTGGACTGAATGACTTTGCAATGGTCTAAAGGAAATAAAACATTGCTGTGCAATTACAGTTATTTAATGGGCTGTTAACCTGTATTTTCTCTGCTTTGCTTTGCAGATAGTGTGCTATGGAAGCTGTTCTATGTGACAGGTTGTTTCTTTGTGGCTATGCAGAACATGGATGAATGGGAGGTAGGAGAGGAGAGAGCACACGCACACACCACCCAGATCTTAGATACGTACTACTTAAATGTATTATTACATGTAATATACCCCTGGTTAAGATGAGTAAAAAGGGTTATAAAAATTCACCAGTGAATTAGCTTAATCTCACACTGAACAAATGAGAAAAATCCAACCTTTAATTGATTATGAGAAAAAAAATCCCCCCATCAAGAAATAATTATTTTTAACAAAACCATGTGTGCCACAATTATTGGCACCTCCATACTGTTCCAGTGTAATTTACAGATAAATCTAGTCCCACCTCCCAATTCCCATAGAGATCCATTCAAATGCAGAGACGTTATAGTATCGCTTGTAAGAGTACCAGAAAATAAGTAATCAAGAGTCTTTTGATGTTGTTGGGTCACAGACATCAGGAAGTCATGGCATGCAAAGGATATGCGACCAAATATTAAAAATGATTAGTTTATTCTATATATAAATGCAGGGGTGCCAATAATTGTGGCACACCTGGTTTTGTTAAAAATAATATTTTTTTTCTCATAATAAATTTACTTTAATTAAAGGTTGGATTTTTCTCATTTTTTTCAGTGTGAGATTAAGCTAATTCACCAAACGGTGAATTTTTTATAACCCTTTTTACTAATCTTTACCAGGGGTGCCAATAATAGCAGAGGGCACTGTATGTGTGTCTAAATTGTTGCCATATTAACTGACTCATTCATGCTTGAAAAAGGTACTAAAGTAACGAATTTCCCTAAATGGGACAATAAAGTATCACTTGACTTGACTTTCAGGATGCAGTATTTGACAAATCCAGAGGTCTGATAGAACTCAAGACTTTTAGCCTGTATGCCAAGATACTGACTCTGTGGCGGAGAGGTCAGGAGAAAGGTAAGCATCACATACATCCATGTCTTGCATCCCAATCCAGACGTCCTTGTTCTTTTCAATAGCCTATGATTAGTTTATGTCCTCCTTGCTGTCTGTAAGTCCATGTGTTTGTATGATAGTCGGAGATATATGTGCTTTCAATTTCTACTTAATTATCTACTTATTTTATCCTTTGCTTTTACCCTTTTGCTATGTAAAGCACATTGTGATGCTATGTGTATGAAATGTCCTATACAAATAAAGTTTGACTTGACTTGCTCCTGTCCCCTGAATGAGACGATCCAGGGGCCACATGTATAAACAGTGCCGAGCAGAAAAATGCCCTCAGAAAGCTGCGTAAGCGAGTTTCCACACAGAAATTCAGATGGACAACATAAGAGAACCTGCGTTCCTCTGCACGCGCTGGACACCATGCATACGCAATGTTTGGGGAGAGCCTGATATGGCGACACGTGATAGAAAGGCATAGGGAGAAAATGCTAAACTTTCCGACATTCTCCCAGAGCGTTCTTTTACTCAGTTTTATACATGTGGCCCCAGATGTCTTTGCCCCTGTGCACCTGAATGAGTAGAATTGTCCATAATATGTGTACATTATTCATTATTGTCTACGTTATGTGTACGTTATTCTTATAACCCGTTTCATCTTTATTTTCTACCATCCCACCCCTACCCCACTCTTCTAAAGTGGTGTTCGACATACAAAATGTGAGAGATGTGTGTGTGGAAGAAGAGAAGGTGCGTTACCTGGGAAAAGGTTACCTAGTAGTGCTGCGACTGGCCACGGGCTTCTCGCACCCGATAACTCAGAGCGCCACTCTGGGTGGACGCAGGTAAAGTGTGACTTAAGGATGGTTAGAATTGCTATACAGGTTTACTGGACACCTGCCAAAGAGACAGCCCTGCAGAAATAGTTAGAACAGTGGCGATAGGCATTACATTATTGATTAAATTACTTTTGATGTATTTTTTTTCTGAATAGTTTGCATTGCCTTATTGACTATAGTCCATACAGACAAGACAATGTTAGAAAATACTCAAGAGAATGAAGTGCAGTAATAACAAAATAGTCTGAAATCAAACTTCTGTCATGTAGTGATGCAGATTCAATTGCTGCCCTGCTGAAGCGCTTCCTGGGGTTAGAGGAGTTGCAGCAGCGCTGGGAACAAGAGGAAGAGGAGGAGGAGGAGGATGAAGAGGACGATGACGACACCAGTGATTCAGAGGATCTGGATGAGCTTTGACCCTTTATTTGGCTTTTAACATTGTGTCGGACAATATGGATAGTCAGGGGAGAAACCAGTGTCTGGAATGAGCCACTGCTTCCAATCGTGCTGTCCTTCCCACACTTTCACAAATCCTGCTCCACAATAGAAATCACTCCATTTTATGGACTTCATGGACTCCTGATTCCCCTCGACATTCAGCTGTACTTTTTAACTAGATAAAAATGTATATCTGGCAACCTCCCCCAAAACGGCACTATAATTTACAGTTTGGCCTCTTCATTGAGATGCGTGTTAAGATTTGGCATCAAAAGAAAATGTCGGATATTGTATTAATATGGAGACTGCCTGTATGCTGCACAATACCATCGCATCCTCTGTGCGCCACTGTAAACTTTCAGGTTACAAGCATGAGATTTCTGAATACCGTAAAACATTTGAACAATTGGCTTTTACTTATATATATAAAAAAAAGAATAAAAAAAAAGACTAATGTACGGATTGTGTTCATCACAGGCAGGTCCTGTTGTGTACCTTGTTATATCTAAGCTGCACGAATCTTTAGCACCTGTATCCTTTTTCAAATACGGAAGTAGGAGATTGGCTCAGGAGCATTAGTATTAATCATGTGGGTAGGTCACATCCTGGAGGTTGAAATGGAAGTTGGCATTGTAATGGACTGTGCATTTAAAGAAATTCTGAAGATGAAGTATAGACACCTATAAGATTAACCTGAAAATAAATGAAGTCATCAACACTGTAGCTGTGAATTTCAAAACGATGATTAGCACACAAAGCAATGTCAGTAACGGTGCCCTTGAAGAGTGAATTGGGTATCTTTACTGGTATGATTAAGTCAATTAATTCAAGAAATGATAGTATTTAATCTGCTGGAGGGCTCATCTTGTTTAAATGCTGGGTTACTACTCATAGTGCAGTTTCAAATCCTCTACTTTTTCCCTCCTTTTTTCTATACTGTTCTTCCCTTTTTCTTCTTTTTTACCTTTTTTCTGTTCAGCTCACTCTAAATTTCCTTTAACACACCTCAAATTCCAAAATGAAAATAACAAGACCACACAGAACAATGTCTTGAAAGATTTGATATGCTCATCCAGTCTTCAGTTTTACGTTATGGAGATGAGATCGTTTTGTGGAAAATCCGTAAGAAGAAGTCTCTTCTTTCAGTAATCTCATTTGGTGCTGTGTGTTACTTTAGAATGTGTAGCCATGACAATTTAAAAGATGGTTTAGAAGCAAATGTTTTACATTTAAATTATTCAGGGAACATAACATGGTTTCTTTAAAAAAATGGACATGTGGACACATGGACAGTTCAAAAATGTAGTTAGCAATTGTATTTTACAGCAAAAATCTGTCTGAATGTGATGTTTGTACTGAAATTACATCAAACGCATATCTGAGATGTTGAATTTAAAAATAATGACCACTGCTGTCTAATTACAGGAGTGTAATACACTTACATTCAGCTGTTGGAAACTCCAGAATAGTGTTCAGTTGGAGATCCTGCTAACTTGCCATGAGTCAAATGCCCCATAACTTTCTTAAAAATACTTCCAAGTTGAGCAACGTTTTTTAATTTACTGTATATGTTGTGGTAGGTGAAATGTTCTTATGACATTCAGAAGATTTTGACACTTTGTTTACAAGTGGATTGTGGTTGTGTGTTTCCTTTTCAAACGGTCAATATTTGTCGATTGATTCACTAGCCTGATGATTTTGTTTATTACAGTCATTGTAATCCACACAGATTTGTATCTGCACACCAACCTGCCTTGTGTACAGTACTTTCAAAATCCTAACAACGATGAGTATTTGACATTTAACGTCTCTTATGAAAATCGCTGGTATTTCCATCCTAGGAATGCTTGCACTACACGCGTAGTCGCACTACAGTGTGTAGTCCAATATTCTCGCAAGTCACAGACTATCTTAAATCTGGATTGGGAGAGCTGCAATTGAGTCTGACCGAGTCACATTGTCGGAGACTGTCGGAGGCGATCACACAAACGCTGGGGATTTAAAGATCTTAAACTGCAAAATCGTGACTAAAAATCCTGTAATGTACGCTAGGCATAAGGTAGTCCTCATATTTAATGTTGTCTAGCCCTGCATTGTGATTCATGTTTCACCTGGGTTCAACTCATTTTGGATGATGTATTCATTTACTCTGTACCATTGATCTGTTTTGTTTGGTGCCTTGCCTGTGCAATTGCACATGTAAATTCAACCACAGATAGATACTTTTACACATTTCCACACAGTAATTTTATTTTCCTGTGCATTCCAATTAATCATACCATCCACGAGGATGCTCAATTGCCTTTCTGCAAATAAAATGACATAAAACAAAAGGCATAGCAGACTGCTGCAGTTGTTCACCTTGGGTCTTTAAAAATATTTTTATCAGTTTCTTTTGTAAACTTTAATCATGCCAAAAATGTGCAACTGATGAGACAACAATAGCTATCTCTGGAATTTAGTTACATAATAGGTAAAAAAAAAAATAATTATTGAGGAGGTTGCTGAATGTTGACTCACCAAATGTGTTTTTGTACTTCTCCAATATTATTAAGACTGGTGGGAGCACAGGACACAAAGACAAAAAAAATTGTTGGGCCCTCTGTCCCAACCTTGTGACCTCTGCCTGCACTGCTCATCCACCTGTAGATCATCCCAATCACAGATGTGACCAGGGTTCTCTGTTATAGTAGAGGGCATCAATGCCAGTCCTCCTACTCCTCCTTTTCCTCAGTGGGCTCGGTCAACCTTCTTGCCCAGGAGAGGGGAGTTGGAAGCCGGGTGGCAACACCTCCTGGGTGGTTACCTGTATGTCTTCCAGCAAGCGGTGGATGGGCTCCAGAACCGCACTGACGTGCTGCTCTATCCACTCCTGAGCTACGGACTCAGGAAAAAACTTCACCATCTCCTGTCTCATAGCCTCCACCTTCAGCTCTACTCCTGTCAGCAAGCTGGAGGGCAGAGAGAAAGGAGGAGCTTTGCATGACACACCCTGATAGTATACAGGATAGGTTGTACATCGGTACAGAAATGGACAATGCTTTGTAGGTGTGAACTGCATTTATAGGCAACTATTTCTTACAATGCACAGAGAAAATGAGCTAGACCTGCATTATACATATAGCGTCTTATTTACTAAGACCTTTAGCGTGTGCAAAACCTTTTAGCACACGCAAAACTAATAACAACCAATGATTGGTGCAAAATAAATACCATGACCAACCATTGGTCACATTATTGGTTTTCCTGTGTGCTAAAAGGTTTTGCACACGCTAAAGGTCTTAGTAAAGCAGGCCCATAATACAGTAACACAAAGATGATATGAAGGACACACAATAAAAGGTACAACAAAAATTATGCATTGACACTTACGCTGTTGCCTGATACTGGATTTGCTGTGCCATTAGAGGGCTGACAATCTTCCTCTTCCTGTGATATGGGGTAAACCATCCCTTCACAAGCCTGAACCACAATACCAGAGGACTACATGTTAGAAAAACCCTTGCTTGCTTGCTTGTTTGCAGCTACAAGTACAGCAGCGCTGTCTTCTATAGCCACTCATATCCCCACTATATCTAACCAGGTTAGGGAACTCAGTCTCCTGTAACACGGCTCACTCACATGTTGGTGTCCAGGACACGGAGCTCCTCAGACTGCAGCAGTTCACTCAGCTCCACCACCAGTGTTGCCAGTCTCTGCCCAGGATAGGGGGAACAGCTGGCTTCACAGGGCCTGCTGCACGGACACCAGACCATGGCTGTATTAACCCTTCCCATCAGGGTCACTGTCACCGATGCCAATGTTTTTTTTAGAATTGCCATGTATTCCCATGTTTGCATTTAGCAAGAAAGCATTAAGACCTAGGAGACCAGTGTCTGCAAATGTTTTTGCAAAGTATTTCATTCATTTGGCCTCAATAATGAATGAATTACATTTTCACCACTGTTGATACTAGGAAAGTTGAATTATTTACCTCGCCATGTCTTTCACCTCTACAGTGGAGATGCCAAGAGTCTCTGTTACCTTGGTCTGAGACTCCTTACTGAAGCTGCCTGCAACACACATTATTAATGAAATAAATATTTTCCTGATTGATTGAAAATGTTATTGCTCATTTCCGACAGTGAGTGAGAATGGTGGCGGGGGGCTGACCTTGGCACAGGGTTTCCAGGCAGGAGGCCAAGGAAGGTAGGCCCAGAGGTAGCAGCTCACACAGGACAGAGAGATGATCATACCTGCCACAACATACTCTTTGTGATTACATACCCAAAAGCATGTAAAGAAACATTTATTTATTCACAGAGATCATTTACAAAGTCGAAAAAAGTGAGACCACATACATGGCACTTCATGTATACACTATATGGTGCACTATGTATATTGACTGAAAGCTGAAGACTCTGTAAACCTATTAATTGTATATTGCGAATCCACCATGTGGCATCCTCACCTTTGCCAGCCCGTGATGGCAATGCCCTGCATTTCTATTCCACTGGGCAATGCAGCTGCCACCTGGAGCCACTGCAGATGGTTGTCCACGTGCCTCTGAGTGGAGGTCACACAGGTACTCACGTCTGTGGAGCCTTTAAAAGAACTGGCTGCCCACACTTTGGACAGTCCTGCACTCCTGTAGGTCTCCAGGAGTTGGACTGAAGGATTGAAATATGAACAAAAAAGGAGCAAAGCAAAGCGTAAGAGCCATGTCCAACATTCTGCTTTCCACTATCTCCTTCTCCAAGGGCCAATGGAGAGAAATGTGGGAGGGAATACAATGGATAACCTACAGTATACGGGATTATGAAACTGATGTGTACCTGTGCCTGCCACATCCAGAGAAGGGCTGTAGTCCCACAACATTGGCTGGACCAGATCCATAAGACCACTGGCTGTCATGGATGAAAAGAAAGAGGAGGAGGTAGAACCAGACAGGAAGGCGATAACAGAGAAACTGAGTTATATACAATGTAAAAACTGCAAACAAAAAGCTGGGACTCCTCACTCTTGGTTTTGAGCTCCGTCAAACCAGAGAAAAATAAAAACCCTCTCCCGACCCTTCACCTTTGATAGTGTTATGGGACATGCTCCTCAACATGTCATCCCCACATGATGAGACTGAGGTGAGGCCAGGTTTCTTGTATGCTCTTTTGCCACCTTCGTCACATGACCAAGGAACAGCTGGTGAACGTCATGGCCGGGGATACTCAGCCAATGCCTTGACTCCTCCCCTTCGCCCAAGAGGTACAACCTGAACAGTAAGATCACGTCATTATTATTGTAATAATAATGACTGTAGAGCAGCCTCTGTATCACAAACACAATATAAACAATGCTATGAGAGCCCAATGCCATACCTCATCTGCCCCAATGTGCAGAAAACCTGATGTCAGGGTGAAGCTCCAGCACCTGGCGCACAATCTGCAGCACCAGCTTCACACTATTTTCCCTGTGGGGATTCAGGGTGCCCAGAATGTATCCCACCTCACGCAGCTCCCAGAATTCTCTGTGCTTCAGAACAAACTGAGAGAGAGAGAGAGAGAGAGAGAGGGAGAGAGAGAAAAGAAAAATATGAACAGATTTTTTGCAAAAGAGGATTCTACAAGTCATTTCTACCAAATCTTACAATTGAAATTCACACCTTTTCTATTCTGTCAGATGTAGAAAAGGTAAGGATACTATTAGGAGAACAAACAAATACAATAAAGCTAGTTGCACAATTTATTATGAATTGCCATAAAACAAGAGAAAACATATGAAACTATTCATTACTATTACTAAATATTACTATTACTTTTGTATTATACATACTAATGCATACTAGTTTTTTTTAGTTTTTTTATTTATTTATTCTCTGTATTTCTGTGTAATCCTCTTGTATATATTTATATATTTGTTTGCACCTATTTGCTGCACCTTCACACAGCCTACACGTGGCGAAGTATCCATGTGCTCCCCCGCATACTACTGTAAATCTCCTCAACACTACTTAAGATTGCATTTAATTTAAACCTATAAGGTGTATATAAAGTGTACACTGACACAGATGGCTGTCACAGTCTCACCTCCAGATGTCCAAAAGTCTGCACCAGTGGAATGATCTCTAAGCCGTTGGACTTGGCCATATCCTGGATTGATCTGATTTCCTCGCGACTGTGTATGATAAAAGCGCTACTTAGCCAGTGGGAATGATTATAACAAATGACTATACCACCTTAATGCAAATTCTGTTTTAAATACAACTGAGTTATCAATTAGTTTCCCCAAGTGGTCACTGTGCATGATATGGCAGTTAGCACGCGGGTGACTTGGTAGGAGAGTGGTGGAAGCAGCAAAAAATGAGAGATAGAAACTTATTCCATTATTATTTAAGACAATACTAATAATTCATACCATGGATATTAAAGTCAACATGGGCCTTTACAAACTAAAAATGATAACATAAATTTGTATTGTAATGGTTGCCTTGAATAAGGTGATGAAGACGGTGTAGCCGAAACGCATCTGTGACTGCTGCTATTAAAAGTTAAAATTAATATTGGAGAGTGCTGGCCCTTTACTTTTCTTATTCTGCCTTGAATAAGGTCACATGCTATGCAAAACTAAATAAATAAATGCGTCATCATAAGGAAAATAGTGAATATGCAATACATCAAGGCTGGTGATATTTGATGCAATAAGGGACCATTTATGGAGTAAATAAAACAAAACCTGACAGGTAATGCCTGCAGTTTTAAATGTGATATGGAGGAGAGCAAGTGTGTTTTCTCATCACACCTGTATGGCGGATGATCAGTAACTTGGAGAACCTTCAGATCCCCCTCATAAGGAAACGTGTCTTCATACTCCAAGAGTAAGCCACTGGCACCCAGACGAGCAATCAGAGGGATGAGCTGTAAATGCAGGGAAGGAAGAGACAGAAAGGAGATCTTTTTTCCCAATGGCTAAAACCCACACCAATATTTGTGTTCAATTGATCCTTAATCACTATCAGTATTAGAAAAATGTTATGACGACATTTTTGGAAATCTAAACTGTACAATTATCCATTTCAAAAACTTTGAGGAACTTTGAAGATGTGTTTTCAACAATATTAATTGACCGAGAGATCGAAAAATCAGCATACACAGTGGATCCCCAGGAGTCTGAAAAACCATTATCTAGAGCAGGGGTCCTCTGGAACTTGAAAGGCACAGGGGAGAGTTGGAGTTAAGACAAGGGGTCTCTTATTTTGCAGCGAAGGCCCTAAGACATGGAGATCCACTGCATCATATGCATACATCTGGGGAAAAATGTTATAATCCACCATGGGGTGGTTACATTTGTAATACACATTTTATATACAATATTATGTCACAGATCAACATTTAAATGTCTAAAATTTAATTTAAACATATTTCTTAAAAATACCGCCCCCCCCCCCCCCCCCCCCCAAGAGGGGGTTTAACCCCCCTCTGACCCTCCCGTAATTCACACCCTGGACCAGACCCCCCCCCCCGAAGAACTAGATCCAGACCAAGACCAAGACCAGACTTATTTATAATTGAATATTGGCCTACTGCCTAACAATTTACCCTGTGGCTCTCCAGCATGTGGTTAAATATTCCAGATCTAGAGTATTCTGGTTGGTGACTGACAAACACAAAGGGTGAATTGCAGTTAGGGCTGGGCGATATATCGCAACGATAATTATCGATTTCAATAACGGCCGTTGCCAGCATGTGGGGTATTGCCTTTTTTTCTTTAATTATACCTGATGCGGTAGTAATCAACTTCAAAACCCGTGTGAAATTCTTCCGGGAAAAAAAAAACGTCATCACTGTCCACTGCGCGTTGATAAGACGGACAATCACAGAAAGGCGTTGCACCTTTCATGCGATTGAAAAAACACATCACATGATCACGTGAACGCTGTATGACCTTGCTGCTGGTTGGCTGTCTTATCAACACTCAATAGATATCAGCGGTGATGTTTTTTTCCGGAAGCATTTCACGCAGCCTCTGAAGTTTGGATGTTTACTGCCGTATATTGGGTATACTTAAAGAAAAAAAGACGAAAAGAAAGGCGCCCCACACGGTGGCAACGTCCGTTATTGCATTCGATAATTATCGATGTTGTATATCGCCCAGCCCTAATTGCAGTGTGCTTAGCTGGAGTTTAAACCTCAGATTTTAACTTCTAGACTACAGAACTGCATTACAACTGGAACATGTAATCCTTATTTCACAGATTTGGAGAGCTGTACCACTTGTTAAGCAGTTCTGTGGTTTAAACTCCAGCTAAGCAAATTGACAAAAACTGTCTTAATCAAGGACTATCTAAAGTGTACCTTTTGCATGTAGCTCATTCTGGGAGGAGCTCCCTTTAAATCTAGGTGAACAATTTTCTTCCCAGTGGGCCATGGTGAGACACTCATTGTAAAAGCAAAGCTGAAAACGACAGGAAAAACATGTTCCATTATTCAACGAGACAGCTAGCTAGTTAAGATTCGTTCAAAATTCATTGCTACCATTGATATTCACAAGTATGATACCATGATTGCGTATGTAGCTAGCCTATACTTAAGCTGCTGTTAGCTTGGTGAATGTTTCCATCCATCTAGCATAGCCTACACACGTGAGGCTTAACTACAGGCCTACATTGCTTTACTGCAGCAAAATGTATCTAGCTATACTTACGTTATTTATATTTATACGATTATAACCAACAGCAATTTAGTAGACAGAAGTCCGGAGGAGATCCGGAATGGTCTGTGGTGTGCACGTCCGATTATTTTGGCTGTACTAGAAATCAAGGCACGAATGTAAACAAATGAGGAATCTATTAATGCTGTCTGATCGAATTCTGTGCATCGCTGCGTTGATTCCTCCAAGATTATACAGGATCAGCTAACACAACCCAGTCAAACCCAAAGCAATAGTTATAAAAACCCGAAACTGATCTGTGGTCAGCGCTGGCTTGCGAGCATATACATGCACATCCGTACATAATGTCTGTGAGCCGCGTAAGGTCTTACTTTGCCATTGGTCCACATGCAGCAATCTTTGAAGTTTAGTTGGTCCCTATTGTAAGGAGGCGGAGAGTAACATCAAACAGAAATATTACGCTATTCTGCCAACAATTATTTGTAAAATACTGTAACGACGTTACATACAATTCTATCAATTCATTTTGATTAAAATTAACCAAGCGTTAACTTCCACCGTTGTTCTCAAGGTACCGTAGTGCCACGAACTCCGTTTGTTCTCATATCTCGGCCATCGAATAAAATAAAGTAATCCTCTTTGTTTTCATTATTTTCAGGAGTGCGACGGGGTTTCTTTAGGACAGGCTTGGGACAAGGCTGAAAATTATACAGAACTGCCTGAACGTTTTGAGTACAAGTAGTACAGTACGGTTTGCGTCGAGACATTAATGAATTTGTAACTATTATTAGTAAGTAATATGTAGCCAAATGAGCAACATTAGAATAAAACACAAAGGTCCGTTTCCGGGGCAAGGAGGAGGTTGTGGAGGAAAGGAGCATGCATTTTTCCAGTATTGAGAGGCACCCCAGCACTGCAAACGACCATGAATACAACAGAAAAACATGGGTGCGTCCCAATAATCGAAAAATGCGCCCTCCCTTCCTCCCCTACCACCTCTTCTACTCCGTGCCCCGGAAACGGATCTTTGTGTTTTAATCTAATGTTGCTGATTACATCTTAATTAGGCCTACGCATTGATGGTTGCATATTAATTAATGTTTCGATGCAAACCGCAATGTCAGGTACATTGTATACTGTACATTTAAATACTTGTACTCAAAACGTTCTGGCAGTTTTGCATACTTCGGGGAGGAGAGGAGGTGGGGAGTGAAGAATATTGGGACGCACCCCATATTTCAACCACACGGCGCACAACTGAGTAGTGAGCGACTGAGTTTGCGTGCGCTAGATTATTCACAAAAAGACAAGCGTTCCTGTGCGAGAACCAGTTTCTAAGTATAGAATCAAGGTTCTTGGGGACTAGTTCACTGGCTTTGATCATGGCGTTTGAATGAAGGGGGGTTTGCGCATAGCTAGTAGGCTAATGTCAGGAAATCTAGCAAGCTAGTGGTAAACATAGCGAATTTACATAAATTATCGCCGAACGCTTTTGCTAATTCTAAAGAAAATGCCCATACAACGGCGAGTAAATCTGAAATCTACTGACAATAATGGGATTGAGAAAAAAATTAAAAGGTACGGTAAGTAGACATGTTTGTAGTAACATAATTAGCTTAACGTTTGCTAAACGTTTGGCCACACAATTTAATGAACGATAATAGTAAAAGGAACACGCGTAACAAATAGGTAGTAGCCTAATAATAATCTGTAGGGGCTATCACTATCACCCCTAGTTTAACAGACTAAAGCAGCATGCTACGTATAGCTAGCCAAGGATAGTTTTGGAACACAACTACTGTTTGCACAGTAAACAAATCAAGTGCATGCATTTTGCAACGCTAAGATCCACCAGTTGTCGATGAAAGCGAAAAGGCTGAGTAGGCTACCCTGGCCTTGGACATGGAATGGATGACTATCATTGTTTCCAATCAACTTCAGCATTAGCTTGGAAACATCAAGTGTATTGTAGCTAACGTTTATTATTATATACTATAGAGTAGAGGTGCGTGTGGCAAAACGTTACGCTTTGCTGCAGTAGCCAACACATCGCGAGTACAGTCAAGCCGGAAAGTCTGCACACCCCTTTCACCTTCTCCACGTTTTATTACGTTACAGACATATTCTACAATAGATTGAGTTCATTTTTTGTCTCAAAATTCTACACAAAATAGCCCATAATGACAAAGTGAAAACAGGTTTTTAGACATTTGTGCTAATTTATTAAAAATCTAAATGTAAAATATCATATGTACATGATATGACACCCAAAAGTGAGCTGAGGTGCATTTTGTTTCCACTGATACTGCTTGAGATGTTTCTACAACTTAATTGGAGTCCACCTGTGATAAATTCAATTGATTGGACATCATTGGGGATTGCCAACACCTGCCTATATAAGGTCCCACAGTTGACAGTGCATGTCAGAGCAAACTCCAAGCCATGGGGTCAAATAAATTATCTGCGGACCTCAGAAGGGTACGGAAAAATCTCTGCAGCTGTACAGGTCCCAAAGAGCACAGTGGCCACCATCATTCGTAAATGGAAGAAGTTTGGAACCACCAAGAATCTTCCTAGACCTGGCCGCCCGGCCAAACTGAGCAATCGGGGAAGACGGGCCTTGGCCAGGGAGGTGAGCAGGAACCCGAGGGTCACTCTGACAGAGCTCCAGCGTATCCTTGTGGAGATGGGAGAACCTTTCAGAAGATCAACCATCCAGGCAGCACTCCACCAATCAGGCCTTTATGGTAGAGTGGCCAGACGGAAGCCCCTCCTTAGTAAAAGGCACATCGCAGCCCGCTTGGAGTTTGCCAAAAGGCACCTAGAGGACTCTCAAACCATGAGAATCAAGATTCTCTGGTCTGATGAAACCAAAATGGAACTTTTTGGCCTGAATACCAAGCGTCACGTCTGGAGGAAACCAGGCACCGCTCATCACCTGGCTAATACCATCCCTACAGTGAATTATGGCAGCATCATGATGTGGGGATGTTTTTTAGCAGCGGGAACGGGGCGACTAGTCCTGATAGAGGGAAAGATGAATGCAGCTAAGTACACTGAGATCCTTGAAGAAAACCTGCTCCAGAGCGCTCTGGACCTCAGACTGGGGTGAAGGTTTACCTTCCAACATGACAACGACCCGAAGCACACAGCCAAGAGAACAAAGGAGTGGTTTCAGAGAAAGTCTGCATGTCCTTAAGTGGCCCAGCCAGAGCCCAGACCTGAATCCAATTGAACATCTGTGGAAAGAGCTGAAAATGGCTGTGTACCGACGCTCCCCATCCAACCTGACAGAGCTTGCAAGGATATGCCAAGAGGAATGGGCAAAAATGTCCAGAAACAAGTGTGCCAAGCTCGTAGCTTCTTTCCCAAGACGCCTTGAAGCTGTAATCGCTGCAAAAGGTGCAGCAACCAAGTATTAGGCTAAGGGTGTGTACAGATATGTAACCCCTAAATAACCTATTTTTGTCAGTAAAATAAAATTGCATATTTTCTAAAAACCTGTTTTCACTTCGTCATTATTGGCTATTGTGTGTAGATGTTTGAGGCAAAAAATTAACTCAATCTATTGTAGTATAAGTCTGTAACGTAATAAAACGTGGAGAAGGTGAAAGGGGTGTGCAGACTTTCCGGCTTGACTGTATATCCTGCCAGGGCAATTCAATTTTGATGGATAAAGTCAACGCAAAGCAAAACTTAAATTTTCACACACCGAATAGATAGAAATATGCATGGTATTTGGTTTATTCTCCGCTGGAACCGCAACACGAAATAATAGAGAACATTATGAATCAGTAAATGAGAGCTGCTACTCAGAGGATTTTCAAATGATTATGAAAATATTTTGCCGTTCAGTTATGGCACATAAAATGCAATCAACAACAAATAATAGTCTTAAAGCAATACCCCCCCCCCCCCCCAAAAAAAAAAAAATGTCCCCACAAGTCCATCGTAAGTCACGACACACAGTAATTTAATTCTGAATGGTTTGGTGCCAGCTGTGGCCTGCACTGCAGTCCCACAATGACTGTCCAACTCTGCTGGTGGGCAGCGGAGTGTACGACTTGGCTGATTACAGATTTCAAAGTTTCTCTGAAAAAATGAGGATATTGCAGCAATGGGCCTATAGACAAGATGAGAATACTGTACTACCCTACCCACCAAAATATATGGTCAGACTAATAAAGTTATGAGATGGCACTGGACTGACTGCTCCACCTTAAAGATGAGTAATGGAATGATTTTATGTAATTATAGTATTGTCACTATGGGCAGGTCAGAAGGGCAACTGGATCAGGCAGCTAAGTTTGACAGCAGTTGGTTTGTTGATGTGCAAACTGGGCAAAAGCTAAAACATTACAAGGTAACCAAACATTAATAAACTGGCAAATTATTAAATGCCACAACGTTTCTAATATTTGAGGTAAAATACACAGGTCTTCACATACTCGGTAGTACTGTCAGCTTACTGGTTGAGATTTAGAGAATACAAATCAACCATCATTGAAGGTCTCCATAATGAAACCTAATCTGCTTATACTGCAGGAAAAATAGAGACCAGCATAACGCCCCACAGCAGGCCTGTGAGCTTGGCCTTTATACTGACCCACTGGCGAGGAAACGGGCAGCAGCTGCAGTGATCAGTGATGGGTCATTCCAGGGGAAAATTGACCCTTTTTAACCTTGACCTCTCAGATCTTTCTGATATTTGACACTCATAATGTAACCTTGGAGTAATGATCTAGTTTTGAGGTACTTGCATTATACATTTAAATTCTTAATTAATGCAAATAATTAAGTCAAAGTATTCAAACATGAACCATTTTGTAGAGCAAGTCTTTGTGATTACAATGAGACCAATATACATGTATAATTGTTTTTACCATTTACGATGGTCAAACTGTAGGTCTCGAAAGTCGAGGTGGGTAGGCCAAAAATGGAGTGAAAATGGACACTTTGTCCCTAATTTTCTTAATGATGGATTTTTCCCCCCCAAAGAAATAACAATAATCATTACCCCAAGGTTACATTATTGGTGTCATATATCTGAGTGGTCAAGGTTAAAAAGCATCCATTTTTCCCCAGAGTGACCCTGATGTAATGTAAGCAGCACATGTCTATGGCCAGTGATGTCTAAGGTCCTGCAGCTCTCCTTGTCTGCTGGTGCGCCTAAGATGCAGAACAGACAATATCCTTTTCTAAATATTCCCCCCCATTGTTTTACTCTAGTCCTGCCTGCGGAAGGTAAATAAATTGCTGCTCAGCAGAAATGCACTGTTGTTTTAGTCCTCTCATTTGGCAGTTTAAGAGGTGGAATGCTCAGAGTGAACATTTCACAGTGAGTGCAGCTAAACATTTTGGCCACCTGCTTAGCTGAGGTTCTGCTACAACTGAGGAAACAAATCAGAAAATGTATACTTCATTGGTATAGTTTTATTTATTAATGAACAGATAGTTATGTTAAGCCTCATTAGGAAAATAGTTTGAATATAGTAATTCAATTTTTAAAATACACTGAGAATCTGTAACTCAGCTTATGTAGACGTGAGGATCACCTGTAACCATCTGTATCTTGTAGCCACCTGATTTAGAGATGTGAATATACATGTACATTTTTCATGGCTAGTCGTTTTTCTAGTTTCACGGAGACATACACATTTATAATTTAGTGTGGGTGCTTGGCAAAAAAAAAGATTAAGGCAAAGAAAGGATAAAGGAATACTAGTACACTTATGTAATACAGGTCTATCCATGTCAACACCTTTACCTGACGATGATGAAAAGGTCAAAATGTTATTACTGTCAACAGAATGTTTTTAAACCGTAAAAACAAATGAAGTCAAAAGGCCATTGGCTGGTTTTCTAATGTAACAAAAGGTCTTAAACGTGTCGTTTTATTCCTGCAGGGGAAATGCACACCGACAGGCCTCCTTTTGGAAGAGGCCCACAGGTTACCTGCTTATTTTAACGGCTTTTGTGGTGTGCGGTGCAGTGGGCTGGCTGTACTTCAACTTTGACAATGAAATAACAGAGACTCTTGTGCGACAAGACGAGGTGGTTTCACAGCCAAAGATATTCAAGGTTCAGTGTTCGGAGGATTACGACAATTACAAACGCTACCCAGGCAAGTAAACAGCCTTCAGAACTCACAGACAATGCTCTGTTTTCCCATTGTTACTATTTAAAATAGATTTTTAAGCACGTCGGCGCCTTTTGTTATTGTATTACAGCAGTGAAACGTGCATAAATCTGAGGCATTAAGTGGTCTCCCCTAGAGAAAGTGGTGGGAATTTAGTCAAAATAAATAATGTTGTACAAATTCCTTTGTGATATGTGAACTGTGTTTATCAAAGTAAACGGAACCAAGTTGTTCCTTCTTTTGCTGATTGAAACCTTTGCTTAAACCCATAGATTTGTAAATGAAAGCAGTGGTAGGATCCTTCCTAATGGGAAAATAACAAAACATGTAAAGGATGATGAGAATTAATTGCATCTGTAGGACTGATAATTGAAACTGTTCATATTGCGAAGAATCGCTAATTATTATAATCGATAATCACAAAGTATCGCCAAGCAAGAGGGCATATTAATATTGCCTACAATGAAAATAGAAAATTGGCCACCATTTTGCCTCAATTTATTATGTGCTGTGATGTGGTTTGGTGTTATATGACCTTGGGAAAAAGGAACAGGACTTACTTTTGTATTTTGGTCAGAATTATGTTTCTCTGTTCAGTTGTTGTACTATTCTCTAAAGAGATGCAGCATTCCACAAAACGTAAAGAAGTCCACATTTTCAACAGACATGCTCATAAACAGAGATGGCTCATAGATTCAGTGACAAACCGGTAACCAGGTGCAAACCATGAGTATGAGCAGTCCGGAAGAAGGTCACAGGCCCCCCAAGTAATGTGACATGTCTTACTCTCAGGCTGTACCCCTCAGACCTGTGGCCGAGCTGTAGCAGACGGTGTGGTTACACACGAGGAGGTGCGGGCGCTACGGAGGTGAGGAATTCTGTGTACAAATGATAATTAAATGCGGTCGCTCTCTCTCACTCTGTGACAACCACATCATGTAGGCTACATACCACATACTCAGTCCATCTTATGTTATTACCTTTCTTCCTTTCATACCGTCTTGCTCCCGCGTAGCATTAGCACCTCTCTTTCTATCACACTCATGCCCTTCAGCTTGTCAATCTTCCTGCATCAGTCTGTCGCCAGTTCACCCGATTTCTCATGTGTTCACCTGCAGGTTGGCAGAGAGGGGGCTCTCACTAGCAGGCTCGGATGGAGGTGTAAGTATTCCACCTGTAGAATAACAATAGAAAGCTTGTTTAACTGTAGGAAGCTAATGCCATTTTTAATACAATACAGCTCAAGAAGAAGACTTGTTTTTAAAAATATATTCTTATCATACTAAATGTTCAATTTAATTTATTTTAGGAGACCTGCACTTGTTCCTTGTTTTACTGGTGTGGGATTTAAGTGATGTATTACATTGCACACTAGAGGGCAGGCTGCTACAGCAGCTCTATTGTTGGAACTCTGTTAAAACTCGTGCTCTGTTTATAAGTGCAGGATATACTGAGGCCCAATCTCAATGTCCGTCCTTACACCCTCACAGATTTTGAGGCGCATTCCCGATAAGTCCGCGAGGGCTCAGGGCTGTCCCACTGTAAAATTGGCAAGTGCGTGAGGGGCTCTGTCGCGGACTTTTCGAGCCCTTTATGCGGACTTTCCACAAGTCTACAATCCTGCAGACTTTGCTGGGAGAATTACCCACAGTTCATAGCGTTTCTGACGATAAAAATGGAAACGCAGCTGGAAACGTCTCAAATTTCAGCGGGTACAACCCTAAAATTTAAAGTCCTAAAGTGGCGATTGTCATAAACATCTTGCATGCGAGACAGGCGTTGTCAAGGCAACATATAACATCACAAAGTGCTGTCCCATTCCTCTTATTTGTCCCATTTCGAGCCCTTGCACTCTCATGCACTTACGCACTGACGCAGGACATGCATGTGATGTCACCCAAAGTCTGTGGGGGCTCAGTCCTTAGGGCTCAGGGCGGACATTGAGATTGGGCCATAGAGTTCCCTAGAGTCGGCATGCTGTGATAATTACAGCTTTGAGATGTAGTCATTTGGGTTTCTAACCTGGTCTTCTAACCTGGATGGGGTTTGTGACCTGCTTGCCATTGTTTTCAATACTGCCACCCAGTGCAAAAGGGAGAGAACAGTAATGCAGCTGGAAGAACCATGGCTCAACTCCACATTTGTTATCTACTGAGCCATCAATGCGAATCAACGCTGCAAAAATGCAAGAAACACAAAATGAGAAGGTTTTTTAAGAATTATTATCTCACAAGTTTAAACAAGTGAACGGTGGTGCATTTATGTCTCGCTTCCAGAAATGCATGCATTGACAATTTTGCACGGCAGATGGCGATAGATCAATTATGTTGGAATACTCTGGTAATACTCTGCCACCTCAAAGAAGAAAAGTACTACTTCTGTGAGAAATGGCGCTGCCCACGCAACCACTAAATTTAAAGTGGGAGGGATCTGAGATATCTTTCCATATCTATGAGGATATACTAGACCAGTCATTGTAATTGAGGGAATCAGTAAATAGTGTGTAACTGCATACCTGTAAAACTCTGCCACGGATTGTCCTCCCTGACAAATGTATAAATTCGTTCCACATAATGATTATATAATTAGCATGCTTTTGTGATTGTCCAGTAGGTTTCAAGGCAGTGACATGAGCAATTCAAGTGAATGAAACATTAATTCCATGAACATATTAACAATAGTGTGTGACCTTGTTCAAGTAGCATGTCATAGCTAACTTATTCATTAGTGACTGAAAAGTGCCATTTAATTTCCTTTTGGCTGTAATTGTTCTTGTTAAGAAGGAGGAAAGTTCCAGGTACAAGCCACGCCTCTGTATCCATAGCAATGGTGAGTCAGGGTGTCTGATGTGTCCTCTGAGCTCAGTGTTTTTGTGATCTTTGAATAACACAGCTGTTGCATATAAATGAGAAGAAATGACCCAGCCCAGGGTAAAGTAATGCCAGTGTGACCAAGCATCAGCACTGTCGTCCATTAAAAATAATGTGGCCAGAAATTAATAGTTGTTTTTAACTTTCTCATTAGATTTTTCAACTGTGTAAATTGCAATACCAGCAAATTACAAGAAAAACTTGCACAGTGCATGTATTAAAAAGGCTTTGGTTATTTAAATCAGGATTCTTTCCCCCTGATTATTTAAATAAGGATAATTTAAATCAGGAATAAATCCTACAGTTTGTATTATTAGCTGACTATGCAGTTATGTGAGCAACTACAAGCAAACATCCAAACTTGGTGATTGCATTCATTTATTAAAAAACCCAAATGAACCCCATTATAAAATATTGTCAAGCATTGTCCAGATCAACCATCCTTACACTTTGTATTCTGTAAAATCTTGGTAAGCATAAACCATGTCCTTTTGAACAAACGGCTGCTTAACTAAGGAGGTACCACCATTTTACATTACATTAGCACTGCAAGAACCTTGCACAAGGGTACACCAGCAGTGCCCCATTTGGGAATCAAACCTGTGGCAGTAGTTTACGATAATAACCTTGTTGGGAACACATGTATTTCATTTAATTTATTGATGAAAGTGATTGATGATGATTGAAAATTATGTATAAAGACCCACAAGCGAGCAGCCAAACCCAACACTTAGCAATGGCTTATTTGTTGCTTTAGGATTACTTGGCTAATTGTGCCTTGAGGAGAAAGCACTTCTTTAGGAACTGTGCAGATTCACTTGCGGAGAGCAATGCATTTCTGATGTTTGCACACAACGCATGCCTTTTATGGGATTGCTAGGGTGTTTTCCTTATGCAAATCGACATGAACAGGCACATGCATCCAATTCACATTCATCTGGGATACGCACAAAATCAAAGGTCTGTTTGTTCCTGAAACCCACGTTGTTTTTTTCGTAGGAACTTTTAATAAGACCAAAAGTACGAAGAATTTAAGAAAAGTTTTGTGACAGTTGGCGCCACTGTCTGGCTAACTTAAATGTTGCGCTTGTTTCACAAGAATTAAAACGCTTCAGTTTTTTAAGTAATGTGATTGTACACTCAATCAATATTCTAATGAATTAGTATCGGAGGATTGTCTGCAACAGCACTTTCACTGGGCCAAAATTTCCAACAGACTGTTTGTTTCTGATACTTGTTATACACAAAGAATTGAGCAAGAATCTGTGCGGTGTTGAGATATTGATTTTACAGCCTTGGTCAGGCTTGAAATTTAACAGTGACTGAACCATCGCCTGAAAATGTCAAGGCTGAACTGCCCCAAGGACACGATTCATCAGCTTGAGCCCAAAACAATCCCCAAATTAGCCCAACCCAAACCGTACCTGTTGCCTGTCCACAATGTACACTTCTGCATTATTTGCCTTGAAATACCTGAGTGCATTTTTGCCCAGGCCAGAAAGCTGATGATTAATTGAGCCTGAGCAGCTTGTAGTGGAGGTCGAAGAATACATGGTTATGGTTGAAGGATTTTCTGCATAAACTGATGTGCAGAGTTCTCAGATGACCCTGCCACCCCCCACCCCCCTCCCCCCTCCCCCTCTCCTCCCTGCAGCTGGATGCAGATCCAGGCAGAAGCATTTGCTTATTGTGTGTGAAGATATTAAACAATAGGAAGTCAGGGGAAGCTTCTTGTCACAATGTGACAAAATTACAATGTAGCGAGTCAGTGCAGGGGATCCAGGGACTGGCTCACAGGGCAGTAGCCTCTCCTGGGATGTTCTCTACCCACTGTCATAACGAAACAAGGCTTGCTGGCTGCAAGTGGTTGCCCTGCTCACTGTTCAACTTTTACTGGGTGAAGCAAAACCTTTTTTTTTTTTGGACCCACCCCTTAGCAGTATCTTTTCATCTTTAAGATACATGTAGTAAAGGTGCAATTTTCCAATACCATGTATTATTGCAGTTACACGTTTTCCTTTCTGTATTCATATTCACTCCTATAGGCCTCTATACTGGACCTGCACTCTGGGGCTCTGTCAATGGGGAAACAGTTTGTGAATATCTACAGGTGAGAGAAAACTGATCTCAAATTTATCATCTGGGGTCTTTGAGCTTTCTTATCTGACTGGCCCCACTACTCTTGTTCTGTATATTTTTGCTATGCATCAAAGACGCACCACGTTGGGCAGTACAGATTATAAATCGGAGGGATTGATTACATTACAGCATTTACATAGATTTACATGATTCACATAGAGATTTGATCTGGTTGTTTCCTTCATAGTCTACTGCTCGCTCACATTTCCGGAATGTTCTCCTGGCCCATTTTAGTTTTCTGGATACATTTGTGGTGACCTTGATGGCCTTGTGTCATCGATATTCGTGTAGGTGATGTGTTTTTTCAGCAGTCATTATTCAGTATGAAAACATTGTTGTGCAGGTTGTTTTTGCTGTTAGTAGAGTTATTTCCAGTTTGTCTCTGTGACTCTCTGTTGCTGTAGGTATTTTGCCGAACAGATCAAGGATGTATTTTCTGAGGAGGACTTTCAGCTCTACCGGTAGGATTACTGATTAAATTCCTTCATAATTTTCCAACCTCAGTAATGTTCCTTTGTTGGTAGACGTTGTTGCAGTGTTGCTTTATTCATTTATATTGACAATTTCACAGTAAAATGTTACAATCGTCCCCATTTCTTTTTCATGGTGCCAGGGCTGTGCGTGCAAGGATTCAGGGGATGATAGCAGAGACGTTTGGACTGGATCCATCTCGCATGTACCTTACCAAGCCCACGTTTTTCTCCCGCATCAATAGCACTGTGGCCCAGACCACTCACGACGAATACTGGCATCCACACGTAGACAAGGTAACACCACACGCACTTACACCCAGATATGGATATTTATGGAGACTTATTCTGACATAAGCACCCCCCTCCTCCAATGAACATGAACACGCACACACAAACCACCGCAGCATACACACAACAACACAGTCAGAGAACACCACAACACAGTCAGAGAACACCATATGTCCAAGTATCCTCCTGTCATTCTTATCATGTACAGCTTTAAGAACGCTTATCTTCATTCTCCGTGGATATGAAGGAATATTCATTAAAACTGCCTGATATCACACACTTTTATGTAACTATGGCCTCGTTGTGAAACTCGAGGGAATTTTGTGTGAATGACAGTGCCCCAGAAGAACACCCCTAACATACATGCGGTCCTTCTTTCATTTAAACTGAAAGTTTGATAACTTTGGAAGAATATGGCACAGTTATATAAGTTTTTTTTAAAAGAAAAAAACCTACATTATACATCATTATAAAATACCCTGAAAACTGTTTGTAATTATTAGAAATGTTAGTAATTGTGTTATTAGGAAGAAGGTCTCACACAAAGTAACGTGTCCTGTTGTATCTTTCAATGGCATTTCTAGTGTGTAGTCTGGATGCCTTGGCTGCCTTCTTGATAACATATTTTCTGATCTTTAAAAAATATGTATGAAGAATACATAAATAACACACATCATATTCTAAAGTATTACCCATAATATATATTTCACTTTTAAACGTAGTGACATTACATTTATGGCTGCTATCTTCAATTCATTTTCGCAGGAATGCAGCTTTGATCCTTTAGAAGTGTAAAATATATTCTATTTTTGTTTTAACTGCCAGCAGCATAAATTAGATCAAGAGATCGTTTAGCCACTGTCAAAGCTTGCATGCAATGTCTTAATTTAATGCGGAGTAACCCTTGAAACATTTAATTGGATCATTTGCTTAGCCGTCTTTGATTGCCTACTTGTTACACACTAAGGACTCTAGTTTAAATCGCTGTGTGCATGCATTAAAAAGGGCTTCTTTGATAGCATGTGCAGCTGCTGCTCAGCTTCATGTTCTTGTTTTGGAACATTTAATTCTCAATGAAGGAGATGCTACCTTGATTTATCTCGGGGTGTATTGCTATTATTTCTTGTCAGTATACAGTGCATCCGGAAAGTATTCACAGTGCTTCACTTTTTCCGCATTTTGTTCTGTTACAGCCTTATTCCAAAATTGATTAAATTAATTTTTTCCCTCAAAATTCTACACACAACACCCCATAATGACAATGTGAAAAAAGTTTTTTTGAGATTTTTGCAAATTTATTAAAAATAAAAAACTAAAATTTCTCATTTACATAAGTATTCATACCCTTTGCTTTAACGTATTTGTAAAGTATCATATTTCATATTTGGTCGCATATCCTTTACATGCTGTTACTTCCTGAAGTCTGTGACCATCAACATCAAAAAACTGTCAATATCTTATTTTCAGGTACTGTTACAAGCGATACTATAACCTCTCTGCATTTGAATGGATCTCTATGGAAATTGGGGGGTGAGACTAGATTCAGCTGTAAATTACACTGGTACAGTATGGAACACATGGCTGGCTAAATGGCTGTAAGTTATCAAGGGTCTGAGCTATCAAACGAGCCCCAAACCATCACTCTGTTGCCAGATATGGAGTAGATGTGGATGGATCACTTTAAGGGTTGTTTCTCCTGACTTTTTTCCCCATAGAGTTCTATAGGAAAATGAGTCCGGAGAAATAACCCTTGCAGTGATCCATCCACATCTACTCCATATCTGGCAACAGAGTGATGGTTTGGGGCTCGTTTGATAGCTCAGACCCTTGATAACTTACAGCCATTTAGCCAGCCATGTGTTCCATACTGTACCAGTGTAATTTACAGCTGAATCTAGTCTCACCCCCCAATTTCCATAGAGATCCATTCAAATGCAGAGAGGTTATAGTATCGCTTGTAACAGTACCTGCAAATAAGATATCGACAGTTTTTTGATGTTGATGGTCACAGACTTCAGGAAGTAACAGCATGTAAAGGATATGCGACCAAATATGAAATATGATACTTTAAAAATATGTTAAAGCAAAGGGTATGAATACTTATGTAAATGAGAAATTTTAGTTTTTTATTTTTAATAAATTTGCAAAAATCTCAAAAAAACTTTTTTCACACTGTCATTATGGGGTGTTGTGTGTAGAATTTTGAGGGAAAAAATTAATTTAATCAATTTTGGAATAAGGCTGTAACAGAACAAAATGTGGAAAAAGTGAAGCGCTGTGAATACTTTCCGGATGCACTGTAGATATTAATGCCCATTAGTATGGATATAGTCTATATACAGTATGTGGCACATTCCTTCACACGGTGCTCATTCTGACGCGGGTACTGCACTTCACACGGTGCTCATTCTGACGCAGGTACTGCACTTCACACGGTGCTCATTCTGACGCGGGTACTGCACTTCACACGGTGCTCATTCTGACGCGGGTACTGCACTTCACACGGTGCTCCAGCTACAGTGCTGCCCATTGGTGGAACAAAGGGCCAGTGGGACAACAATTCATGATTGTGACTGTGGGCTTTGCCTGGGGTTGACAGATGCTCAATGTGAGCTTGATGCCAGGCAAGCGCGTCATTCGCGGTATCTGCAAGCTTTTGGCAGAACACTTAATGAGACTTAATCATTTCTGTGTGATCCAACAGAACGTACTCCCTGTACCCCTTAGGGTGACCGGTGTACTCTCATTTTTGGCACGGACTCCTTTCAAAGAGTGTCGCGGTTGTTTTATGGGTGTCCGGGTCAACTGTGTCTCGACCAGGTGATGTTGAGACTCAATGTTCACAGACACTCCAGGGCAATGGGTACTGTCCTTCCCTTCCCAAAAACGAACAAGCAGGACAAGTTCAGCACAGCTCATTGTCCCGCCAGAAAGTGAGTCATCTTATACCTTAAATATAACATTAATACATGAAATTTCAAGTTGACGCATTGTATTTTCATTACAATGACCTTAACAAACATCATTTTTAAATTGAAATATTCCTGAATTGCACAGAAACACTGACTCCTGACAAATGAACTGACTTTTCATATGAAATTAGAAATTCAGGAATACAGGCAGATATTTAGGTTTGTCAATAAGGAATAATTGGTTTGGTGGGTCCTGTAACGATGCCAAGACAGCTGCCCAATCTGCTCAAGGGGCAGATAAACAAAAATGTTTGTTAGACAGCCTTAGTACATCTTAGCAGAAACCCCTTTCCAACAGTATATTTATTTCATAAATAATTAGTGGAAGATTAAATCAAATGTCTGATTATTTTTCATTTGGATAGATCGGTATTCAATTACCCGCTGAGGCAAACTTTAAATTCACTGAGAACTGAGCTGGAAAGGAAACCAATGTACACGGTGTGCTTGCAGAATAACAGATATGCTGTCGTTTCTCCCATTTGATTTCCTGCATTTTCTTCTTTGATCTGTGCTCTGTGACTTTTCATCTCCAGATATGTTTTTATTAGTGAAGCACATGACCTTAAACAGTATGACATTTGCAATTGACATTTGTGAAGCAATTTAGGTTATGTACCTTGATCCTTTGTATGAGGGTAGTGTTCAATGTTGGAATTTTCAAGTCCAGTAAGGGGAACTCATTAAGGGAAAAATCTGTATTTAATATGTTGTTCCTTACCTTAGGGTCTTGTTTATCCATCCCATTACTAATGTGTCATATGCAATACGCTAGCCCCCCCCCCCCCCTTTCCCTATTGTAGAGAATTGATTCAGTTATGAATGTCTTCTGTTGTCGTGACCACTGAAATATAATGAAAACAATCGATATGTCACCAGTACACAATATTCTAGTGTAAGTCACTTTGGATAAGAGCATCTACTAAATATCTAAAATGTTAATGTGATGTAAATGTATTCTCCAGTTTAAAAGACACCACCATCTACATAAAGAAGGCAGAATCCTAAAGACGTAATCACTTCGTCGTCTTTTGCAGACACACACAAAATATATATTTAAAGTTTAAATCTTTTTAATTAAAGAAATACAGGTCACAGCAATTATTCTGAGTGTATGACAAAACATGATAATTAGTTTCCCTTTAACCACTCCTTCACTCTGCCACCTGTGGCTATGGCCACTTAAAAAACAGAGAAATTGCAGCAGAATAGAACCCCTCTGCTGGCGTTTGGTGCCCCCGCCCAATGTTTAATTGCCCCTAGCAAGCCCAATTTAAGTGGTCGTGTTTGTCATATTGTCCTGTGTTGTGTATAGTTGGCTTTGCTGCAAATTGCTAAATTAGCCGCTATCTGGGCTGAGTTAGTGTGTTCAACAGAGCATAATCATTTTGTTAGACTAACACAGCTTATACGGAATGTCATAAATGTGTCCCTGTCCCCGTGGCTCATAGTAGTTCAGTGGCAGGGAGAAAAGTGTCAGCAGGAGGGTGTATAATTACTAATAATATCTGTGTACAATGTATGTGTACTGCACTCAGTATTTGTTTGATGTTAAGGAATTTTAAGAATTTGATCCAAGGTGTTATTATATATTACAATTTGTTTTTAATCCAATAGTGCTAACATTTAATAGCTCGTTATGATGTTAGCTATAATGGAAAGTCGTTGACTATAATGATTATAATACTCATTATGTTAATAGAAACACTTATATCTACAGTAGATCAGAGAACACAAAGTATATGTACAGTAGATCAGAGAACACAAAGTATATGTACAGTAGATCAGAGAACACAAAATATTATGTAAATATTATGTACAGTAGATCACAAGAGAACACAAAGTATATGTACAGTGGATCAGAGAACACAAAGTATATGTACAGTGGATCAGAGAACACAAAGTATATGTATAGTGGATCAGAGAACACAAAATATTATGTAAATATTATGTACAGTAGATCACAAGAGAACACAAAGTATATGTACAGTAGATCAGATCAGTTTTGTTTTCACTTCATGTGCTTAATTGGGCATATTTTCCCCTTAATTGGATGGGACATTTAATTATGGGCCGCTCCAGGGGTGTGTACAGTACATCAGATTTTTAAAAAGAATTAAGACCAATAAATCCTGGCTGTCATTAGTTTATATTCGTTTTCACTCCATTCACTTAATTGTGAGCAAATGTAGCCCTGTAATAGGATAGGACGTGTGATTATGCGCTGCCCCGGGGGTTAATGAACTGCAGAGGGAAAAGTGCTGCTTGATTCACTGGACTTCAGCGTACCTTTCCTACAGGTGACGTATGGCTCCTTTGACTACACTTCATTGCTGTACCTGTCCGACTATGGCAGAGACTTTGGCGGGGGCCGCTTTGTTTTCATGGACGCGGATGGTAACCGGACCGTGGAACCTCGTGCAGGTGAGAGAGGCTGAAGGTGTGTGGGATTCGGAGAATAAATGTAAGTCAAACATATGATGACTGTCTTGGACACATATTTTGATGTTCACCGGCACTGTGTATTCTAAATAATTGATTTTCACAAGAATGCAAAAAAACATATGCCCGGCCCTGTACAGTGTTGTCCACCATTTTCAAATATTGTAACATGGCTCCCATGAAGGTATTCCATGTTTAAAAAAATAAATAAATAAATGTATAACCATCTAAACCAACATTGGGCGATTGGGGCGTGGGAATAACGCGTCCCCATCAATTTGTACCAACCTATGCAGTCTATGGTACCAACACGTTTCTGCGCCAGTGACCAAGAATATAAAGAAATTTAACACAGTCGAGTGGGTAATATAACAAACTAGGCTGCTGCTATGCTACTGTGCTACTGTCTCAGTAACGGGAGAAAATTACTCCCCTAGCTTTCAGTCGTTCGATGATTGTCTGGTAAACGTTTGATTCAACGTTACCATCATCAATGAGTTTTATAATATCCCTTTCCCGACTTATATTTAATAATTCTCTGATTTCTACTTCTGTCCAGTTATTTCCCATATCTCCTCCAGTGACCATCGTTTTGTTGGTTCTGTTTTTAATTAGTCCCTCGTACCACCGATTTTAGCCTACGTTATTTTTGCCTCAGGCTCAGGATAACTTTCTGTTTGAAACGGGTGATACAAAGTAACTCACGTGGACAGCTCATTTGTACATATCTATACAAATGACCAGTGATTATATTTATTGTTCATTTTTACATATCTATTGTTATGCAAGAGCTGATTTTTATGGAAAACTGTTTTCACTATTATTACACATCATCAATGTAAGAGTCATGTTAACCAAACTAAGAAGCACTGAAAATAAATCATTTATATTTCCGTCAATATTGTTTGAAGTTGTTCTAATAGTGAACTGAACCAAAAGGTGTGCTATTTAGTGGCATCTATCCTCATTAACAAATTCTTTTGAATATGTAAAATAATGTGTTTCATTAGAGGTTTGCACATTGACAGGATCATTCTAAAAATGTTGAATGTCGGCAGCCATATTGGCTTGGCACTGCTGAACACTGGCATTGAATGAATTAAGCGGAGATTTGACGATTACCTTCATTGTGCTGAACATCCACAATGATATGTAAAATGTACCATTTTGAAAAATTGAAGGAATGAAGGTGGTATAGTTCCCACATTATTCAAACCAATTCCTTGTTCTGCTTCATCACAATTAGATTATCATGGTGGTTTTGTCTCACAGCTGTGCTTATGATGAAGAGTGAAATTGACAAAAATTCTTAGAGAGCACATTTAAACATGTTTGCTTTTTAAGTGCAAACTGTCACGATTAATCTAATTCCCTGAACAAAATAGGGAACGATTAATCTAATTCCCCCCATGACACATCATTAAGGTTAAGCAATAACCGTAGCTTTCATGTTCCCTTGGCACAAACTGTTCTGGCTCTGCTTTCAGCAATTCTTGAAAATTTTTCATGTTGGTTATGTAGTGAGATATAACAAGTATTTCACTTGTTATTTTTTTCCTGTGAAGCTATTTTTTCTCAGCTGACACCTCCTGTCACTTGTAAAGGCGTATCTCCAGTGTTCCACTCCACAGTTATTTATAAAATATTGTACAAGCTTTTGTGGCACAAATCTTTGCAGAAACGTATGTAAGGGTGCATGAAATTTGGAAATATGTCACTGATAAAACATTTTGTTGACTGCCATATCAGGGCTAGATCAGAGAGGGGGAGGTTTTGTGGGCTAAAACATGACTTTTAAGAGGTGGTGCCTTGCTATTCATCTGACAGACAGACTGATATATTGTTGCAGTTTCATCCCTGCCTACTTAATTGACGTTGATTAGAGATACTTAATACCAGGTGTCCACCAACTGTTGAGACAGAAAAGGCGGACAAGCCTTCCTTTGAAATGATAATAGCTATAATTACCAAGTGAAATCTGAGCTGTTACTTAGTGGTACATGTAGCTCAAAATTGTTAACCCTCTGTAGAACAGACCATATTCTACTGTAGGGGAACCGAAGATGTGATCCTGTGATCGGTTGCAGGATATGCAAGTTTTGAGTTTTGTTTTCATAATCTGCAATCAGTTGTGACTCAAGAAGCCATGTGCTGTGTGTTAACTGAGGCGGCTTTAATTGATCAATTAAGTTCTGAGTCACCAAAAAACCAGCATGCCCTGAGGCTTCTCAGAACTTGAACTGTGGACCCCTGTTCTGCTGATTTAATGTGAATTTAATTACAACTACTAATTTGGAAACACAATCTTTTGTATGTTTGAGCAGCCTTATACACTACTCACAAAAAGTTAGGGATATTTGGCTTTCGGGTGAAATTTATGGAAAATGTAAGTTCACGCTACAGTGATATTATACGTATCATGAAAGTAGGGCATTTAAGTAGAAGCGTGCAATGGTGATTTCCTCATCTCAAACAATTTATTGAAACAAAAGCCAACAACAGTGGTGGGTATACCACAACAAAAATGTCAATGTCTCAATAACTTGTCATGTGCCCTTGAGCATCAATTACAGCTTGACAACGACGTCTCATGCTGTTCACAAGTCGACTTATTGTCTGCTGAGGCATGGCATCCCACTCTTCTTGAAGGGCGGCCCTCAGGTCATTGAGGTTCTGGGGTACAGAGTTACGAGCCTCTACACGGTGAGTCAGCTGATCCCATAGGTTTTCTATGGGATTCAGGTCTGGAGAAAGTGCAGGCCACTCCATTTGAGGTACCCCAGTCTCCAGCAGCCTTTCCCTAATGATGCAACCTCGATGAGCTGGAGCATTGTCGTCCATGAAGATGAAATTAGGCCTGTGTTGTTCATGCAGGGGCACAATGACTGGATTAATGATGTTATTCAGGTAGTATGGGCTTGTCACTGTACCATTCACAAAGTGTAGGGCAGTTCTGTATTGACTAGACACACCTGCCCACACTGTAACACCGCCACCACCAAAGGGTCGTCTGGTGACAACAGTGGCTGATGCATAGCGCTCTCCTTGACGTCTCCAACATCGTTGGCGGCCATCATTTCTGCTCAACGTGAATCGACTTTCATCAGAGAACAGCACTGAGGCCCACTGGTCCCTCGTCCAGCGTAAATGCTCCCTGGCCCATGCAAGACGATGACGCCTGTGCCTGGTGGTGTGGTCAGGTACCCTTGCAGGTCGTCTAGCACGCAGACCACGCTGATGTAAACGGTTTCGAATGGTCTGACGTGACACTTGGGTGCCTCTCACCTCCCTTAAATGTGCCTGGAGTTGAGTGGCATTCATCATCTGGTTCCGCAGGGCACTGTTCACAATGAAGCGGTCATCAGTGTGGGATGTGGCCAAAGGACGTCCACTTCTATGCCTTTCTGTGACTCTTCCAGTCTCTCTGTATCTCTGTTGCAACCTGCTGATGACACTCTGTGACACTCTAAGCTCAGTGGCCACTTCCCTCTGAGAACATCCTGTTTGAAGCCTCGCAATGGCGAGGTACTGTTGATCAATTGTTAGGTGTCGTCTTGGTCTCATGATGTCAAAATGTGAACAGCATGATGAAGAGGACTGTTTAAATACCAATTCTAATTGAACCAGGAAATTTATTGGTCGATTCATGGATCAAACACCTGTTGTGAATTTTGCCGTTCAGCTCCTTGTTAGAGAACAGCAAGTTGTGCAAAAAGTACTGAAACATTGAATAGTTGGACATGTGCATTCAAAAGTTTAGAGAAGGTCAAATTAATTTCACCTGTAAAGGTTATAGTGCATTTTAGGTTCATCCTGAAATTTCACCCGAAAGCCGAATATCCCTAACTTTTTGTGAGTAGTGTATGTCTTTAAATTGTAGTGTTTTTTTTTTGCTCAGGTAATGCAGCTATATTATAAAGCAAACGAAGTGGAATATTCAACATGTGTTGAGCACTTTGTGGGATGTGTGTCCATTTGTATGGGGGGGGAAAAAAAAAAAAAAAACTTGGTTGAATACCAGGTTGAGGACAGGCCAGCAATTGCTTGGTGTTGATCTTGCTGGGCTCCTCTTTATTTGACAACCACATGTGTTTATGTTCAAACACTGCTTGATTATCATGGCATATGCATGGTTTAGATCACGGGTCCTCAATCTTATCCAGTGAGGGCCGGTGTGGGTGCAGGCTTTTGTCCCATCCAAGCAGTTACACACCTGATTCTACTAATCAATCACTAGAGTCTTTGGTAAGGACCTTGATTAGTAGAATCAGGTGTTTAACTGCTTGGATGGGACAAAAGCCCGCACACACACCAGCCCTTACTGGATAAGATTGAGGACCCCTGGTTTAGATGATACATATATTACTATTGGGGTCATTACTACCATTAGTAATGTCTGTATATGTAATGTACACACATTAAACACAAATGCATATCCATTTCACGTGGCTTACTATGTACTTACTATATATTAATATATTTAAAACAAGGCAGTGTTTTATATTTCTCTTGATGTGGCAGGAAGTAATTGTGATATGGTTTTGCCCTGTGCAAGTTTAGCACTGCAAAAAACGAAACGAAAACAAACAGAAATCACCAGTTTGTCTACACAACGATAAAATATGGTACTGTATAGGTTATGAGTATGATGTATGAAATCTTCCCTCGAGCTCTATTTTCTTTCCCTCTGAATAAACTGCTTATCACACAGTGCTCCCCAGGTGCCAGTTATGAAAAGCTTAATAAGAAGCTGCAGGTATAACATTGTAGTGCAGAGGGAAATTTTTTTTAAATCTTTGCAGCTAGTCACAATTATGCACTTGGCAGGCTTAATTTTTATATGTCAAGTGTAGCTATGCCATGGTATGTGCAATGTAACAGTATGCACGATATGAATAGTAAGTTAACCTCTCAACTTTGAAGAGACCTGTCTGCTTCTCGCTGTGTGCAACCAGCATTCATTAACTTCCTTATCTGTTCATTTGGCTTCGCACACCTGCAAGCTAATGACCTTGAAGCCTTGTATTGACTGAGCGCAGCAATCGTCCTTCGCACTGCTCACACCTGAACTAATGCATGGTGTTTGTGTCCTGCCGCGTGCTAAAGAAAGGTGTTCGATTGCTCCGTGCCACTGATTTTCCTTACTAAATTATACGTAACATTTAGCATTATTCTGGACTAGTGCTTGAGAGCTGTCCATTAGCCAGGGGCGCGGAGCAGACTGGAAGCAGGCAGCCCGTGTCAGTTTAATGGAAAGACTGGATTGGGTTTGTTGCTTTTCAGAGGAAGTTTTTTTTTTTTAGACACGCATGAATTGTTGCAGCTATTTCAGGAATGAACTGCATGGGCTTATGTCAGTTTTATATTGTTAAAAAGAAGTCTGTTTGAGAAGTGCTAAAAAGTTCAGAACAATGGTGATACCTTGTCATGGCTTGGTACCTCGTTATGCATCCCCCACCCCTCCCCCACCCCACTTCCCCAGGAGATTTAACCGGAGCTGTGACAGTTCATGTAAAGCACTGATTCCAGGCTTCCAAATAGAATAGATTATATGCAATGTTGCGTTAGGCTACCCAACATGCTGTGCCGGAATGAGATAATTAACGGTCACAGAGATAATTATGGCGAAGGGTCTGTAATTATAACGGCTATCAGACAAATCGGCCTTCTGCTAATGCACAGGGAGGGGGTGGCATCAGTGGAAAGGACGAGGCACAGAGGAAGTGGAGGGACAAAGTTTGAAGGGCACAGGGAGAGTGAAGGAGGAGACAAAAGGGTCAAGAGAGGGCTGGTAAATGTGCAGAGCTAAGAGAAAGGTGTGCGCGAGAGTGAGTTGCAAGTCAAGAGAGCCACAGTTGATGGGAAATGGGGCTGGCCATGAGGGAATGGATATAGAGCTATTATAGAGTGGCAGAGAGGTTATTTATGGGTAATCTAGAGCAGTGGTTCTCAACACTGGTCCTGGGGACCCCCTGTGTATGCTGGTTTTCGTTCCAACCACAATTGCAATACTTGAATTTTAACAAGCTGTTAATTTTTCTTAATTAGGTGTTTTTAATGTTTAGAGGGATTATTTACATTCTTAAGCCACATTTTGTTAGTAATAGCTATGCATGCCATGAAGAATAAAAGTCCAATATTCACATTGTGCTGTATTGTAAACAATTAAAAAGAGGTAAAAAATTTTTAACTGATCAAATTAAAGACTGAGTTGAATCAATTGGCTCATAATTGGTGAAATTTTGGACACATAAAACTAACCGTTTGGTAAATAATGAAGAATTCAAAGACAAAGCAAATGATAACGAGCCAAACCTGCATTGTGTTAACAAGTTTAAGGAAAAAATTATGAAGGAACTTAAACTTGTGTTCAATTACCTAATTTGGAGCCTATTCAGTTCTTACCTCTTCTTTGTAATTGTTTGCAATATAACACAATAAGCATAACGAACATGGGATTTTTTTTCTTCAAAGCATGCATAGCTATTGCTAACATAATGTGGCTTAAGAGAGTAAAGAGTTTAAAGTGTTCTCTCTATACAATAAAAACACCTAATTAAGAAAAAATAACAGCTTGTTAAAATTCTGGTATTGCCATTGTGGTTGGAACGAAAACCAGCATACACAGGGGTACTCCAGGACCAGGGTTGAGAACCACTGGTCTAGAGGGAAAATTAACAGTTCATGTCACGCAGTTCTTATTATGATTCTGCAGGACATAATCTTTTTTTGCATTGGTAACCAGCGCTGGATGATTTCTACTGCACAAGCCACAGTGGAAGGCTGCCTGTGAACTAAATGCATTAGTCACATAGCGGAACAATCCACTCACTTGAAACATATTTCAGCCTTATTTCTTTTTAAGGATGAAAGTTACATTTCCAAATAAAAAAAAAAAAAGTATAGAGCCTAGGCAAAATGCCACTGCTTCTAACTGAACTTTTCATTCATGTAGTTTTGTAGATTTGGTAGCAATCATATAGCTAATTTACTCCTCCCAGACAGGGATGTTCAGAGCTGCAGTAGCGTTAATTTGGTTAATTTTAAAACTGTTGTACAATTACAATTCAAGCAGGTGGTGTTTCTCATTGGCAGAACGAACTTTCAAGCTAAAACGTGTTTTATTAGCTCTTTTATTGTCCTGGAAAGGCAAATAAATATGTGGCATTAATAGCTTGTCGACTGTTAATAGGACTAATGACTCAGGTGAAAATTATTTTTAGTGCTTCCTAATTGGCAGAGGGGTATTTAAATGGCATTTAAAATGGAACAATTCCATCCCATGTTTTTTCTTTACTATATCTGCGTTATTCCTACAGCCAATTGCGGGTTGCACCGGACATTTCCTGCATCGCAGTTATGAAGAATGCCGTACAATAACATGCACAATGATCCTCATTTCCATAGTTCCAACAGTTTTGCAGAGGGTTGCAGAACAAAGACTTCCTCATTGTCGAGCATGTTCTGTGTCGTGTTAGAATGTGTGCACGCATGCAGATCTCTAGAGTACGTTTCGATCAGCTCGTATAATATGTACAAATGCGGCTAATTAAAGCAATGAATCATTCACGCACTCACCAAGCACTGGACTACAGACAAATGGTATAATGGCCTGTGCTCCAACACTTCTCAGGGGAAAGCAAATAGAAAATTTCATGATTAACTGGTGTTGAAATCATCCAGGTAGGAATACTTCACTGCAAGCATGTTGACTCTTGCCTCTTGTAGGCAGAGAGGACGTAACAATGAGCCAGATTCTGTCTTGAAGTATGCAATTATTGTTTTTGAAAGGAGCCGTGCACCTGCATCACAAGGGACTTTCAGATGTGCAGTGCCCCGCGATATATATCACACGTATAGTATAGATAGTGCGCACTTACACGGAGCTTACATTAAAACGTATTAATTTTGCTGTCTCAGTTTCTGGTGAAGCATTATCTCTATGTTCCTGTTGAATCCAAGTTGATGTCTGTAGCTGGTCTAGTCTGTACTTGTATTGAAACAACAGACATATTTTTCCCTTTTTAGCCAAACAGCAATGTGTAAAGCTGTTACACTTAACACATTCTCCCCACTGCCGTTTATAATCATAGCCTATATATTTTATATTCCATATATTTTAGTCATGTTTTTAATGTTGGTTGGATGGTCACACTAACTAGGCTTTGGGCAGAGTTGTGCATTGTCTGATGAGACCTTTTGTATTATTTTACATCCTAATTAATGTCATTTCTGTCAATGTGTCACATTATATAGGAATATTTATTCTGAGTGGCTTTCGGGAATAAGTTTCGTTGTTAATTGCTGGTATAGTATGCTTTGGAATATAAGTCAAACATTATATTCCAAATTTTACCCAAGTTGGCCAATCTTGGTTAACTGATGTTTTATCAGTAAGAAAACACACAGGCAACATATAGAATGAACTGCAGGTAATTGCAGGCCAGACAAATCACATTTCCCATCAAACATTTTGTGTGTTGATCAAATTAACACCAGTTTTATTTAATGAAAGTTACTCCCCTTCTATATCACATTTATTTTAATATCTGCATAACCAATGAGTACATACGTAGTTATAGTACTGCAAATAAATAATTACTAATGGTGAGTATGCATTTGATTATTACCATTGGATACATACTCCCAGTCCCACTATCGACAGCCATGTAAATTTTGGCTAGGTGTCAAAATAAAGTCCTGTGTGTCCAATTATAGTCACTCTATGTGGTGCTGTGGTTAATTATTCTAAAACATTTAGAGTTGTGTTGTTACTTGTCAGACTGGATTTTTAGGTACTGTACTTTAATTTGGCCATTTGAGACTTTTTTGTGCTTCTCGCAGGAGGGTTCTGTAATCTTCTTTCGTCGCCACCTTTTGGCCCAGTTTACATCCCCTTCAATTCTGAATCTCTCTTTCTACTTGTTCTTCTCCTCTGTGTCTGACCCAATTCCTCTGTTCTCCTCCAGGTCGAGTGTCTTTCTTCTCGTCTGGATCAGAGAACCTCCACCGTGTTGAAAAAGTTGGGTGGGGCACACGCTTTGCCATCACTGTTTCCTTCACGTGCGACCCAGCCCATGCCATCACCGACCCAGCCGTTCCATAGGTGTGCTATTGGTTGCACTGCCCCGTGCTGGTTGGGAGGACTCCTGGAATACAAACACATAGAATGGGGAATAGAGGGGTGGTATAACGGTTAATGCTAATGAGTGGCTCTAATGCTGACAGTACATTTTTCTTCAGTCTTCATTTAAAAAAAGAAAGTATTTTGAGTTCAAAACGGGATTCTAATGAGATTTTATTTTTTCCTTTTCAGAATCATTCCCTTGCTCTTTAGTCCGAGGTCTGTGTCATTAGTGAATGTATTGAAACATGGTTTCAGATGGGTTTACTTTGATGCTGTACGTCACTGTGCCAATTCTTTTGCGCCTTTTTGTCATCCCGTTTTGAGGGTCAGAAGTTCACTATGAATAGAAAAGAGTGAGTGAGTGAGTGAGTGAGTGAGTGAGTGAGTGAGTGAGTGAGTCAGTGAGTCAGTGAGTCCGTCAGTCAGTCAGTCAGTCAGTCAGTCAGTCAGTCAGTCAGTCAGTCAGTCAGTCAGTCAGTCAGTCCTGCCTCAGCTCATTCCGCACTCTTGTATCTCCCAGGGGTTGATGGTAAGGCATCAGTCAGTGGTACTCTTGCACATGTTAAGGGCTGATCCTGACCTGAGAAACTTCTGAGTTTGGCACATCGTCACTTGAGGTGCGCAATCGCTTACCTCTGAAATGGTTGGTCAATACGGATTTGCACTCAATATAATTCACTTAGGTCGTCCTGACCCACGCCCACAGAATTTGACGGGAGTTCCCATTCTATCGCTTATTCCATTATAAAAACCCATTATTCAGTGCAAGGCATGGGTGACTACAATCATAAACTAGTTGGCAATATATAAAATAAAACTAAAATAAGCAGTGCTTGCAGGAAAAATAAGAAATAGATGAGCTTCCAGGTCAAATTTGCGTGGCTAATCATGTAATTTACATGAAAAGTTAAAAAAGGTCTTGTCTGTGTGATGATTACACTGATTTTATTCAATTCGGGCAAAAATTGTTTATATGGCTTGAACAAAAAAAATGGTATTGCATGAGACTAAAACGAATTACCTGCCAGTGGTCTCTAACAATTCCGATAGTTGTCATGCTTGTTAATCAAGCAAAAGAAATTTAAACATTTTGGGAGCTTTGAGTCTCTGCTGTTTTGTTCACGGATATAATACATATTTTAAAAGCTTCAGGTTTTAGCAGCATGCATGATAGATGTTGACAGAATTTAGCAATAAACCATGCCCATACTCAGTTGCTATATATCCATATAAATGGTTAGTTCTGTATTAGTAAAATAATGAGGACATAGAGGAGGACGGCGCAAAAGCTGCTGAAGAGTAAGTGTCTGTGCTAACAGTAACCAGACACTGCAATCTCTGGGGCTGGCTTGCATAAGGGTGGCCATAGCTGTGTCTGTTAAAAAATCTGGGAGAATACTGATTGGATGCAATGGTTTAATGATAGACGCATACAATATTCATGATTCATAAGTAATGGGCCACCAAACGTGGTGATATTCAAATATTTAAACACATGCCATTTTAATTTGTCTTCATATTAATCATTAGACCATGAAAGTCTAAATTGCATTAAAATGACATTTGTTGAATGAAGTTTGTCGCTATTACATGTGCAACCGTTGCTGTCCACTTTTGAGTTGTAATTTCATATGCTGGTAGATGGGTTTGCCCGATTTGTTCTACCTTTTCATGCGAGCAAAAGCTGAGTATAGATAAAAGAAGATAAAAGGCGTAAAGCCAGGATTCGTGGAATTCAGAGTAACACACTTGTGCGCGGCTTTTATATCGCCACTTAAATCACGGAGGCCAGGATGTGCATAGAGGAAAAAAAACTCTTAACTCGCATGGAAAGTCAAACTAAGGACCTGGCCCGAAGTAAATACTTAGTGCGTGGGTTTACCTTTGTCATTTAAAAAACTGAAAATGAAAAGCTACATTAATCCTGCTTCAGTCATTTGACATAGAGGTAAATGTTTTAAAATTTGGGACACTATGAAGGTGCAAAGCAAGGCACTGCAACCTCTTTAATTTGGGCTTTTAATACCCATAAGATTAGCCTTGATTCCTTTACACACTAATGGGGCTCCTTTAGTTGTTTGGAAGGAATTGAAGAAGGAAGGTCTGGGACAGAGAGGTCTGTTATAGAGGTCTGTTTTTTATTGGATTATAAGGAAGTGTCTACTGATTTCATAAAAATATGGCTAAAGACATACCAAAGGACCCGGAAGGACACAGTTATGTATCTTCAAGAATACAACATCCAAAGTTAAAGTGAGTATCTAAAAAAAGCAGTATAAATTCTTAAATTAATTCACAAACCTGAGCAGAGTCTCGACAGAACCACTATTTCATTATACATGGTGAGTGGCCCGCTGCTCCATAGCGCATCTCTGATGCTGTTACTAATTGCGTGGTTTCACCATGCTAACTGCCCTTCAGGGAGAATTGATGATGTGACCCAGAGAAAAGCTGCCTCAACGTGTGCAGTAGCACCAATCATTTGACATTTTTATTTTGTGAAATTGTTCTTTTTTTTTCTTAACAAACATAGCTTGGCAAGTCCAACATCGTTCAACATGGGGGGAACAGACACTTTACATTTATTTGTGAATCAAGGGTAAGTTAAGGGTAAATGTTGATCGAATCAAATCCATGGTGTTGTGATCTAATGTGCAATTGTGGCTGGCTCTGCATCTTGCACCCTAATTAACCCCTACATCTCATTGTTAACACAATCCCTAGCATTTCTTACTCGCTTGGATTCCCCAGGTAATCACTGCAAGAATTGAGTTCTCAGTTGGCCTACCTAGTGAATTACAATTATTTGTTTCTAACACAAGAAACACTTTGTTAAATATTTTCACTAATTTAGATTCATTGTTATTCATTGAGGTTAATGTGAGGTTCAAATAATACTTTCTGAGTTAATGCGTTCATACATTCTGAGTTAAAGCATCAAGAACCTGCTTGCCAGCTAAAATGTAGTCAGTAACTGATTCAAATTCTTAAATTTGTATTTTGACATCGCTTTCAGAGCTCTGTCCCTAACGTGGTTCTGCTGTAGGTCCAAGAGCTTCATTGTGCTTTGAAAAAAACATTTTGGAAAATATTTGTATTATTTCAAAACAGTATTTGTGTAGTAGGTCCTACTGTATAATATAACACATTGCGAGTACTATAAAGACGAGTGTGTATAAAGTTTCTTACAGCTCTTTGTCAGTAATTAATTTGTGCCTCCCCCCCCTACCTAATAGCAAATGTAATTTTGTTTTTTATCATTTTGTTGGACATATCTGGTGGCAAAATAAGGTATATAGCTAGAACTTAGGAGTGGAAATAGCTTTTCTGTTTTGTTTATAAGCTATTTAAACAAATCTGGCTGGCATTAGTTCACTTGCTCAACATACTCTATACTTGGATTTCTTATGTGACTCTGTTATGGCATGGCTTCTGCAGTAGGTAATTTTTCACAATGGAAAAATGCCAAAAATATTAAAAAACCATTTTACAACAGAACCCTATGTAAGACAGTATCATATAAAGGCTAAAATACAATAATTTTAATTACTGATTTTGATTTTTTGGTTATTAAATGAAATTATATTTTTATAACAAAATGCTGTTTTTACTTTTGAAAAAGAAAAAAATGTCAATAAACATGAAATCTGAGATAATGAATAAATATGAAATATTCTATAAAAATGAATGGCATTCACATTTATTTTTCTATATTCCTATATTCCATAATATACTTTTTGACCAAATTTTTATTTTGACTGGGATCTGTGCACATACACGTATATAGAGTTTTTCCAGAAAAACTTTGATATTGCATTATAGCAGCTGTATGTAGTTCATGAATATGCAGACACACCTGTCCAAGACTCCCCTCTGTACCCAAACTAACTCATCCCAGCAGGACTCTGAACACTGACGGGGTCAGATGTGCGAGAGAAACACCCGATTCTGAACAGCAAATTACACTAATAAGGGGGTAGGGAGGAGGCTTGACGCTTGTGGGGAAAGGATGTCTGTCAGAGAGCATAAATCGAAGTTGTCATTTGGGGGTGGTAATCCTTTCAGCTCTTGCAAGTGTTTTTGGCTGTGTTCTAATCTTATTACTTGGCTCTATGTTCGTACCTCAATCGGTGCAGAGTCTGTAAGGAGCAGAATCTAGGACAACTCAGTCCCCAGGGATCTATGTCAGGCTAGTACCTGATCTTTGGAATCCCGCTGCAAGCATCATATGCATTGTCTGAGTGATGCCCAAATTATATTCTACACAATATTAAGAGATGTTAAAATGATATTTTGTCCTTAGTCCAAAATTATATATTGGAATTGCCATCAATGCTTGATTTCTGGAACAGGGAAAAAGTTGTACAGAAAATGTGTGGTAATGTGTAAAAATCATGCACAACACTACTACCCGCTCAAAATGTATCTGTTTTTCACACTTTACTGTACAAAAAAAAAAAAAAAAATTATTTAGACAGAGGGTGCAACATTGTTTTAGTAAGTGCTAAACCTTTATTATATAAAACGAGAATAAATGTATTTTGTCATGTTGAGTTAGTTAAAGTGAATGAATGTGGAAGAACACAGTCATGGTATATACAGGAAATGCAGCATATGATGGTTTCACAACTCATTTGTCAGAAAATATATACAATTAATTGTACCTATGTCTTGTAGGGCTGCATGTGGTTGCAAATTTGGTGATCACTTATCTACAAATATTTCTCCCCTGAAAGAAAGGTTTTCTTTATAGGTATGCATGTTGCTCATTCTTGTGCTCACCATTGCCTCCAGAATTGAGGACTCTTCAGAGCTAGATAATAACATTAATATTTTTTATACATTAAGTGTAAAGTCTAGAAGAAATTAGGTAGATGAGAAAGAACATTCTTTCCCAACACCTGTATGTTTGACTCTTTGAAACACTCCAAACTGTCCCATGAATCAATACAACAAGTAGGATTGCCAAATGGAGTTTGGTTTCACAGTGCCAGATCTACGCATACAAACTACCCATTATGTGACTATCTAGATAGCTGTTTTGTTTCTCTTCCTCATGTTAATAAAGGGTGCTCTATAAATGTGGATAAATCATCATGTAGGAGAGACTAGCACTTAATAAACAATGCTGATTTTGCTATGATAAGAAAGTGGGGCTTTATTTTGAGAATGCAAAATCAGTTGGCTCTAAAACACTAAAGCAAGTAGTGGCTCACATCAATAAGAAATGTGTCAGAGTCAGTGTGCAAGTTACAATCTGGAGGCATAACTGAAGCTGCTTTGCAGTTATTTGAAGTGCATTTTCTATCCAGGCTGCACAGTAAGAAAGTAGATATATCACTCTGCTGCCAGATATGCAGTAGATATGGATGGATCACTTGAAGGGTTGTTTCTCCTGACAAATTTTCCTATTGAACTCTTTGGAAAAATAAGTCAGGAGAGGAAACCCTTCAAGTTATCCATCCATATCTACTGTATTTCTGGCAGCAGAGTGGTGGTTTAAGGCTTGTTTGATACGTCAGACCCTTGATGACTTAGAGCCATTTAGCAAACCATGTGTTCCACACTGTTCCAGTGTAATGTAAAGTTAAATCTAGTCCCACCCCCCAATTCCCATAGAGATCCATTCAAATGCAGAGGTTATAGTATCGCTTCTAAGAGTACCTGGAAATAAGATATCAGGAGTCTTTTGATATCCTTTTATACAGTCATGATGGCATCACCTTTTTACCTGTGGAATACCTGTTTACCACAGAAGTTGTTTGAGAGAATGGCAAGAATGTGCAAAGCCGTTATCAAGGCAAAGGGTGGCTACTTTGAAGAATCTAAAATATAATTTTTTTATAATTTTTTTTATTTGTTTAACCCTTTTCTGGTTTTTGCATAATTTAATTTGTGTTATCTCATAGTTTTGATGTCTTTACTATTCCAAAATGTGGAAAACAGTAAAAATAATGGAAAAAAACCTTCTATGAGTAGGTGTGTCCAAACTTTTGACTGGTACTGTAAGTGTATGTAAACTTCCGACTTCAACTGTATATCTATGGAATCCAACTTGCTGTCATATAGACTGACAGGTAAATTGACTGCAATGACTTAAAATGTCTTAAATTAACGCATAATCAATATTATTTTGAACCTATATTCACCAATGCTAATTTGAAAAGATTCAAGAAACTGTCAGTTTTTCTTACTGTGCAGCCTGGTCTCACTCCCAAGTCGTCACATAGCGACGCTTGGGCAGCTCCTACGGCGTCATCGTTTAGATGCAGAAGGAGGCCTTTTGCGTCATTATTTGACGCACTCGTTGCAAATTTACGAATCCTACTTTGGCGAAGGCTTTGCTCATGACTGCGAGCATGCCCGCTCAGTCTTCGCCGTGTGCGCGTAGATTTTTCTGAGTTTGTGATTCCCGTACCCCACCCCCAACCCCTAAACATAACCTCACAGGAGTTCATGTAACTCGGGCTCATGCCCGAACTGTTAAGATAGTGGGCGAGCCCGACCACAAGAGCTCTCTACCAGATGAAGAAAAAAAAAAGCATAATATTGAAGTGCCACAGCCGTCAATATACGACGCAAAAGGCTGCGTCAATATACGACGCAAAAGGCTACCTTTGGCGTCACATAGCGACGCTTGGGCAGAAGCGTCGCTATGTGACGAGTCCGCGTGAGACCACGTTGCACTGTGACAATATAAAGAATTTAAAACCAAAAAAACACTCTCATAACTGGTTACCCCCTTAAGATAGCTGCAAAGGTTTAAAGGGCAAAGGTCTGAGGAAATATGCTGAAAACCGACATGGACACTAGGTTGCAGAACAAAGAAAGCACAAGCTGATGAAATATTAGGATTTTTTCCTTGAGCAATTTGGTTTTATAGTCCGCATAGCTAGAACACAAATACACCTGAAAACAAAAACAAACATTTCATAAATCAGACACTACCAAGCTCAGTAATTTCCTTTCAGTATAATTTTTATAATATATTGTAAGTTGTATCAGTTTACATCTCCAGCTTCAATGGGGATGAATTGAAAAACACTGGCATGTAATCATCTGTGAAGGTAAAATACGATCGCTTCACTGCAACAACACAACAGCTACAGTTTACTGTCAGTCAGTTTGACTTGGGTTGTTCTTTATTCACTAATGAGTCTTAATTTCTTGAGCACACATATAATTTGCTAAATAATTACTGTAGAAGAACTGTCAAATTCAGTATGAAACTTCCTTCAGACAGAACATAGAATCTCACAGCACATTTGGAATGAATGTGCTAAAATACCAGAGCTGTGATTATAGCCAAGAAGTACACAATAGAGTGTTCCAGATGTGGCCAATGTTCCAATGGTTTTACTCTCATAATTGAATTATATGACATCAGTGAGTTTGACAATTTACTGTGAGTTTGACAATTTACTATGAGATTGAGGTGTTGCAAAATGTCATAATTTCCAGATGATGTACAGGCTACTGCTGCAAAAAATGAGGAAAGTAAATCATTATTCACTGTTTTCCTAATAGCAATATGTATGTGAATTAATTAAGTGTGAAATTAATTAATCTCTTTTTTTATTTTAACCTATGTGAAGAAAGACCTAGTCAGATATTGCAATTGCCTCAAGGTTAATTCACAAGTTTTCCTCAGTGCTGGAAGTCTTTGGGGTCAGCTGATGTACATTAGAAATTCTCTATTAATTATCTGGAAAAAAAAACTCCACCAAGGCTTCAATTCCTCTTAGGAAGTGTGCCTGGTATAGCTTGGCACAGAAAAGAAATCATGCTCAAAATGTTTGATTTTCTGAAGCAGGTATAGGACCAGGAAAAGTTTTAACAGAGCCTTCTGGATTATATATACTGTAAAACTATGAAATATGTCATATGATTTAAAATCTTGAATGGTATTTCATTGCCATTCTTACATACATTTGATATTGTGATGTTCAATGACATGCTCTATAGTGCTTCAACACAAGTAAATGAATAGATGTAATCTACAATACTGATGTATAGTTTATATGAAGTCTCATTATCCTCCATCACAGGACCTTCTCTCTGCATCTTTTTCTAGGTCAGGGTCAGGTAACTCTTGTACAGAAAAGGCATGGAAAATTCCTTCAGACTCTTTTGGGTGTGGCTCCACACTTAGTGATAATATTGCACAGCATACATAAATAAATGCATCACTTTCCATGATGTAAGGTTGTACAAAACAATCCTTTTAAAAAGTTTTCACATGCATAATTAAAATGGCCATCAAAATCAAGGGAAGTTTGTTTAATTATATTTGATCTAATTGAATGTCTTGCATATATTTGAACTGATTCATTTATTTTAATTACCAATATCAATTTTTCCAATTAAATCACTGTCAAACATGAATTAATTTAATAGTTAGATTACATGAAATTAACATTCCATGCTTGAACAAAGTGCAATTCAGCCACAAGCTACTTAATAAGAAACTACTTAACCAGCTATCAATGTAATATAACATAACATGTATTTGTAAATAGTCAATACAAAAAAATGTTGTTGACTGAGACATGCTGAAAGCACATCACAAGAACTATATCAGAAATTTGTGATATGTTCTGTGGTAAGAAATGCAGGCCTTAATAATCAGTAATCAGTGTTGGGTAGTAACGGATTACATGTAATATGGATTATGTGATGAGATTGCACAAATTAAGTGACAACGAGGATGGGTTTTTACAATATGCATAATCTGATTACTGTTATTTTTCTAAATATTACATTTTTGATTGGGTGACATTTTTCAAGTAATATACCCAAGATTGTCAGGGTGCAGTAGGGACTCGCACGTCAAAAAATAAACCGAAGTTTGAGGCAGAAAAACCAGGACAACAATACGATCATCATCAGGAAGCAGAGGTCAAAACCAGGAAGACACGGCGAAAGTACAAAGTCGAAATCCAAAGACAAAAACAGGAAATAGGCAAGAAGTCAGGAACACAGGTAATCAGGTCACAGGGACCAGGTAGCAGGGGAAAAAAGGCTTGTAGCGCAACAGAGACAAACTCACAACAAACACAAGACAGAGTGGAACTTAAATACACAGACTAACGAGCAAACGAGAAACAGGTGAGCAGCAGGTAGAAACACATGGGTAATCAGGAGCTGATATGGAAGGCGGGGCGGACACAATGGGGAAGTGAAAACAAAAGCACATGGATGGGAGACTGAGAATGAAAACAAAAACACACAAACAACACCGAACACAACTGAAACAGAAAAACACATTGCAGACTCAAATACTGACAGTACCCCCCCCCCCCCCCCCCACCCTTATGACCGCCACCTGGCGGTCCAGCAAGCATTTCAGGATGCCGCTGGTGAAAGTCAGTGATGAGAGCGGGTTCAAGAATGTCCTGGGTCGGAACCCAACAACGCTCCTCTGGCCCGTATCCTTCCCAGTCTGCCAGTTATTGGAGGCCGCGCCCCCGACGGCGAACCCCCACCAGACGGCGAACGGTGTACGCTTCAGATCCTTGGATGAGCCGAGGGGGAGGGCGAGGTTTGGGGGCAGGACCCAGGGAACTGCGGATTACGGGCTTGATTTTGGAAATGTGGAAGGTGGGGTGAATGTGGCGGAGGGTGTGCGGAAGCTGGAGCCGAACCGCAGCCGGGTTGATCATCTTGGTGATGGGGAAGGGGCCGATGAACCGTGGGGCCAGCTTACGGGTGGACAGCCAAACCCGCTGCCCTTGGAGGTACTGTGGGGCCCCAAGAGTGACGAGGGTCTGCCGCCCACTTAGTCCTGCGGGAGGCATGCAGCAGAGCAGAACGAGTGCACCTCCAGGTCCTGTGGCAACGCCGGACAAATGCCGCCGCCGAGGGTACCCCCACCTCTACCTCCTGGGATGGGAACAGTGGGGGTTGCTATCCCAAGCAGCACTGGAATGGGGACAGACCGGTGGAGGCTGACGGCAGGGAGTTGATGGAATACAGGGAGAACAGGGTGCTCAAGCCCTCCAGCCAGTGTCTCCACTCCTCCAAAGACCGCTTGACCACCAACAGCTCTCGGTCCCCGATGCTGCAGTTCCGCTCGGTGGGACTAATAGCCTATGCTAATAGCTTATGCTATGCGGTGTGAAAAGAGAGAACCGCCCCTACCCCCACATCCAAAGCGTCCACCTCCACCACAAACTGCCGAGAGGGGTCAGGCTGGATCAGGACGGGTGCAGAGGTGAATTGTCCCTTCACATCCTGGATCCTGGAAAGCCTCGTCAGCCTTGGCCGAGGACGTCAGCCGTAGTTTCGAATGAAGCGGTGGTAGAAATGAGCAAACCCCAGGAAATGCTGCAGCTTACATCTGGATTTGGGTCTGGGCCACTCCATCACTGCCTGGACCTTCCCTCGGTCCATCTGGATACCGTCTGGAGAAATTATAAATCCCAGGAAAGAGACAGTCTCACGGTGGAACTCGCACTTCTCCATCTTCACGAACAGCCGGTTTTCCAGAAGCATTTGGAGAACTTGGTGGACATGATGCGTATGTTCAGCACTGGAACGGGAGAAGATCATGATATCGTCCAGGTAAACATACACAAACTGACTGAGAATATCGCGGAGGACGTCATTAACCAGGGCCTGGAAGACAGCGGGAGAGTTAGTTAGCCTGAATGGCATCACCAGGTATTCGTAGTGGCCGGTGGGCGTGTTGAATGGAGCCTCAGTCTTCCACTCATCCCCCTCGCGAATACGGACCAGGTGGTAGGCATTGCGGAGATCCAATTTTGTGAAGATCTTCGCACCCTGTAATGACTCAAATGCAGAAGACATGAGTGGGAGGATAGCGGTTCTTTACCGTGAAGGCGTTGATTCCCGGGTAGTCGATGCAGGGTCGAAGCCCGCCATCCTTCTTGCTCACGAAGAAGGACCCCGCCCCGGCCGAGGAAGAAGAGGGATGGATGACACCTGCGGCTAATGACTCCTGGATATACTTGTTCATGGCCTCTCTCTCAGGGCGGGAGAGGGAGAACAGGTGGGCCCTGGGGGGTGATGTTCCGGGCAGGAGATCAATACCCCAGTTGTAGGAGCGGTGAGGCGGCAGTGAGGTGGCGCGGGACTTACTGAAGACCTCCCCCAGGTCCCGGTACACAGCAGGCACGGAAGGCAGATCGGTCGCTTCTTTCATCGAGGAATCGGCCGGAGCAGCAGGCACCTGAGCATCCCGGAGACAGTGTGACAAACAATAGGGGCTCCATTCAAAAATGCGGTTGTTCGCCCAATCAACCCATGGGTTGTGTTTGGTTCGCCAGAGGTGACCCAACACTACGGGCGCTCGAGGAGAGTTAATAATACAGAACACAATCTCCTCCCGATGGTTTCCAGACAGCACTCACCGGAAGGGTGACATGGGTGATACGGACAAGCGGGGCACCTGTGATGGCGAGAGCTTCCAGTGGGTTCTGGAAGGGGATGTTGGGCAGATGTAGCTGGGAAGCCAGTTTTGCGTCCATGAAGTTCCCGTCCGCGCCGGAGTCCATGAGCACCGAGACCACCTGGATAAGACTATCAAGCAGGAGGGAGGCAGACAGCAGAGAACGGGTGTTAGGGGATTGCTGAAGAGTGGTAATGCTCACCTGTAATCCCCTGACTACGGGTGAGCATTGGCTTTTAACGGGCAGTTGGCCACAGAGGTTAGATGGGTGTGGTCGATCTGCATGGGTGCATTAAGCAGATGTGCGTGGTCCAATGGTGGTGGAACAGACGACAGGAACGACCCGGACGTGGTCTCAGCCTCTCTACGGAGCGAATGTCCCCTCACCCGTCTCTCTCTGCCATGGGCGAACAGGTGTCGGTCAATGCATATGGCCAGTGTTGTGCAAGTTCACACTTCACAAGAGCTAGCTCAAAGTTCAGTTCACACAGATTAAAATGAACTAGTTCACGATTTTGAATTTTGAACTAAGTTCACAGTCCCAAAAAATGAACTAGTTCACGTTCATTTCTTCGGTTTTTTTTAAATGAGCTGCTCCGATCTAACAATAACACATTTTTGTGAATTAGATAATCGCCCCAGCTCATTCCAAAGTGATTATTACTACTACTGCTAATGGTTAAAAGATGTAGCCTACTACCCAACTCTCATCAGCACAAAATCAACTCGACTGAGAGCCCTGAGCTGCGGCAATATTCCACACAAACCAAAGTTCTTTTGAGTTTTTAGAGAGCAAATGCTCTCTACCATTAATAATCAGATTTAGCCTTGCTACTCAGCGTGGATCAACCAGAAACCTTGACAAAAGTATTCTGCAAATGATATTCTGAGATGCCAACACCTACTTTTTATTACGAAATTATTACATGTGGCTCTTTGCAACCGAATTGCAGTCATAATTAATATGTGATTGTGTTCAGCCAATGACAGCAAATAGGCTAGCCTATGTCTTATTTAAAGTGGTGACATTTTTATTTTAGAACTCTTGGCCAACAACAACAGTGAACAGATAAATGCAATTTTGTATAATAGAAGAAATAAATAGCCTAATGGTTCAAATAAACATATTTTATGGTGTCCAAATAGCGTAAATCTTTACCAAATACTATTTTAAACTAATAAACGAAACAGGCTCCTGTACACACACACACGCATCAAGATCTGGCTTGTTTGTCGGATTTGGCTGGCTATCTCTATACGGGCCATTCTACAAAAGTCATGCAAATTGCCTCTCTGATAAAAGTAAAAGAAATTGACCAATAAAATCTTTCAATGCTATATAATTCATTAGATCATGTTATGTTTTAATATAATCCAAGATATAAATTGCAGTAATAATAGTTACATTTATCCAAAATCAACACTTATACTCTTGGGAGTATAGATTCCTATTGGGAGATGGCTGTCCCCACTATCAACCCTTAAACTGGTGCATTAAAAAATAATACCCAAAATATTTTTGCCAATTATTTGACTTGTCTTATTCAATAAAGCATGTGAATTTTTATCAAATATAAGTTAAAATAATGCAATCTATTTTGTAATAAATTTCATAATTCAAAAAACCTATCGAAAAAATGTTGTCCCCAGTTTTTACGTCACAACCGAAACGTACACTGTTTGAGTCTGTGCAGTGAACCTGCTTGTAGCCGCACACCCCTTTTTTTAACCAGGAAATTAGACAGCCTTCATATGAATCAAGGCCACATGGTGACTAGCTAGGTTTTAGCATTTTGATATAATTGTCCTTCAAAGTATGAAAATTAGTCTGTGGTTTTTAGAGACGTCACACCCAAACACCCAAGTTTTCATATTAGAGAAAAAAAGTTGATTTCATAACAGTAGATTTGATTAATCTACACAGAGAAGTGGTTGTTAACCATTTGCTTGCTAAATATTTTGTTTTGTGGCCGAAATGAGCCAAAATTGTCACAACCGAAACAGTCACTACCGAAACAAATGGTATTGTTTTGACAGGCCTGTTTCGGTTGGTGACACTTGTCTGTAAATTCTTATTAAAGACAATAAATAAGGAGACAATCAATGCACATGTACAAACCTCAATTCCAAAAAAGTTGGGACAGTGTATAAAATGTAAATAAACAGAAAGCAATGATTTGCGAGTCATTTTTGTATTCAGTTGAAAACAGTACAAAGACAAGATATTTCATGTTTTAACTAATCAACTTTATTCTACATTTCATTCTCTATTCAGCTCATTCTACATTTGATGCCTGCAACACCTCCCAAAAAATTTGGGACGGGGCATGTTTACCTTTGTGTTACATCACCTGTCCTTTTAACAACACTCTAATCTTTTGGGAACTACAACAATAATTGTTGTAGTTTTGAAAGCAGAATTGTTTCCCATTCTTGCTTAATATGAGACTTCAGCTGCTCACCAGTCCGGGGTCTCCATTGTCATATTTTGGGCTTCATAATGCGCCACACGTTTTCAATGGGAGACAGGTCTGGACTGCAGGTAGGCCAGTCTAGCCCCCGCACTCTCTGAAGACGAAGCCATGCTGTTGTAACACGTGCAGAATGTGGCTTGGAATTGTCTTGCTGAAATAAGCAGGGATGTCCCTGAAAAAGCAATTGTCTAGATCGCAGCAAATGTTGCTCCAAAATGCATATGTACCCTTCAGCGTTAATGGTGCTTTCACAGATGTGCAAGTTACCCATGCCATGGGCACTAACACACCCCCATACCATGACAGACGCTGGCTTTTGAACCTTGTGTTGGTAACAATCGAGATGGTCCTTTTCCTCTTTGGCCGGGAGAACACGACGTCCATTATTTCCAAAAACAATTTGAAAGGTGGACTTGTCAGACCACAGCACACATTTCCACTTTGCGTCAGTCCATCTCAGATGAGCCCAGAGAAGTCGGTGGTGTTTCTGGATGTTGTTGATATATGGCTTACGCTTTGGGTAGTAGAGTCTTAACTTGCATTTGTAGATGCAGCGACAAATTGTGTTTACTGACAATGGTTTTCTGAAGTATTCCCGAGCTCATGTGGTTATATTCATTACAGAAGCATGCCGTTTTTAATGTAGTGCTGTCTGAAGGATCGAAGGTCACGGGCATTCCATTTTGGTTTACGGCCTTGCCCGTTTTCTCCAGATTCTCTGAATCTTTTACTAATATTATTTTCAAAGGGGTGAATTAAACTTATCAATTGGGTATGTAATATTATTTCAAAAGCAGGTTTTACACCATGTTTCGGTTGTGACATATTTAGGAGCAGTCAGTAAATTCATCCTTATTCTGAAAAAATTACATGTGATTGCACTGTACATCAAGTATATTTATGTATCTCAGATAAAGTGTAACACATATATTATAAAAGAATTTTGCAAAAAAAATAAAAATGTACACTTTTCTCCAACCCTCAATTTGCACGACTTCTGTAGAATGGCCCATACAGCCATCCATCCACCACATTTTCAGTAGGCTACTGGATTCTAGGATCTGAGAAAAAATAAGATTTATATTTGCATAGACTAATAAAATAGCTATATGCAAATATAACCATTCAATGTCTATTCTTAGGCTACGTAATATCTAAGCTACAATCAATGACCGACAGCGTTATTTTAAGCTATAGGCCTAACATTAAACTTCTGCTAGAATATTGGAGATGGGAAAGTCGTAAATAAACTGGATGTGATTGCAAACTAGCTTGAAAAGTAGCCTAAGGGAGAGTGAACAGAAAACATTGAGCATAGGCTATTAAAACGAGCATCAATCAGGTGATTTGGGTCTGAATAAAATATCAAAGCTAGTTTACTAACTTGATTTGCTACCAGCTGGACTCTGCTGTCTGAAGCTGCATTCACACAATAAGCGCAGGAACGGTGTTGCGCAAAACGCTGCCCAGAGTCGCTGCGCTCTCATAAGCGGTGTGCAGCTCAGGACACTTCAGGTGCGCTGCACTGAAATTTCGAACAAATTCAACTTTGACCCCTTCATTCGCTGACCTTTCAACGCGCAGCCAATAGTTGTGGGCGTCGCTGCCTCACCTCACACGACCCAATCAAAATGGAAGAGAAAATCATATGTGTTTCCGAGTTCCAAGAGCTATAGGCTATGACACCAATCTGCAAGCATATAGAGACATCGGGAAAAAAAAATTATGCATGGCATAACGTGAGCCATCAAATGGGGCTACCAGGTTTGTAGCTATGAATAGTCATGCAGTGAATTATGGCAATATGTAACGTTACTAGCATGGTTAGCTGACGTTAGCTAGGCTAGCTAGCTAGCGAACGTTAGCTAGACTAGCTAGCTAGCGAACGTTAGCTAGACTAGCTAACGTTATCAACTTAGTCAATGTCAGCAATGTCAATATAAATGATTAATAGCTCCACGTTATTGCAGCTAATGTTAAATATTGCCTTTAATAAATAAAATCTAGGAATGATCAAACCTGTGAAACAATTGCAATTTGAATGTTTATTTGTGTGATCCTCTCTCTCTCAAGTGATCTTCTGCACTAATTTCAAATATTGTTGGTGCATACATGACGTTATTGCGCGGGTATTGATGTGCAGTTTGAATGCGCTTATGCACTTCTCATTATTTGAACACCGCTCTTCAAAGCGGCGAGCACCATGCAGAAAACTTACGCTGCGCTTAGTGTGAATGCGGCTTGAAACAGCTTCAAATTCCAGCTTGCGCCACTGGGAGAAAAAAATGCGGCTCCGGTAGTTCGAAAGAATCAAACAAACAAACGGGACTGTATTAACCGGAAGTACCAAAAACTCGCGACTCAGACTCTTCAAAACGAACGGTATGGCAACAGCCGACTCAGAAAAGAGCCAAACTGCCCATCACTACTTGGGTGCCGTAAAACACAGTGCGTGAGCATCGTTAATTCTCGTGGGAGTTAACGACGCTCACGTTCATTAGTTGCAAATGGATGCGTTCAGTTCACTGTTCACCAAAAACATGAGCACGTTCATGCACAACACTGCATATGGCCATCTCCACCAGTGCGTCAAATCCGGCAGGCCGTTCGCGGGTGATGAGCTCATCCTTGACGTCGTCAGCGAGGCCATAGAGGAAGGCGTGATATTGGGCCTCCTGGTTCCAGCCAGTGGTGGTGGACAGTGTGCGGAAGTTGATGGCGTAGTCAGAGACCGTGTTCCTCCCCTGACGATCCCGGTCTGCTTCATGACCTTGCCGGGAGCGATCGAACACCCGTTTTATCTCCTCCATGAAAGTGGCGTGAGACGAGCAGACTGGCGACCATGCATCCCACACTGCTGTTCCCCACTCCCTGGCTCTGCTGGTGAGAAGGGTGATGATGTAGGCGATTCTGGCATGGTCAGTAGGGAAAGTGGAGGGTTGGAGTTCGAACACCAGTGAGCACTGCGACAGGAAGGAGCGACAGGTACCCAGCTCACTGGCGTATGTTTCAGGGGGTGGTAGACGGGGCTCTCTTCCCGGTGGGCGGCTGTCACTGGGTTGGACAGCGTGGTCTCTCTTCTGAGCTGGAACTGTTGGAATAGAGTAGACAGGTTGTTCATGCTTCCAGCAATGTCTTGCTGAGTGAATCCAACTGCATTTGGTGCCATCCCAAATGCACTCCTTGCCAGTCCAGAACAGTCTTGAGCTGGCTGCTGTCCGCTGAGTCCATCTTGGCAAGTTCGTACTGTCAGGGTGCAGTAGGGACTCAGGCGCAGGCAGCACATTAAAAAATAAACCGAAGTTTATTGAGGACAACAGGCGAAAAAAACCAGGACAACAGGCAAAATTGTAGTCAAAACCAGGAAGACACGGCAAAAGTACAAAGTCGAAATCCAAAGACAAAAACAGGAAACAGGCAAAAAGTCAGGAACACAGGTAATCGGGTAGCGGGTAGCGGGTAGCGGGTAGCGGGTAGCGGGTAGCGGGTAGCGGGGTAGCGGGTAGCGGGGGGGAAAAGGCTTGTAGCGCAACAGAGACAAAAATCAACTGAGAGGAACTCGCAACAAACACAAAGACAGAGTGGAATTTAAATACACAGACTAACGAGAAAACGAGAAACAGGTGAGCAGCAGGGCAGGTGAAACACATGGGTAATCAGGAGCTGAGACAGAAGGCGGGGCGGACACAATGGAGAAGTGAAAACAAAAGCACATGGATGGGAGACGGAGAGTGAAAACAAAAACACATAAACAACACCGAACACAACCAAAACAGAAAAACACATTACAGACTCAATACTGACACAAGATGGTCAGTAATGTACAGTTCAATATGTCACGGTCAATATAATGTTTTTTTGTAATTAAAAATGGTTTTAATAGGTATTAAATTCAATAGCCTCATCCATTTCAAGAGTGGGTGGTTTATTCAAATAATATTTAATAATATTTATATTATTAGAGTTTTTGTTTTATCAATGGAAAAAAGACAATTTTACATACACATGGCGTTGCACTTTCAGTTTTCTGACTGGCTCTTTATTAGACTCCAGGGGCCGCATGTATAAAACTCTGAGTAAAAGAATGCGTAAAAGAACGCTCAGGGTTAAAGTCGTAAGTCTGCTTAAAAAAAGTTTTGCATTTTCTACCTCTGCCTTTCGGTCCCGGTGTCGCCATATCACACGGACCCCAAACATTGTATATGTATGGTGTCCATTCTGTGCAGAGGGATGCAGATTCTCACAGCACGTGTTATATTATACATCTGAATTTATGCGTGGAAACTCACCTACGTGGCTTTCTGAGGGCATTTTTCTGCTCAGTGCTGTTTATACATGTGGCCCCCGGTATTTGTAATTCTAATAACATGTTTTCCCCCAAATAAATATTGCATAATAACATATCAATACATGGATAATTAGCTAGGGCCAGCCTCATTACCAGTCTCAGGATGTAAGGTGAACTTGATATGTTCAAGTCATGCATCAGGTTTGACACTAGCTAGTTAACAACTAATTTGTGTCATGAGCCAACAATTAGATTATTGATGTGATTTAAAGTGATCAGTTTATCTTACGACAACCTGAGGTAGCTAGTATGTTACAAGCTAGCTAGTTGATACTTTTTAAAGTTAAAGGTACAGTATTCAGGTTTTCTCTCTAAAATCAAAATACACATTAATTGACTCACATTATGGGAAAACACACACTGACAAGGCCCATATTAACAAGCAAAAAAAAAAACTCACCACTTAAATTTTCGGTTATATTTTGATCCATTTCAATTTTTAGCCATTCCTCAACTTTTTTTTTAGATCTTCATTGTCATTTTAATCTGACATCTCTTGAACTTATGAATTTATATTTATTAATTTACTGCTTGAGTGATTTTAATTAATACAGTCTGTTTCCACCCATGATTGCTTGTAACAACATGGATCTGTAAGTGATTAAAAACAGTCATAGTAACTGGTTTTGATGCTAAATTTGTGTTGCATTTGTGTGTATGTGGGTTTTAATTCAAGAGTCTTTTGTGTGTATGCATGGGTTTTAAAATGAAATATAATATAAGGTGTGCTGTCCCAGGGTACTTGAGCAGTGTAGGCAAACATACTGATGGATATCTCCTTAGGTCATATGGCAAATGCCAATTTTCTGTTTTAAAATATGAGAAATATACGTACATACTAATACTGCATCCTGAATGGACAGCAATATATAATACCTCTTGCACCCTATCTGCCATTCCCTCCCTACCACTTCCAACTGGGAAAAGGCCTCCTAAGCAGATTGTGGCCAAATACATACTTTAAACACTTAAAATCTTTATATGCTGGTAAAATATTAAAACAGTCCTGTATTTCCTTGGGTATTTAAAAACATATATATTACTAAACAAAATGTAAAATCATATGAATGAGGAATATTGGTTTTCTTTAAAAAATGTCTGTAATCTAGAGGAATTGTACTTACAATGGGCCTACTTCATTTAAAATGAATTTGGCTCATGCCTGCTACTAACACAACTCAACCTCCAAGGCCTGTGCAGGTTTATAATACTGGTTATTTTACTTCCCTTTTTCAGTTTATTGTGTCAAATATTCCCTCAGACTTTAAACTAAACTAATTTGTTACAATGACTTCCATATTATGAGCAAGCAAGACTCGTCATTTGAGCTAACTGTGGCTCTAATTATGGGAGTGACTTTACTCTGATGTCATTAGGTTTTCTGCAATTTCCCTCCACTGAAACTTTCTTGACCCAAGAATAACAAATATCAAATGAGAAAGGAATATTTTATTCCTCGTGTAATTTGAGTAGTCAATTGATTAATGAAAAATGAAAATCTTTATGCTGGCTAAATAGCTGTCTAGTGTTGGAGTAACTTGTTTCTATAACTGTATATCTTGAAAACACAAAGCCCTCCAGACTACTCAAGTCAAAGTGAAACCCTCTGATACACTCTAATCCGTCTATTTATTCCAAGACTAATTAACTTTAAACCAAGCATGCCTGCCAGTGGAACACACAGGCCAGAAAGATGGCGTCAACTCAGCCGTCTTGTCCTTGATCATGCGCTGGTGCAAAATAGCTGCTAAAGACATTTCTATTAAACATACTCATGTGCAATTGGTGAGACTTTTGCTCTGATCTGTGTAGTCCAAAGAAAGTCTACGAGAAGTCAGGACCAGGTAGTTACCACAGGATGATAGACGATTATCTACTTTTACTCTTTGTATAATTTAACACAGATACTTGTGTGTTCTTGCTGAGGGACAAATATCAAGTCTGTTGGTATAGTTTGGTATTGAATTGTCTCATCCTAAGTAGCTAGAAAATATGTATTTCAGACAAGATGTACAAGTGAAAATCTTAAAATTGCCACCTTCAGTTCCTGTATGTATTGCAAGGGTTTCAGTTATTATACACTGTTTGAACTCTGTGGTTGGACACACTAATTCAATTATGGAAAAACAGATCTGACATAGATATCCCAGAAAGGGCATCTTGACTGTTGTTGTTGTTGTTAATACATGTAATACATATGGTTATGATTTAGTATGGGATAAGAGACAACTTGGGAATCATGTTAATGTATGCTTGGACTAAGTCCAAATGGGTGTAGTAGTAGTATTCATAGAAATTAATCATTTGACACTTAACAGTCATTATGCTCATGCGGCAGTCAGTTATTGCCTCAGTGCTATAGACGGGAGCAGATGGTAGACTGAAATGAAACTGATGTCAAAAGGAATAGAATAGAATGGAAATTAGGTTTTCAGTGGAGTAGTCATTCACTTGGCACCTGAGTGGCTAATAAAACATGATTATTACACATGGCCAACTCTATTGTTAGGAAAAAGTCATTTGAATATTGTGCGCATTGTGCGCAGCAACAAAATAAAATTATGTGAGGCAAGCAAGAGCCACATAACATTGTGAAAAAAGCAGAAACTAAATGTATTTTCCGATTAATCTGAAAAAATATTGATATTTGTAATTTATGTAATGTGTAACACCAGCATGTTTCAGTTTACTGCACATCTGTTTTCTACAGTTAATATCTTGCAGTTAGTTTATCAACCAGGAGAGCACAAAAGAGCAGTGACAAATATAGGCCCAATGTCCAATGCGGTTCGCCTTTTGTCTTTAAAATAGTCTATTTTACTTTATTTATAAATTGTAAAAAAAAAGTTCCTTATTATTTATTCATCCTGCTGGATGGTTACTGAAGCAATCTAGGGCCGGTAACTTGTGCAGGGGTAAAACTGGCATAGGCTACACAAACCAGGATCTTAACTTGTGACTGACTGAGACCTGGTGCCATGAATCCAGAGGGCCCATGTATGTTATAACAGGAAGTTAAATACATATTAAACACATACATACATACAGTTTAAAATGTTGGAGTAAATGTTAAAACCGTAGATTGTGCTGTCTGCAACGTCAAATTTGTTCAGAAATGCAGCAATTACTTCCATGTTGTCAATCAAGTTTATATCACAGTCTAAAACGTTTTGAATTAGCACCGCTAATGGTTTAGGTATGCACTCTCCCTTAACATTATACTGAGTAACTCAAGTTTTTTGTTACAAAGGACAGCAGGAAAGTATCTTACCTAACAAACTCCATCCAGCGGTCTCCCTTTGACGGATCACAGGGGCCCCTTAATTGGTCCCATTACCAACGTCTCAGAGTTGAAGTCGAACTGGTTACTGGAGGAGCCTGACTTCCCTAACGAGTACAAACTGGGGGGACGCTTTTTAAAGGATGACGTGTAGCGGTAGAAGCTCCGGTGGCGATTTTTAAGGTACTCTCGGTAGTTTTTCGTGAGCAGCGTGTAGAGAAAAGGGTTGATACAGCTGTTGCTGTAAGTGAGACATGCCACCAGGTAGTTAATGCAAGTATGGGTGTGAGAGGCCAGACTCAGGGGCTTGTGATACAGGGGAAGAAGCTGCCAAATCCAGAAGGGAAGAAAACACGCCCAGAACACCAGCACAATGGTGAATATCATTATAAGTACTTTCTGTTTTGGAGAGCGCTTATTCCCTTTGTTGGTGGCCGAGTTCCTCTGTGACTCTAGGTAAGTGCGGGCTAATTTAGTGTACAGGTACCCAATTATTATCCCAGGCGCCATAATACTTGTGCTGAAAAGGATAGTCAGGTAAATCTTATACGCCTCGGTGCCCCAGGTGGGCGCACACATCCTTTTCACGACGCCGTCCGAGTGTTTGGTGGTCTGGTTGACCATAGTCATCATAGGAATGGTAAGAACCAATGACAGCATCCAAACGCCTCCGGCCATGGCTTTGCGGTAGCTTTTGGAGCGCTTAACTGTATCCAAGGGCTTTGTAACTGCTAGGTAGCGCTCCATACACATTACAGTCAGTGTAAAGATGCTTGCGTGCATGGTCAAGAGGTCGAGACTCAGTAAAATACGACAGCCCACGTCTCCGAAGTACCAATCCTTCAGGAAATAGGTGCATACCACAAATGGGATGGTGGAGAGGTAAAGCAGATCTGCCAGCGCAAGGTTAATGATAGAGATGTACATGGAGGTAGCAAACCGGATAGAATGACACATCACCACCAGCGTATATACATTCCCCGACACCCCTACTATATACACTAGCGACAGCAATATCCCAAAAGTCGAAGTGATGACAAGCTCGTCTACGGAACCGGACCCGCTGTTGACCGGAGGACTGATGTTGAAGTTTCCGGTCCTGTTATGATTCATTGCCCCTTCGGCGGTTTGCGTCTTTGGTATGATGTTGGCTAAGTTTTCAAAGGAGCTACTTGTCTCGTTTACAAGACCAATATTTGTTGGTGGTGAAGATAGTCTGTAGTATAGAATCTCCGCAGCTTCTGACGTCAGATACCCAACTCTCCCTCACATGGATTACCTCCAAAATGACCAAGAAAACGTCTCGGAAAATTAATTTACTAAACATGTATTTTGTAGTTTTGATTCCATGGTTTCTCCAGATGATGCTTATTGTTTTCACCAAAATAACATAATGATATAGCTTCAAAGATAAACCTGGCTTGTCTACCGAAGTGATCGGTGTGTGTGTTTTGCGATTGTGAGGGCGACAAGAGAGGGAGAGAGTGCAAAGAGAGGGAGGGAGCGAGCATGAGAGTTTTCATTCATTTTTATAATCCGAACATTTTCATATACTCGGCAAGATTAACGCTTACCCATTCTTAGCAATTCGTATTTAGGAAATAATAATAAAAAATAACTGTCGACAAGATTATTATTATTATTTAAATCGCTGTTATACACCATGTTCCTCGGGACTTTGTTCCTCGGGGTTTACGCACGGACTTGGATAACTATGTAGGCTACCCTTTAGCGCAATGTGTACATCAACGACAACTAAAAAGCTATGTAAATGTGCGGCATGCATATTGGTACGAGTTTCGCTGCGTCTGAAACATTAAGTGTGCTGAGGAGATATGAAGAGATGGAAATTCCCGACCTCTCGCATTTAACTTTGTCGCAGAACTGCACGAATGAATAGATTTTCCACTTATTTTTTTCATCCAGTAAAGATTTTCAAGAATAAGCATAAAATCGTAGCTACAATTTCGAGAATGGAAAATACATAGGGACGCTACTTTTCCTGCCGACGTGATAATATAGACCTGATAACACCGGCTGTGACATTTAATAGGCTACAGAATTATTGGAAGTAGATATATGCTATGCCCTTCTATTTCACTGTATTATCATTTATTTCATACATTATAAATTAAGGAATTGCCCACCTGTTGATCTGACCACATATGTTCGCTTCCGAGTGGGCAGTGTTTCGGATAGTTTATTAACAAATTGTTTCTATGCACACGCATGCCTGGCCAGCCTGGAATTGACGGTGGTAATCTGGGGGATAAACTAATTTGTAATACCTAACTATCAGACAATACTGGAAAACAGTATCTTTTTAAAAGTGTGAACTAGAAAATTATTTCGCTGATTCAGCTCTTCTTCCCTTTCACACTCCCTCGCCAAAGAACCTGCTTTGTAGTCGGTGACTTCTTTTATTGACGTCTTACCTTGTTACATACATCTTACTCAACAATATTAGTTAAAATATGCAGCTAGTTTGGTCATAATATGGGACCAAAGAAAATTGCACGAGCACATACTTTAGATTTTTTTAAATGTCAGATTGAGGTTTGATACATGGCCATGCGTTTTCCTATGTATCACAAAACATCAAAAACATGCGTGTTGAAGTCAATTCATTTTTTTTTTGTCCACATTTATATTTCAGATCCAGTCCTTTGTCGATATTCAGTGATATGGTCAAGCTAAGACGTCCAAGCCCACTTTTAACGGGTTGCAACACTATAGTAGTGAGGGGCTGTCCAAACAGTTTTAGGATCAAAATGTGAAATAAAATCTACTGACAGCTTAAAGACTGGTATGGCCTTGTAAGTGAAAATAATGTATTTCCTGTTACCAAAATTTCACAAACGTGCATTTTATGTTCAGTAAAAGAATGAAATGAAATGGATAGTGGAGGGACGAAGCAGTCCTTGGCCACTGGAGCAGAACTACGCAGCAGAGGTGTCATCGCTCAGTGTGTGACCGACCAGTCTCAAGGCTGTCCCGTACTGGAACACAGAACACATCAATCATTTCTGCATGTGCCCACCCTGCAAGGGGGGACAGGTGCATGACACGTGCCTGCATGCACATTTCTACAGTGCTGGGGTATCCTCAAAAAACATACCACATAAATGCTCCCTGACAAATTTTTAAACAGGGATACCAGCTTTTGTAGAAGCAGTGTTACTCTCCAATGATAGATGGACACTGGGAATTTTTAAGGGGTACATTCAAAAACAGGATTCAACAATAAATTGATAAAGTATTTTTATTTTTATTTTTTAGGAACATTGTTTTAAATATGTATATATGATGCATAGTAATAAAACGTTTATATTAAAATGTTCAATAATTATTCTGTGTATTTATATGCATTCTAGACTCGAGGCTACACTGAGAATAAAGTTCACCGTTATTATTTTGTGTTTTGTAAACCTGAATCCATTATCTCAATACCTGTGCTAGGAATGCATTTTATATGCATTTTATCAGTGGCCTTGCTGGTTAACTGTCTAAACACTTTGCACAATGTACACATTTCTTACATTAATGAGGGTGGGAAAAAGCAACAATGTTGGTATTTCTAAAAAATAAGTAATGAGAAATAGAGCACATGTGATTGATGATTTTTGTTTTTCTCAATTCCTTGGGCTGAGGGGAAGTTTAAGTGTGATTGCTCTGCATCATCAAATGTCTCACAGCCCAGGCTCAAAGAGCAACACATTTCCAAGGCGTTGTTTTGGAATCTGACTTCCTTGTTTTCATCTAAAACTGTTTTGGCAGAGGTGGCTGCCTGTGAATGGGCATGGGACATATCAGGGACGATTTTAAAGCTGCTCAGGGTAGGTTCTAGCAATAAGACACTGAAAAATCATTTTCTCACTAATTTTTAAAACAGATTGAACACTGATGCAAGTCACTAGGATAAACATAATGTTTAAATATTTCCAACAACAACTGGGCCACAGAACGTCTTCCTTGTATCTCTATCACTGTAAGGTATATTGACTATAAGCCCACTGTTAATTTTGACACCTTGTGTGTCACCTTCTTAATGTCTCCCAATTGACTAGCCTTTTATCCCTAAATATAAAAAATCGGTGATAACTCATTTTAGAGTTAAGAAGAGAAAAACCTGCAAGTTAAAAACCTGCATGGGGAAGTACCCAGAGTAACCCACAAAAAAATCTGAGATAAAAAAATATAAAAGGTTTTATATTTTCTTATGTCTTCTACAGCTACAGAGCCTGGGGTCAAAATGACACCGCACAACACCTTTATATACAAAGTTGCTACAGGACTTTTGAAGACAACATTATGTTTATCACATGTTTACTATTTAATCTCACCATAGGAAAAGTCATACAAGACGGAAAAAGTCAAACTGGTTTTTAAGAGACGTCAAACACCGACTGGGGACAAATTGACCCAGAACATAATAGGATAATAAGGAGGCTATGCAATATGGTTTTTGTTCTTGCCTTTGGAAAATAAGGACACATTGAAAACCCTATTGTATATAATTTCATAATTGTATGTACAAGAGTCCAGCCTCCTTCCTTCCATGACACACCCTGAATTTGTTTCTATTAGCACTAAACAGAGGGTGGCATTATCTGCACAAATGTGAATAGGCTCACCAGACAGAAAAAAGATAAAACATCTGAGTTTACACAATACGCATTTATTTTGTTTCATGACAGCAAGGATGTAAAGCTTCTCACTGCTGTAGTGTATATTTCTGTAAATTTTTATTATGTTTGATTGTCTCTAATAAATTGTTACATGTAGAGTCTATAGTCATTTCTGTGTTGATATTGATATTCTGTGTTGATATATATACAGTATATTACCACCAACATTAATATTGCTTAGGGGGCGATTAGAAATGATCTGTGTAGCACAGAGGATTTTAGCCATTAAAGCTGACAGTGAAGCCAAATGCTTCTCAGTGGTGCTAATGTCCACTAGTCTGGGCTATGACCAGACCAAGACCAGGGTAATCAGAAGCAGAGGTCACATGATGTACATGACTACCATGAAAACCGATTTATCAGAGAATACGTAAAATCTTGTCAGCATGTATCACCTAGCTAGCCACTTTATTTTGAATGATAAATAAGTGACAGGGCTAAAACAACTCAATACTGGTATATGCATAACATTATAAACTGCCTCTTACAGGTTAGAAAGTACAGATATTACATAAAAATCCACTATAATATGATATAGATCGAGATCACCTACATGGCCTGTGAGCAATTAAGTTTACATATGGAGAAAGTGTCACAAATTGTCTTTCCATCAACAAGATGGAGATGTTGCGCAAGCACCACTGAACTGAATTACATTTCTATGGCATGTATAGGTGGGTCATTTGCTCCCTCTGAAACATGGACCCATGACACAGACATGTCCCCCTTCCTAATTTTCTTTATTTTGTAAATACTTGCACTGAAAACTTAAGTAAGAAAACGATCTATTTAGGCCTATTAAAAACTACTAACGTCATGACCTCGATGTCCTCCATGGTGGTTATTGCTATGCTGTCTGTAGCTCATTCTGGAAAGAGAGGTAAAGAACCCACAACAAGCATGATTGAGATGTCCCTTTTGGCACTGATCTGATCTTAGGTGGAAGGTTAATATACTGTGTATGTGTGTGTGTGCGAGAGGGTATGTATGTATGCGTGTGTACAATAACGTATCATCTGTCTGAGGCGAAGTTGCCCCTGAAATGTTGCCTGTGACCCAGTGTAAATTCCCCATTTCCCAACCCATTAAACCGACTCTACTGAACAGAGGTGCAATTTCTCTGGCTCTCTGTTGTTCCATGAAGGGGCCAAATTGTTCAAAACATAGAGACTGCGGAAGTGCAAAGGGAAATTGGGTGTTCTATTTTTCTCCAATTATTGTGATAGGACCTAGTTTCCAAAACCAAATTTATTGTTACGATCCAGTTACAGGCTGGACCCAAGTGCAACGACCAGGAGACAGATTATCTGCAAGGGGTCTTTATTATAAGCTTTGGGGTAGTCCCAAAGCTGTACAGAAAGGAAACACAGTAATTACACAGGGTTAGAAAGTTCAATAAGAACTGCTCCAAGCCGGAGCTGGACTTGAGTGCAGGTAGCGGGTTCCAAGCCAGAACTGGACTGTACTGGACCGGAGGTCCACTCAGGAACTGGATCCCGGAATCGGCTGGCTTGTTCCAAACTGGAACTGGACTTTGACAGGAGGTGCACCAAACACCGGAACTGGACTGGAACTGGACCGGGAGGTCCAACTGGAACTGGAGTGCAGGAACAACGGGGTTGTTCCAAGCCGGAACTGGACTTTACACTGGAGGTGTATTTAACACCGGAACTGGACTGGAACTGGACCGGGAGGTCCAACAGGAACTGGGTAGCAGGAACAACGGGGTTGTTCCAAGCCGGAACTGGACTTTGGACTGGGGGTGCATATAGCACCGTAACAGGACAGGAACTGGACCGGGAGGTCCAACAGGTACTGGGCTGGATACAGAGGTAGGTGACCGGTTGAGCCCGGTAGGGTAGAGCTGTGTGGCGGAGCTCAGCTGCAGCTGGTTGAGGGTAGCTGGTTTGCCGAGGAACCTGGGACCGTAACCGCAGCGAAGGGATCCACTACGGCCGGACAGGAACCACTGCAGGATAGCTAGGCAGGAACCCAACAGCGGACGCAATGCGAGCTGGAGTTGGAGGCACCGTAACACACACACAGACTAACCGCTACAGACTGGTGGGTACAGGAACAGCTGGTAAATTGAGGGAGACAGGTTAGAAGCACACAAACAGCAAATAGTTAGGGCTAGATAGCTACCAAACTGGAGGGTAGGGAAACTGGAAGCTGAACAGGTATAACCCGTAACCAAGCAAACAGTAAACGTGACTAGAAACCTAAAGACCATGAAACACACAAGGTAGTTTAAGAGCGAAAAGCAGGGTCAGGAGGGTAACACAAGTAATGAACCGACAAAGGAGGGGAGACAGCAGGTGGGTTAAATAGGGGAGTGAAATTGGAACCAATAAAGCACACGTGAGGAAAGTAACCGGGAGTGCTTGCTAATTACACAGGTGAGGAATGCAAGCAACGAGAGGGGAAGGCGATAGGCGGAAACTAAAGTGGGAAACAAAGAGAGCGAAACAGAGGGGAAACGCCCAGCCTGTAGCAGAGGGGAAAACACGGACAAGGGAATCCAACAAGACACGGAGGGACATGGCAAAACAGGGAATACGGACTGGATGGGAACGGGACGTCACATTTATATTGTTATGGCTATGCCTGCAATTAAGGTTCTGAGTTATAAGTGGAAGACCTGAGAGATAACAAGAAAGCAGAGAAAAGGCAGAAAGACAAGGTCAAATGACAGGGTTTCTTTTAATTTACTTTTAAAAAATTTGCTATTCTGTCTTCTGATCTTTCCTCGCTCTGAGATTCTTCAAGAGTATTCCATTGATGTTTCAGGGACTTCAGGCTATATAAATATAGCCCAGTGAATTCTGCACCACAGCATGGCTTATGTTGCAGTTTTACATTCTGATAAATAGTTGTTCATGCTGTAAGATGAATGCTAGTATGCCATACACATGTTGTGGTCTGCTTTCTTTTACAGATTGTGTTTTAGAGAAAATATCCACATTTCCCACACTATCCACTCTAAACTAAGTGCCTACCATATTGAGCTGCAGTCTGTGCTTCACATATTGACAGGAAGAGAAGATGTGGGTGTTATTTTGTACTTCTGAGAAGAAATTGGTATCTGTAATTGACACTGGTCATGCTTTGCGAAAGAATCTGAGGATGTTTGTGCCCACACATAATTTTAACTGTATGTATAAATGCACAAAATTAGTGGTGTATCAAAGGGAACAAGGCATGTCATTTTTCCACTAACAGAACTCAGATGTGCCATATGCTTAGTCTATGTGTCTGAATGCTATGTCACTGTAGCTAAATATATACTATTTAACTAAAGTTGACAATACACTGGGAAAGTCATGCTGGTACTTGCTTATCGTAAACCCTAGTACTGGGAATTTCTGGGACTTTTATTCCGAAGTGGGGATTAAATAGGGTGGACTTGAAATTATTACCGGGTTCTGACTTATTGGGCACAGGTCCTTTATGACGTCATAGGACCATGGTGTGATGGCCAATAAATGTTTTAATCACACAGATTAAAACAGAGGTGCAGCAAAACAGTACACTTTCATGGGTTATACGAGCCACAACAGACACCTTTGTTTCAACAATTGCACAACACAACAACGTTATGGGAATGGTCTTGAAAATGGAACATCCACAAGTCACCTTCGTTTCAACAACAGCTAGACTAGCTATTGCTATGTAGACACCAGTGCAGATTTTCCACCTTTTGCTAATCTCTTTGCACTCACCCTATACTTAGCGCTAGCTGAAAGGGATGGGTGCCTTAGCACTGTTCCTAACTGCTGACGGCATGCAGGTGCTTTTAATTTGGTTATATCAAAACTGTGTACTGGCTCCTGAATTCCAGGGAATCTGGAAGAAACATAGCACCCTTCCACACACACACTATATTTAACTTACATTCACTGGGAGCCATTCAGACATTGAAGCCCAATTTGAAGTGATTTAGCTCAGTTTTCTCAACAAGCTTCACATGGCACCATAATGCTGTTGGCTAGTAAATATTCATCCACATCATCCATTCATTCACAAAGAGGTGGATTAAAGATTTCCTTCAGTAATGAGGTAGTAAATCAATTAACATGAACAATTTGGATAATAATTGTGGAGAAACCTACCAATACCTTTAATTTGAGTTAGTTTTGAGCCCACTATTATTATAATAATGAGACAACCCACTTTGTAACACATAACACGTCTTTACGAATCATGTAAAAGTAAAAACAATTCTGACATTTTTTCAGAAATATGTTATTCTCTGACACAATTATTATCTTGTATTGGGTTGAGGTTTTTGCTGGCCCACGGCAGGAGAGGCGACATGTCCTATGTGGAATGGCTGACCAGGTGGCTGGGTGGTGTCTTTAGGCTGATGCTGAGGGACCTCTGATCCTTCTACCTGACAAAGGCCTGCTGGGTTATCACTTTATCCCCCATCTGGTGATGGCACAGACAATTACAACACCAACATCTCGGTTTCACTCTCTCAGCAAAGCAACACATATGGCAGTACTTACATACAAACATATATACATTTTTATATTAGGAGAAGTTGTGTGTTTAAGCCTGTCTCTATAAAATATATTTGTAGTTCGAGTTTCTCATGATTTAAGACACCAAAGGATCCCTCTAAATTCAATTTTCTCCATTCAAACTTGGTGAAAGTGAAAAACGGTGAAAAATCAAAGAAAACGAGATCATAAGAAAGTCAGAAGAGTTCCTATACACCTGTAAACATACTGGGCCTCATTCATGAAATGTTGCTGAATATGTGCATGTATTGACAAACAAAACAAGTTTGTACAAAGAATCTACGCCGGATTCATCAAACCGCACAGAAAGGCAGATTTGTTTGTATTCATGAGCATGTTTATACATTCCGATTCATCGCAAATGACAGGTGCGTGCACCTTTTCTTGCGATTAGAATAAATCCATGCCCATGAATTGCAAACATTTACAGGTGCATACAAATTCAAAATGGCCCTGAAAAATCCAAATTAAAAATTATTCCCACACTGAAATTGAAGTTTTATTAGCAGATGTTCAGTACTGGTCATAGGAACTGATAAAGTAAAAAGGCCTGACAAGAGATATGTGCGGTCAATGTAAGGTCACCCATTACACAAACTGTTAAGATAGTTAAAAAATGGATTGACATTATATTGGAGATGAAGAAATGTGTAGCTGTGCACAAAAGCACCACAGCTACAGGAGGTGGACGAGGACGAATATATTCTTACCAATAAGCCAGCTGTCTCTCACAGCACCGTTCTCCAAATGAGTACCAACTGAACTGCCCCACAGAATAAAGCTGTCGTGGGTCCCACCAGGCCACTGGGCTATAACGTTGAGAAACACACATTTTGTATCACATATGAGCTGCGCATTGATGGAGTGATAGCCCTTTCTATTGATATATACAAACACATCATCGGATGGAGCCTTGATGCACGTGTGTGCAGACTATGGCACTAATAAGTTATAACATTGGACAGGTTGGCAATTTCATAAAAACCCTGCTTTACCTCCACCTGGCTTTGCATCTTGGAGGGGAACTGGATGTACGCTGGCATTAGCTGGATTATGCCGTTGAGCATACCATTGAAACGCTGGCTACAGACCTGTAAGCTAAACTTATGTTTTAATTAGCATATTTAAGATCACATAACATATAAAGTTTTATCAATTTAGAAAAATAGTACTGGGAGCATTCATTATGTAATGGGTTCAATTAAACAGGTTCATAGCCTACGATTGATCAATTGGCATAATCTATTGCTTTTTACAGTCGTAATTTATTACATTGGCATTGTGCATTTCAAAGACTAATTTAGTATTGTGACTTTAACACAACATAAAAATAAATGCATATTGTAATTAACATTCAGAAGCTACAATTATCAGCTTTTTGAATTTACAAATGCGGTGTGCATGGTCCTGAGCAGATGTAAAGTTTGTTTGTACGTACATCTCATATACGAAAACTTTGATGAATGCCAAAATACGAACAAAGTTGCTAATATGAACACACACATTTACACACACATTTGCTCTGCTCACATTTCCTGAATGAGGCCCACTGTGTGCAGCTGAAGTACATGTTACTTTAATCTTCTGTGATTTTCAATTCAGAAAATCATAGAAGATTGCCTGCGCTTGTAGACTGCAAATTAAAGAATGGTTGTCATGACAATGGCCTTATTTCTCTGCGGAATATAATGTTTATTGCTGCATCCTTACATTATTGAACTGGATAAGGAAGGCTGAATGTCTCGCTCTTGGTCTCCCATTTATGATATAAAGCTTTTCATAACAGCCTTGACTGTTGCACAGAAGCATGCCGCTGATCTGAAAGACGGATGCTCTGTGGTGGAGTACTGACACATGGAACCCTGTAGAACTTACCTCTGCATTCTACTGGAGGAGGACCTGCCAAGTTTCTGCCCCACTTCTGTCACACTGCTTGAGGTGACATCTCTAACTCAGTGTCTGGTCTTATGGGTAGGCCCTGTTGTTTTTATCCACGAAGAGCAATCTATCACGCTCCCCTACTGTAGCAGTGAGCCAAGAACTTGAAAAAAATAGGAAACGGGGTGAGATATGAATGATAAAATTCAGGTGATTTTGCACTATGAACAATATTGCAGCAATTCATGTAGTTTGCTTGATTCTAGTACATTTTGTCCATTTATGGTGCATGAATGTCTCCCTTTAATTTACTCAGACATCATATGCTAGAATCCATGCCTCTCAATCAAGGGAAATGATTTTGCCATCTAACTAAGAAATGGAGAGGAAGACAAAAAAGGAGTCATCAATTGATATGTTCTGTGTCTCAGATTCTGACTGCAGCTATGGCAAGAGGGCGGCACGGTGGTGCAGTGGTTAGCACTGTTGCCTCACAGCAAGAAAGTACAGAGTTCAAATCCTGGCCAAGCACCTTTCTGTGTGGAGTTTGCATGTTCTCCCCGTGTCCACGTGGGTTTCCTCCGGGTACTCTGGTTTCCTCCCGCAGTCCAAAGACATGCAGGTTAAGCTAATTGGAGACTTAATTTCCCATAGGTATGAGTGTGTGAGTGAATGGTGTGTGTGCCTGTGATGGATTGATGTGAGAGTGTATTCCTGCCTCTCGCCCAATGCATGCTGGGATAGGCTACAGCCCCTCCGAAACCCAGACCAGGACTAAGCAGGTTAGGTAATGGATGGATGGCTATGTGTGTTACATAGCTTACTGTTGAACATATATCACAGTTCGATTTTAGTTGCAATGACCACTATAGACTATAGACACGATAGGTTATAGCATGCACTGACTATGACTATGGCGTGAGATGCAGTTGGCTTCATTAAGCCAAGAGCAGGATATGGTTTGAATTGGCAAGGGTTCCTTCGGTTACCACTGCACAGGTGCCAACAACGTGCCAGGACCCCCGGCTACCAGTTTTCATCAGTGAGTGATACAGCTCCTTCTATCCAGTTCTCCTGTCTTACTGTGCAGTCTGTACTATGTTAAATAGTTACTGACATGTGGGTGTGTGGGTGGTAGAGCAGTGGCGTGAGAAGCATGGCAGAGTCTGACTTGAGGAGAGAAAGGGGAAACCAGTTAAAAAAAGAATAATAACTTACTGAAAGCTGTAACTGCCATCAGCTGCTTTTTGAATTAGATTTACTTCTCTCTTTCAAAGAATGCACACATGGGGTAGAGTCAGATCAGATGTAGGATTTCCTGATGCCATGGAGATGACAAAGACTAAGGGATGTATTGCACAAAGGTAAAACATGAACACTTTAACAGTGGCAAAGGAACATGAGATTTCTTGCCTTCTCCGAAATGTAATCTTCAGTGAAAATAGTTTAGCTTAACAAATGAATGCTTAGATTTTTTTGGACAATTTTCTCCCCGCTTCTCTTTCCCCATTCAGTCTCAGATATAACAAATCATCTACAGCTTTTTTTAATACATTGGGATACGGCTAGTCTTAGGGGTTAATAGGTGTCTTTGCAATGCAGAGCAGTTCAGTGCTTTGAATAAAGGGCTTGGGTTGGTTGCTTGGGACTGCATGTAGGATTGCATCAAAAGCAAATCAAGGTCACCCTTAAAAGTGTATTCAGCGCTATATGTATATTTGATTAATTCATCCATGAAGTTTTCAGAGTGAGGCCTGTGAGATGGTGAACTAGTGAGAATTAATTTGACCTCCAGGGTTCTGCAAACGTTTATATCAGTGATTCTTCCCAGGATGTTTACCTAACTAAAATATTTTCCTTTTCACGTCTTTGAGTGGCTAAACGAATTGTTGTAATTTTAAGCCAACGTGTGATACTGGGGGAATGGGGAAAATGCTATAACTTGATACTCAAATGCTATTCTGAATCGGTGCAGGTAATGAATTCTGTCTTGAAGAACATTGAAAGGTTTGCACAAAGAATAATGTGCCTATGTACATATCCCACTGGTCTGATCAATGATTTAACTACTTTCTTTGTTGGAATGACTTTTTCCCTGTCTGTCAAAAGCTGGTTGGACAAAGCTTTGACTAAAGAAGACAGATATGAAATAAAGCACAATCAAAGCATATACTTAAAAGAATATTATAATTAGAAATATCTAGTTCCATTGTAACATTGTACAATAGAACTAGATCAATTCTGTGAAATATCAGTGATGGTGTTCAGATTTGAAAGAAATGCATTTTTTTAATCATTTTAATATTGAATGTGGATTCATGTGGTTTTAAATGGGAATGTTAAGTCAGAGGTCATGAGTTCTGAAGGTAGTTATATTAATTAATTTCTGTTGAATGCTACCTTCTTTCTCAGTCCACAGAAATCCACAATGAGATTTTCACTAATACCAAACCAACACCACCAACCAAGTGTCCTCAATGGGATAGTCTATGACAATACATATTCTTTTGTGTGAAGCCAGCTCATGGGTAGAGGTTATAGTCTATGACAATACATATTCTTTTGTTTGAAGCCAGCTCATGTGTAGAGGTTATAGTCTATGACGATACATATTCTTTTGTTTGAAGCCAGCTCATGGGTAGAGGTTATAATCTATGACAATACATATTCTTTTGTGTGAAGCCAGCTCATGGGTAGAGGTTATAGTCTATGACAATACATATTCTTTTGTTTGAAGCCAGCTCATGGGTAGAGGTTATAGTCTATGACAATACATATTATTTTGTGTGAAGCCAGCTCATGGGTAGAGGTTATAGTCTATGACAATACATATTCTTTTGTTTGAAGCCAACTCATGGGTAGAGGTTATAGTCTATGACAATACATATTATTTTGTTTGAAGCCAGCTCATGGGTAGAGGTTATAGTCTATGACAATACATATTCTTTTGTTTGAACCCAGCTCATGGGTAGAGGTTATAGTCTATGACTATACATATTCTTTTGTTTGAAGCCAGCTCATGGGTAGAGGTTATAGTCTATGACAATACATATTCTTTTGTGTGAAGCCAGCTCATGGGTAGAGGTTCTAGTCTATGACAATACATATTCTTTTGTTTGAAGCCAGCTCATGGGTAGAGGTTATAGTCTATGACAGTACATATTCTTTTGTGTGAAGCCAGCTCATGGGTAGAGGTTATAGTCCATGGCTACTCCCTTGCTTATATATGCTGCAGTCTGAATTTCTAGAAGGTCAACATTCACAGATGGCCAACTGGTTCCTTGTAAACTGTCATGGCAAGAAGAACTAAAATCCCAAAATGAATGTTTATTTTATCGTGAGGTTTCACAGAAAAGTTATTTTTTCCTTATTTACATATAGGAGATATTTATGTTCAAATTCATATTAAGATTATATAGATGGAGCACAACAGTTTATTTAAAAAAAAACTCTCATTCGAACTGATATTCTAAACTGCAAGGGAGTGTTGATAGTTTATCACTGCATTACTGTATTCTATTATTGTGATATCATGCCCAAAATCTATTTTTTAAGTGATCATTATGAAATATAGATTCAATCCATCAATAAAATGTAACATATAATAAATATAAAAGTATCCACTGACAAGCACTACGTTTCTTTTCAAAATTAGACTGAAGTTTTAATCACAATAAAAGACTGCATTAGGTGATTAACATTACCTTACAGCAGAGCATAGAATATCATTTTGACAGGAATTTTTTTAATAGAATTGTTCAACATGATCAATATGATATGGATTGAAAGCAATGATGTCTTTTGAAATATAATTGTGCTAACATTTAAAGTCACTGGAAGTATTTCCAGTTTAGTGCAAATCATGTGAAAGTGAAGAGCAAATAGATCTTTGTATTCTGGTACACACTATGCTATGTAAAATTAGTAAATTTTACTGGAACTGTTTGATCATGTTTGATCTTAAGTGGAGTATATACTGTATATATCCATGGTCAAACCTAAGGAGTGAAATCAATAGTTTCTCTTTAAAATAAAATAAAACAAAACAGCTTCTGAAACTAATCCTCAAAAAAGGCCTTTGCCTGTGAGCATTCAGGATGTGGTCATGTTTTGGAAGGAGCAACACATGTGATCGTATGCTAATTTTATAATTAATCAAATCATACCTTTTATTTTACTTGTCTAGCTATAGATTTAAACACACAATGCAACATTTCAGTAAAATGTATTACTTATTAGAATGGCAAGCATTAATTTTTATCAAATGCTTTGCTGGGTTAATTTAGGCAGCAAAAGCATTAAGATAATGCAAATTAAAGCTCAATTAGCGGTTGTAAATGAAGTAGTGAAAGGACCTGGTGCAGCTTTGTCGAGGTTGAGATGTTTTATGGTGGTTGACATAAAAAGGTATTATCTGATGTGTTATTGTAGAGATAGTTGACCAAGAACAACATGGCCAAGAACAACATGTACTTTTGTTTCAGTGCTGTAAGTGCATCAGTTGGTTAATTGCTATTTAAAAAGCCAAATCAACTGAAAACAATTTACATGAGGCTGTGCTCCTCAGTTCAAAGCTCATGGGTTGCCTATACGTGTGTGTGTTGACTCGGTTGCGGTTATTGTTAATAATTAATAATCAATTTAAATTGATGGTCAAATCCGCTTTGGGCCTCTTAAATGCTAGGGCCATATGCATGATATACTTTGATATACTATGGCATATTTTCCTCATCCAAATACCCTAAACATACATTAAATGAATATCTCAGTAGCAGAAAGAACCAAAAGAACATAGGTAGCCTATACAACAGCTTGTATAAAGTAAACTGCCATCAAGAAACCTCAGAAACAAAGTAATTTGCAACAGTAATTTGGGCTACAAAGCAGTAACAGTGTGTAACATTTAATTATATATCACAGGTCTATTTCTCTGTGGACATTGCATGTGCTGAGACTCTAAATTAGCCAGTGAATTACCATTGAGCATTCTATAGCATGTTACCTGACGAAGCATCTTTTCCAGATTGTGGTCTGCTACATAGCCTATTACACAGAACACTGTTCTTTCATGCGATGTGCTGAAATTAATTGATTTGTTCTTGTATTCATATGTGAACCTGCACTTCCCAACTTTCCTCACTTGTGCAATGTATTACATTACATATGCATTACATATTCTGTTGCTGCACTAGCTACAGCTAGATGTGTTGGCTAGACCCAGACTCTGATGCAATATTTTGCTACTTTCAATGCATCGGCCTTTGTGTTCCTGCAGTGATTAAGAGAGAAATTGTCACACTGAATGAAGTAAATGTGTAAAGTGTACACAGACTCTTTTTCCTGTTTTGCTGTTTAAAGTTTTTTTTTTTGAGGTCAAGGTGGCCCTCAAATGTGCTGACTGTGCTGTCATTAGCCAGAATTGTCACATGGCCAGTACAGGCCTGCTAATACTTATCCTCAAGGGAAATATACCTAACCTATTCTATGTGTCCTTAGTGATTAATAATGAGCTATTAAAGTGTCCTTAAAACAGTTAGCTCGGAGGACTACTGTAAATCTACTCATGTGTCATTCCTAGAGCTTATGACCCATGTTGGTGCTGCTTTGTTTTTCATGTCTACATCCTTGTACGTTTTCTAACTGCGTAAAACTGCGCCAATTTTCCCCACCCTGGATTTGTTGCCATGTAGCCTACTTTATATAATTTCCCATGAAGAATGGACACATACTGTACATGCATGACCTGCTAAAGAAAGGGATGCTGATTGGCAGTTGCAACACAGTGTCTCTTGGCAAACTGAATATCTCCCCACATTCTGACATGCATTAGCAACGCAGCATTTCCTTCATATGTACTGTCTGGGGCATTTTTTACTGGAGACAGACAAGGTCATCTGCTCACAGGAACTTTGCTTATTTTTCAGTCATTTTCAGTACTGCTTCACAATCTTGCTGTCCGTCTTCCTCCGATATAAGCTCCCCCCCCCCCCCACCCCATCTGTGCCTCAATCTCTTCTGAACTTGACGCTGAATTTATTTTACATCTGAGACAAATTCAAGTTAATTATAGTTTTTGGTGCATGTGCCAGCTTGATGACTGTAATCTGTCGCCTGGAGGAAATAAGTATTTGAAGGAAAAATTGATTAAAAACGGTCATTTTTAAATTCTCAGGGTATGCTCCCACAGAGTAGATGTAGACATGAGCCACCTGTGTAAAAAATGTGTGCTTAAAAATGACAAAAAAATTAACAGTTACTAAAATAACTGCTTACAGTTAAGTCAGAGTACAAGGAATTAAGACTTCTCTTCTTAGAACTCAAAATGTGTGCAGACAGAAAAATATATTTTAGCAATAGATCACGAGAGGGAGTGCGTTATCGGAAATATAATCACTGCGGTGACGTCGCAGCAACGAGACCGAAGGTCGAGTTGCGGAGTACTCTCCGCAGTGATTATATCCAATAACGCACGAATCCTCGAGTGATCTATTCCTTGTACTCTGACTTTAGTATCTACTCACAGTATGTTGCTTATTAGCTACTCTGTAGGGATGCAAGACGGTGGCAGTATCTGAAGACTTGTCAACACTCCTGTCCTTTCACCCACCGGAGCAAAAAAAGTCAGTCTACTTAATTAGAAAAGCAGAAATGATACACTGGCAATGGCACTCTCATTATAGACTTTGATTTTGTACACCATAAAGACAAAAAAAGAGAATTTCTCAGCCTTGGAAAAATTCTCTCTCAGAAGTCTTACTGTAACAGTGCCTCTTCCACTTAGCTATGCTACCGATCCGTACATCATCAGAATGACTTCACAGCAAATTGAAGACCCTGGTGCGAAAAGTACTGAAGTCACATTTTTAGACAATTCAAGTTGAGCATAGAAACATGTTGTATTTGTTTAGCTAAGTCCACTCTATAAATATTGTTAACAGAAAAGGTGCCTAAGCAATGCATAAAAACAGCAAAACCTTTAATGGCTGATTTTATGGATCAATGATATTTTCGGATTTGATTTTCTCAAAATAGACATTTTGTGACTTCAGTACTTTTAGCACCAGGGTCTTCAGTTACTAACCTTCTTCTTGATATTTATGATAATTGTTATTTTTATAATTGGCTATATACATACTGTAGAAAATATATATTATTTCCTCCCATCTCCCGACATTTACCTTGCTAACCCTGATCTAATGAAGAACATAATGTATGGCTATGGTGTTGGGAGAATGAACTTATGAATCGGGAAGAGAACTGCAATTTATAAAACTGTGTACTTTTCTTGCAGGATTACAGTCCTTAGGTGCAGGACCCTAGTGCACAATGCTACATGTTAGAAATAAATGGCTAGACGTGCTAATTAAAGCTCTTGAGACAGCAAAAATGGAAAGACCATTTTAATAATTCATATTTGAAATAAAGGGAGCTTGCCTGCAATATCCTCATCTGTCAGTGCAGTAATTTGTACCATCTGTATCTATTTAGTAGTCCCCTCATACACATTCACTACTGGCTGTGAATCTTAGAGGGAACTCTAGGGAATATGCAGGTGATGGGATGAGATCAGTGCAGTTCACCCTCATTGATATAAATACAATCTACCACCCAACCACCTCAGTTACCTGACCCATCAAATATTATTCAATTGAAACAGTGACTACTGTACTTCAGAGGATGTTTTAAGTCTTTCCAGAGCTTCCCTTTGTATAATATGAAAAGGAAATATTTATATGCCATGAAGTACAATTGTCAAGATTGCTCAAGGATACTGACAGCGCATGTTCAACTTGGGAATTTGAACGGCCACTGCGTGAGTTGTTAGGAGAATTTGTATTGGCCAGAGATACTTTTGTGTTGACCCAACATCAGAGAGAGAGATAGAGAAAGAAAGTGGGTGTGTGTGTGTGTGTGTGTGAGAGAGAGAGAGAGAGAGAGAGAGAGAGAGAGATTCACTGCAGTGTGTATTTTTGGCTACCATTTTGCTGCCAGGTCAAGACAAACAGACTCAAGGCTGACTGCCAATGGGAAAAAACACAATTTGAACATTATAATCAGAATCTACTCTTGAATAACAATGTGTAAAATACCACAGAACATGGAGCTTTGCAGGTTGGTCAATGGAAAGCCTCCCTGGCTCTGGGTTGAAACAGTGCTGTATTCAAGTGTCATTGCACTGATCACGCTGATGGTGAATTGCCATGCTGTGCCACAGTATACCTGTCTTTACACACTTAGCCTTTGTCTGGAAAGCAGCGAGAAGAAACCCGTAGCATGGAAGGCCTAACAGCTACATCTAAAACCCTCACTCTGCACATGCATGGAGGTATGGATATAGGTTGGGCTGTTTGAGGTGACAAAAAATGTCACATAATTGTCACATGAATCATGTCTCAGTCTGTCTACCAAATGTGTGCCAAAAACCAAACTTGTCTTGAATATGTCTTGAAGATTGAGCTCACTAATATACTGTATACTGGCCAGCTTTGTGCAGGGATGAGGATATTATTAATCCTTTTGGTGATGATTTTTTCACTGTTGACTTCACAGTGATATCCATACCTTATTTTGTGTTTCACAATATTACATTTTAGAAACTTACAAATACAGATATACTACAGTCAGTTTATTTAAACAACATACTGAGACCATAACAATTGTTTTGTGCCACTCAGCCTAAACGAATAGGGTTGCCATAAGAAAGCAGTCGAGTATTATGCTAATAATAATAATAAACTTTATTTACGTATATAGGCCCTTTCATACATAAATGCAGCTCAAAGTGCTTTACATAAAAATACAGCTTAAAATTAGAATACAGATTGAACAAACAAATAGAGCATAAAAAGAAAGCCCATAACATTAAAATCCAAACTCACAGCAATATAACAAAAAACATAAAAAAGCAATATAAGATAAAATAGATGTACATGTTAAAAGTGTAATTTATCCATCCATCCATTATCTAACCCGCTTATTCCTGGTCAGGGTCGTTGGAGTCTATCCCAGCATGCATTGGGCAAGAGGCAGGAATACACCCAGGACAGGTCACCAATCTATCGCAGGGCGTACACACCATTCCTATGGGCAATTTAGAGTCTCCAATTGGCCTAACCTACATGTCGTTGGACTGTGGGAGGAAACCGGAGTACCCAGAGGAAACCCACGCTGACATGGGTAGAACATGCAAACTCCGCACAGAAAGGCCCTCGGCTGGGATTCGAACTCGGTACCTTCTTGCCGTGAGGCGACAGTGCTAACCACTGCACCACAAGTGTAATTTAAAAAAATAAATAATCAATCAGTTAAAAGCAAAATTAAAAAGATAAGTTTTAAGCAGCCGTTTAAAAGTGTCAACGGAGTTGGCCTCTCCTTGGCAGGGTGTTCCACAGCTTGGGGGTGTAATTCAAGATGGCTGCTTCACCAATCTTTTTGTTTAAAGCTGTGGTGTTGTGCGACCAACAAGCCAGCAGCAGATTACCTGGGGGCTGGGACGGCCAATGCAGGGAACCCAGGACCGGAGTGATATGCTATCTCTTCTTTGTTTTTGTTAGGAGCCGGGCAGTGGCATTTTGGATTAGCCGTAGCTTATTGGTAGACTTTTTGGGGAGCCCAGTAAAAAGGGCATTACAATAGTCTGCTTGAGACAAAAGCATGGATGAGTGTTTCAGCATCAGGATCACCTTATTTATGTGAGAACTTAAGTCAGTCTAAGATGACCCCCAGACTTGTTACTTCTGGTTTGATCCGGGGGTCAAATTTCCCAGTCTACTGAGAAGTAGCTCTCTCTTATACTTTGGACCAAGTAAAATAATTTCAGTCTTGTCTTCATTAATTTTTTAGATAGTTACTGCTCATCCCCTTATTGATGCAGATAAGCAGGAAATCAAAGAGGTTAGGGTTTCCGGCTCCACATAGAGATATAGTGTGTCATGAGTGTAGCCATGGAAATTGATATTATACTCGACTTTCATTTCCTTCCACATTTCACTTGATTTTGGGTATTAAGGGAAGAGATAAAAATTTGCAGCTACAAATAATAGAAATCTGAACAATCTTCAAATGGAGAAATATTAAAACGGAAACTAATAGGCTAGATATGATGAATTGATTGGGTATTCAGTATTGACACCAAAGTTCTACAAAATCTTATTATAGATAATGTTCAATGGAAATCCTTTACACAGCTTAGTAAGTGTGATTCTGACGGTGTGCAGGTTTGCAGATGGGGCCTGTTTAACATTCACTCGTTGGTTGACGAGACATGAGTTGAATAGGTTTTATCTCTGGGCCAGACTGCTGATTACTTGTTTGTAATAAATAGATCACAAGGACAATCCTGCAACCTAGTTGTCATTAGCCCTCTGAGTTGTGTGGTTTGCTGTTTTTGAGAGGGGTGGAGATTTGAAGCATTTGAAGAGCATTTGAAGCTCTCTGAAATTGGAAGGCAGAGTCACACAAATTAATTTCCTTTCATTTCCCCTCTATTCACTGCACACTCATCTCCTGTACAGAGGTTTTCTTTCATCTTGTTTTTGCTTCTGGTACAAGTTGGCCTCTTTCAAAATAGTTGGGAAGCCAGTCATTGTGCTTTGTGCAGAGGAAGATTTAGTTTTTGTTTATTTCGTTTTTTTTTTTTTTTTCTCCAAAAAGAACAACTTTCCTTTCACTCTTATAATTCTGAAAATAATTGTGTGTGTAATACTTGTATGTGATACGGGTATTCCAACAGAATTAGTAATTTCCTGAACTAAAGAGAAGCAGTTAATCTCAGTTGATACCATTGTGCTCAATTACATTTCATCTGATCTTTTTCTAATAGATATATTTGGATTATCTGTCAAAGATAATGACTCAATGTCAAAGATCTATGTGCAGACTCTGTTAAGCAGCAAAGCATGTTAACAATCAAATTTTTAACTTTTTAACTTTATTTGAAGTAATTTATATTTTAAGTTAATGATATTCAAACATAATTTTTATTCTTGGGATTTACAGTAATTTCAAAACTTTTAAAGCTGACTTTTTAAAGGACTGTACTTTCCTATAAGAAAATTATCTTGGTATAGTACTGCAGCAGATAAGTGGCCATTTCTTGGAAAGCAATGGAAAAGATTTTTCTTCCGTCATTGCATATGGGAATTCTGCCAATATTCATTGACATTAAGTCATAAGTCAATTACCAAAATAATCGTCATAATCTTCCCCGGTCAGACAACTATATTTACAACTCAATGACATTATTCATCTAAACGTTGAGTTTCCATTTACTGAGGATGCTAAACAGCTCATAATAAATCCTCAGGAATGCCACATAATTATATGACCTCATAAAACATTAATGATTCATACATGGAAGATTTATTTGTGTTACTACATTTGATTATTTAAAGTAACATATTGTTACTAAGAATGTCGATGCATTGTAATGTCCTTTAAATCAAATCTGATTTAGAATCGCAGTAGTAGTATTTTTTCAACATAGTGTTCAAATTAAACAGGAAGTTGCACATGGTAGCACGTTAACATTCACAGCAATTTGGATTTTGTGAGAAATTTGGCAAATTGGACTACAAATTCCTGTGAAGTGAATCCACTGTGGCTGCAACAAAAAGAAATATCAAGGGACTCATGTGTCATACACCTTGAAACATCGAAATGTACATGGCACACACTTTTTTTGTTGCTGTTGAATTCAGTTCCATGCTGTGTAAATTCAACGTGGAAACAGAATGACTGTAACTATAATCCTAAACCCCCCCCCCCAAGCCATGTTAAAAATAATCAGAAGTGCTATGTAGTCTTCCGTTCCTTATCTTGGGGAGATGTCCTGATGCCTTTTGCTGTCCCCATTATGAAGAATGAGAAGAATACAGAATAATGATTCTGGTGCATTGTCTACTGACGGATCCCTGAGCTCACCATATGAGATATGCATTGCTGTACCTTGTGCGATAAATAATTTAAAGACATTAGGCTTCAAGTATTCCTTCCTCAGAAAGTGAAGAATAAAGACAAACATCAGACCTTAATCAATAAAATAAAGTTTGGTGCTACGCTCAAGAAGCCTGGAAGATGGGATGCTCTTCTTAAACCTGTCTCGGGTGCGTAGGCTTGGGGTTTGGGTGCACGCACAGGGACCTTGCATGGAGATCGTCACATGTACACTGAAAGTTAATTGGCATTTGCTGGGAGTCACGTGACTTGGAGCCCCATTGTGGGGTCAAGGAGTTTCAGTCTTCTGGCAGTCTTTTTTTCCCCCTACATCACACCCATATCATACGGCAACCCATGGATTCTTATTTCAGTTTTTATTTCTGAGCTTGTATTTTTCTTTGTAATGCTATGATTTTCTGGCCTTTGACACTGATAGCACGCTAAAATTGAAGCGCAGTATTTCGGTGTTTTACACATACAGCATATTAACTGGAGATTATCAGTTCTGCCTCACTGCTGCTGATTTACCTTAATCTTGTGTAGATTCACAGATGAGGCTGCTCTCCCCTCACTATTTCACACAAATTAACATTTGTAGTGACTTTTTTGCTACTCATGAATAATGTGTTATACTTAATAAGTATACATAACTACACAGCAAAATATCCAGTGTCAGTTCAACTCTAGCAGAGTATTATGAGTCCATATGTACTATATAAGAGTTGATTTAACACTGAACATTTCACTGTGCAAGTATAACTATTATTGTTATTGGGATGGCTTGTATGCCTGCCAGTCGGGTTAGATTTTGACAGCATACTGCCCATAACTATACTACAACAGAGAAGTCGTGATGTCACACAAAAAAGGCAAAGCTACACTGCCTGGCAAAAAGTCACCGTTGCACCAGTCATGCATAGTGCCCACTGTACAAGCCTCTGGAGGCAGTGTTATGATCTGGGGTTGCTTCAATTGGTCAGGTCTAGGCTCAGCAACATTATGCAGCAATAAAATTAAGTCAGCTGAGTACCTGAATGTACTGAATGACCAGGTTATCCCATCAATGGGCATATTCCAGGATGACAATGCCAAGATTCATCAGGCTCAAATTGTGAAAGAGTGGTTCAGGGATCATGAGGAATCATTCCTGAGTCCTGAGCTTAACCCCATTGAAATTCTTTGGGATGTGCTGGAGAAGACTTTACAGAGTGGTTCGAGTGGTTCGTCAATACAAGATCTCGTCCAAAAATGAATGCAATTCTGGACAGAAATAAATGTTGTGCTGTTGCATAAGGTTGTTGAAACAATGCCATGACGAACGCGCGCCGTAATCAAAGCTAAAGGCGGTCCAACTAAATATTAGAGTGTGCGACTTTTTTTTTGGCCAGGCAGTGTACATTAAATCCTTGAACATACATTTGGTAGCATTACTTTGAAATAGTGGTTGTTTACCTTGCGTGAAGTAACGCAGTCAGTATTATTTGTTGTGACGTGGGGTCGTTGATGTCAACAATTTATTGCCAGAGGTATTAGTATAAATGTATTTACTGACTGTGACATTGTGAAAAGTATGGCCACCATGTCGGGACGTGATTGAATAAGACATAAATAACAGTGAGGAAATAGACAGGAAATTCCTCTGATAAGGGGTAAAACAAAAAAGTTAACTAACATGGTCAACGTTATCCCAAGACTGGATGTACCTTGACTCATTCTGGAAGTCTCTGTCTGACTTAAGGTCTGTGGGGAGATAACCTAACAGCAGTGCTATGTCCATGAAGGTTTCTCTACTTATTAACTGGCCGGACAACAAACAACAGCTGGGACGATTACACTGTTCTAATAAACCTCAGCTGTGCGTGCCTGCAAGTGAGGCTGCCGCTGTCCAAGGTGCTGAATGCTTCCCATGTTTTTAAACAGAAGTTTAAAGTGTGGGAGCACTTTCTCCTGGTATCACACTTAGAGAGCATACTTTGTACATAGTGGGGAAAAACAACATCGCTTGCAGATCTTGTGCATAAACAATGCATTTTTATTGGGTTGATTATGACATGCTTGGCACTTTGATGTATGCTCCACAATGATTTTCCCTGATAATCTAAGTGGCTTTGGATTTTTGTAATGAATTTTATACATGTTCACATTAGCCTTACAGCCACACCAGTGCCAGATAAGCTGGTGCATGCATAGTTGAAACTAAATAATGCTGAAAAAACTTTAAGAACTATCAGTCTTCCACATAATGTCTAACATGCAAAGTCTCCGCCATATTCTGATCACTACAGTTTGACTGCTATATGCATTGTGCACAAACAATGCGATTACATTATGACCTCAGAGGTTGTGTCCCTTCTTCAAAAGTGTGATGAAATAAGAGGGAAGCTATGAAATGATGAATATTATCAATCATGCAGCCCATGGCTGTCCTAGTCTTACGGTGCCCAGTGTCTCACAAAGGAAAGTTAATGACTTTTTTTTGCCAGCAGGTTGATTTATGGCTGGTCTAACTGGTGAGACAACTGAGCATGTGTGAGACTGACACAAATCTCCCACACTGTACCGTGGGACAGAATCGGGGCATAGACCCACTGCACATAAAACAACTTTGAACATTTTGCTGATTGCCAAAACTGGCTTTTCCCTATTTTCGCACCTTCACACCTGATGCAAAAAAAAGCTGCCAGGTTTCTGGTATAGCACTGTTCCAATTTTGCCTGCACTAGAAAAATCTGGCTTTAATCCTCTTGTATGCAATAGACACAGCTGAGTACACAGAAAAAATGTTGGTGTAAATTTAACACTGCTGGTGTACATTTAACACCCCAGGGTGTTTATATGAGTCCATGGGGCTAATAAAATCTTATTTTCAGGAAATGCTCATATTTTTGGTTGGCTGATTTGTCTTCCCCTCCGTTGATTTCTTCTATGATGGTTTATTCTATTCAAAGAGTCTGTGCCAGTAAGCTGATGTAGTATTCATTATGCTAAAGTACCCTTTGGAGCTTAATTAACAACAGAATAAACTTAGCTTTATGACTCCAGGAAGTATAACAGAGGTTGATATTTCTTGTTTCATATTTCTGATAATGCTTGTATGACAGGGCTAACCTCACACTGCAAAACCAAAAATGAGTCAATTATAACAAGTATTTTAGTCTTATATTTAGGCTTAAATCCTTATTTATATTACTTCTTTGCTAAAAAATACTAAAAGATTGCCAATGGTGAGGCAGTTTTACTCATTTTAAGATTTGCCAATGGGGCAAGACAATTTCACTTGTCAAGCAAAAAGTAAAGCTAATGTTTTCAGAATGAGAGAAACAATAAGATTACTAGAGTAAACCACTTGTTAAGACTGCCTTTTTTTTGGGTGGCATGTGACAGTTGAGTGCATGAACTACGGGATCTTAATTAAGGGATAGGGGTTAAGGAGGAGTAGGATAACATATGAAGCAGTGATTCCTTAAGTGTTTTGTACAAACAAATGGGGAGTGCTTCTATCAAAGTAAACTAATTGTGTGCAATTAGTTAAGCTGATTAACACAAATGTGCACAAGTGACACACACAGCAAGCCACCAGTTCAATTCATGATCCACAATCACCAGCATTTTTAGAATAATCTTTCTTTAGAAGTCACCAAAATCCACTGCTTTAATATTTAGCTCAGAACTTTGACGGGTAGTTGTACACAACTAGACTGAATAACATGCTGCAACCTAGCTAGGACTTTTATTACTTTATTGACAAATTTTGTGTGTTTTTTATTATTTTAAATTTATGTGTTTAAACAAAAGGACATTTGAGATGTGTGAATTGCCATTACCCATTGTGTTTATGCATTTGAGTGCACTCCTATGTGATTCAAAAGAAAGAGGGAAGTAAAAAAAAATAAAAAAATAAAAAATTCAAGTTTTGAATCACATAGTGTCTGGAGTGTTATTTATGTCATACATCTCCACAGCCCTTAAGAAGGTAATAATTCATTATCGACATATAATTATTATTCTGTCCTATGTTTGCATATACTTGTACTTGAAACATAGAAGCTGTTTTGTAACTTTAAAGGTGCACTATGCAGTAGGGGTGGGAATCACAATTCAATTCGATTTTGATTATTGGGGCTGTGATTCGATTAACAAACAATTCTCGATGCATCAACATCTTCTAATTAATTTGATGGATCACTATTTTTTTTCTTCAACTTGACTGCATAATACCTCCAAAAACATTAAACAGTTATACTTAATTATTAAAATAAAAATACTACAACTGAATTAACATACAATAGGCTACATTATTTTGTATTGTGTAGACATAAATCAAAACAAATGTATCCAACATGAAATTGAAAAAATCAGTCCATTGTAAACCTCTGCATAACTTAATATGGAAAGCAGCCTTTTATCCACTTACTGGTAAGGAAGATTTCTTCACAAAATACTATTTTCTGTTACATTAAATTTTCAGTATTGAAGCCAATTTGGATTGATACACTAATGGTTAGATGGACACCTTGACAAAGATCTTCCAATTAATTCTAGCTTAGATTCTTCTAGTTATCGGAGTTGCATCACTCGTGTCACAAATTTAGCTTTTTGTTCAGCTATCGTTAGAGCAAGCTAGAATTGAAATGGTTCTTTAAAATAAACACGTTCTGCACTTTATTTTAAAGCCAATTGATCGGCCTCAATTTTATTTGCAACACTAGCTGAGCAAGGACAGTGCAAGAAAACAGTAGGCTCATGTCATACTTCAACCTAATAATTTTTATTATGAATCTATTTATATTAGTTAGAATTAAAATGCTATAATACCGACATACGATATAAAATGGGTAAACATTAAAACAAACTAAATGACTGGTAAAAATAGGCGATGGCGTCTGACTTTTTTCAACCCCGTCCGTCATTGATTGATTTATTCCAGCTCAACCATATTGTTGTAAAGCTTGGGTATCATCTTTTCGGGAAAAAAACAACAACAAAAAAAACGATGACATATCTAGGCTCTACTGCGTTGAGCATATCACAAAAGCCTTGGTTTTCTACCACGTTGTATAGGTGCAAATATTTCGACTTTTGAGATTAAGTATGCTATAGATTTAGTTGTGTTCATTTCTCGCTCACAGTTGGGTGGAAATTTTCCAAGAACTTGATCTACAGTGCATTGATTGCTGGCGTCAATCTGCCATGCTACATCATACGTATGTCGGCATAAAAAACTGAATGGAGCCCAGAAAAATAGAGATCGATGTTTGAAATTTGGGCATCGATGTAGAATCACAAAATCTATAATCGCGATTATTACATGAATCTAATTTTTCTCCCACCCCATGCAGGATGTTTTACTTTAAAATATTATAAAATAACCATGTATACTGCCATACATGCATAGCCAGTCATATCTGAGCACTATTGTGCAAATGCTATGCTTCTTTTAATGTTGTTTTCACATTAAGAAACACCTTTTTATTGCAAAATTTAAGAAATTTAACAGTAATAACTGTTCACTGTTTCACTTGTACTTAAAAGACTTAATACGCAAGCCCTTACTGGATCGGGTTAAGATACCATCAGCAATGGCAAAAGCCCTGATTAGAAACAAATATTTGTATTTTGGGTCAACCCTGTCTAGAGTTGTCTACCATTTTTCAGTTTCTGCGTTTGACAAATGCCGCTAATGCCGCTCGGTCCCCGGAAATCGCTGCTTGCAGCTATATTTATTATTGATGTTGTTGTAATGGTTACATGCTTTAATCTTATTTTCATGTGTGCATGATGGACTCTCAAAGACAAAAGTAGCTTTTCTTGTATAAGCCTCTATTAATCCTATTAAAAGGCTGCTGTTTTTAGCCATTTCACTCTAAGGACCAGGCACTCCATACCTTTTACAAACATCACACGCAAAGTGTGGCAATCTGACCTTACAGAAAGGATTGATTATCATTCACACTTCAAATTCACGCAAACTATAAGAATTGAATTCTGTCCAAAATCTGATTCATATCCAGGCATTTTCCAAATTAATTTATGTGTGTATTATGAAGGTGTGGCATTGCTCTTCCCAAGATGATGGGACAATCATTCTACAATCAATCATATTCCGCAGGCCTGCCAGGCTCTTTCTTTGGCCTAGTGCTCTTGGGCTGTGAGGGGAAATGTTTTGAGAACATGTTCACTTATGAATGGTATCCCAGGTGTCATGTGGCAGTGCTCTTCCTGTTAACAGATGTGGGGTCGCCCTGGTGTGAGGAAAGAAAACATGCACATGTGTCCCTGGCTGAATGGTGGAAATTGGCTATTGTACGTCCTGCTACACCACAGGACAAAACCAAGCATTAAAGACAAGCTTAAGTCCCTTGCCTGTCGTCCTTGCTTGGCTTAAAGTGAGATAATGCTGTAGGAGGTGTAATGGATTGTGAATAAGAAGCAGGGTTATTTGTCTGGTTCTGTGGTCTCAGTCTGTTCTGTTCTGTGAAGTGACAGGAAGTGAATTGGATGGATCACTTGAAGTGGATTTGCAGTTCTGAGATGCTATCATCTGGGATGTATACCCCCCCACCCCCCGAAAAACACAAACAAACACACACACACACACACAAACACACACACACACACACACACACACACACACACACACACACACACACACACACACACACACACACACACACACACACACACACACACACACACACAAACACACACACACAGACAGACACACACACACACACACACACACACACACACACACACACGCACATGACGAATGACTCATTTATTTTCACTCCTCTCCCCACACATTCTGTAAGTTTTGATTTTCTTGTGAAAAACATGAAACATAGCACTTAGTCAACTCTTAACTGATCTAAGCCCATGGTACATGGCCAAAATCTTTCTGCTTGGAGTTTAACTTAATATGTCAATGATTTTATTATCATGCCGATGCCTCTTCATGATTGGACAAATGTACAATCAGGTCCAGAAGTATTGCCACCCTTGGTGAAAATTAGGGGGAAAAAGGTTGTATGCAATAAACAACACAGAAAATATACTTTTATTCTAATCCCATTATTATTTTTAAAAAATTGTTTTATTGAGTAATTTTTTTGTACAAGCCGTAACTTGGTGGAAGGCATACATGTCATCTCAATCACCCTCAGCTGTCTTACCCTCAACAAAGCACTCGACCAAAATTGACCAGAATTGTGGTTTGAGTTTTAACGGAGTCCCAATGCCTGTATGTCTTGCATTTACACTCATGTTGATTAATGATCACAGCACTCTCCTTCCCAAGGGCAAGACTCTCCACATTCATACACACAAAGGACAGCCTTTGTCTTTAGAAAGGCTGCGGGGGCACCTGGGTTTATGTGCACATACCATCTCCGCTACTTTGGGAGGGAGGGACTATTTAAATTCAATAGCCTAAAGTGTCCCATTCGTTCAAATGAGAAAAAAAAAAATTCAACAATAAATGTAATTTGTGAATACATTTATATTCTGCCTGCACAATTCTCTGATAATTGACCAAGAAATGCCTGTGCATGGATATCAGTGTGTTATTTTGGCTGTCCCACCATTTCAATGCTATTTCATCATTGCTGCTTACAAGGGCCGCAGTGAATCTGCTCAATTTTGTTGCAGTTTAATGGAAATTCTTTCAGTCTTTGTTGTCTTGAAAAATTTTGTAATGCTTCACTTTAATGTGGAATTCAGCACCCAGGGCAAAGCACTGGCATTTTTCCTTGTAGCACTGGCAACACTTACACATGCACGCATGTACGCGCATGCATACACACACACAGACACACACACACACACACACACACACACACACACACACACACACATATTCCAAATTGTGAATTTTCAAGGTTTTAGGAAAATGTAATGGACAGACAAAATGTTTATATTTCAGTTTGATTGAAATATAATTGGGTTCTTGGGTTGATATTTAATCAAACGTCTTAATCAAAATGTTCTTCATGCTTGCAGAACCAGGGATGGGCAATGCTGGCATAAACATTACATCACCCTTTAGAGGTGAATGTGCATGCAGTGTGTGATAAGGTCCTTGAACTCTGAAACTATGATAAAATGGCTATACAGTCATAGTTAACATAGCATATGATTACATAGTTATCATGGCATACTAGGTAACCACACAGGGGACCAGTCACCACTGGTATCTCACAGGCAATATAGAGCTAAGCCATGTTTACTGATGAGTGAAAGTCACACAATGCAATGCAGATTTATATTGTGTGCTTGTCCTGTTTGCTGCCTATATCTTTTTATACCTAGTCATGATAGCATCACATCTTTACCTGTGGAATGTTCCAAGCAGGTGTTTTTTTGGTTTTTGAAACGTGTTGCAGGCATCACATTTGGAATTAGTGTATATTTACAAAAATCAATAAAGTTTTTAAAGTAAAACATTCCATATCTTTTCTCTGTACTGTTTTCAATTAAATATATGTAAAAGAGAATTGACAAATCATTTCTTTCTGCTTTTATGTGCATTTTACATACTGTCCCAACTTTTTTTGGAATTGGGGTTTGTATATAAAATGTATTTCACTCAGGCAATGCTCAAAGAAAGTCCCAGCAACAAACATCTTATTACGTGTGTAATTATTAAATAATAATGCAGTAGTTGTTTTGAAGTGATCAAAATAAAATGTTTGTGTTGGATGCCCAAAATTATTTCCTGCTGATAAACAAGAAGCATACTGTTATGATTCAAAACTGGTATGGACCCAAATGCAAGACTCGGAGGCAAACTCAAGCGATAACTCTGGAGGGAGTGAATTTATGAAATAATTAAACAAACAAACAGACAGGGAAGCTGAGTGACGGGCTGGATACGGGGTTGGAGAAACTAAAATGGGCAAGGCAGATGACGGGGCAGGAGAGAACAGGAGCGGAAGCAGGCTGGACAGGCTGGAACTGAAAACAAACAAACAAACAGATCAAAAGCACTAAATACGACAGAGAGTCCAGAGAATGTCAAAACAGGGCAGAGACAAACGTAACAAACTGGGAAAGAAACAAACACAGAGGGGAACTTAAATAGAGGAAAAAACAGGGATAATCAAAAGGCGTGAGGAATGTATGCGAGAGCTGATTAAATAATGAGTGAGTGCGGAATGCAGGAGTGATTGGCTGAATGCAGGAGTGATTGGCTGAATGGTGATGGGGAGAATATGAGGGACCAAAACGGGGAAGCCATGCCCAGCCTGCATAACACGGAACTAGATGAATAGGAAACTAAAAAACGTGACATGAAACAGGAGGAATGGGGAAACAAGAGAGAATGAATGGAAGGTGGACTGGAGGGAATGGCGGATGTTACACCTACTGTGCGTTAATGTTGCTGCTACATTTAAAAGGAGAATGTCACAGCATTTTAAATAATTAATATCAATATGTCTGACATGAATTAATGTAAGAGGGGAGTCAACGTGAGATGCAGGAAAGGCTGCCATTTGTGAGGAGCCCGAGAACGGTGCTCGTCATAAACTTCAAAGGACCAGAGGGCCTTGTAATAAAACAATACCACTCTGACTTCCTTTGGGTTTTTCCCATTTGTTCTCAAGGATGTCCTCACCTGGAAAGGACTGTGATAAGAGGAAGTTGGACTGTTTGGTCATGGGTATGAATGTGTGTTTAGTGGCATTTATGGCACAGGGGTCGTGGCGCAAGGAATGTCCTACCCGACCATCTGTGACCTTTTCCGTGACCTCACACGTGGTTAGTCGTATGGGAAAGACTACGGACAATACCACAGTGCCCTCATGTTGGCACCTCTGTCATTACACCCTTTACTTCTCTCCTGGAACAGGGCTCTGAAACTTCTGTTGAGATGGTCAACAGACCCTGTAAAACTTACAAACATTGCACATGTGATCCTTATATTGTTACATTATGTCTTATGTAGTAGTAACAGGAATTGCATGTAAAATGGTTCATCAGAAGGGAATTTTCATGACAACTGAAACATAATAAGACTTAATCTGTTAATAATAATCATAATGGTAAGCTGTTTGGTATGGATGTAATCTGGTAAAATCAAGGAATCAAATGAGATACATTTCATACCAAATGGAGTTTAGTAAAACATAGTTTCAATAACTCAGGAACAACTAACACTGGAATGTCCTCTCTGGTAATCAACTCCTTTTTCCCCCTCCCTACTCAACAACCCCTAAAGGTGGGGGTCTAAATTCCAGATTCGACCACACCTCCAGGTTAATTTATGGAACTGCCGCCTGGTTCAAACGCGGGATTTGGCATAAAAGAAAGGGAGACAAACCTATCTGGGAGAATCGTAACCGATCTCCCACACCGTGCAGATTGTGTGTGTGTGTGTGTGTCTAGGGAGAATCCTAACCGATCTCCCACACCGTGCAGATTGTGTGTTTTGGGTAAGGAAGATCGCAACCGACTTCCTACACTGTGCGTATTCTGTATCTGTGTGTAGCTGAAGCAGGCCGGGTAAGATATTTACTCTGTGTTTCTTTTCTTCATTTCTGTATTTTGTAATTGACATAATTCTAAGATAATGACCTACCTGCCTGTGAATAAATTCTTCTTATTTTAACTTGCGTGGTCTCCATGACTCTAATCCATTTTTATACCTTTTTCAGCCTAAGTTACGACTGAATACTCAGGGGAACAATTCTGACCAATGACCAACTGATCAGTGGCGTGGTACTTTATGTGGAGTTCCCAAGTTGGGAATAGGCGGTCAAGTTCGGCCAGTACAAGGATTGGTAATGCACGGCTCTGGGAATTTGACGTGAAGAGAGCCCATGGACGTTCTATGTCGGTTCTTGTCAAATTAGCCTTAAGGAGCCCTCTGAGTGCATGCTGACCTGGGCTCGCAACTATCTATGTAAAATATAATGCATGTATTGTGTTGGCCAGACCCCCAACCTCTGTGTTCTCCACCGAACTGAGATTCGGCAATAGTGCTAATCCCGGGAGCATATATTGAGTAATGGTGGCACACAAGGAAGAGTCGAGTGTAACCACTCTGAGCTTCACGCATGATTAAAGTAAAATTCTAAATTCTAATTTAATATGAAGTCAGATAATTACGAGTAAACCGATAGTAACTGTTACGCTTACTGTTTGTGATCATAGATATATTCGATGTGTTGTTCAGCTCCTGGTGTGAGTGTTCTAATGCTTCCATTAGAATATGGACATTTGGACGACAGGTCGGATATATCCGTGATGACAACATGGCCCCGTTTGCGAACGGAGAATAATAAGAATCGTACTGATCCGTTTCAGGCCTGTCTTAAGCGGGATATGGAGCAGCGCATTCATATCTGACTCGTGGCGACGGACCCAGTATATTCTTAAATGTACTTGTGCTATATTCATGACCGGAGGATAAATCACTAAACTCTTTTTATTTACAGCACAACAGCAGAGGAAAAACATGTTTGCTCCTTCCCCTCCAGCTATTCCCTCATTGGTCTAGTTGTGCGGGTTCTACATTAACATTTAAAATGCCATTGATTTCCATTCAAGGAGTTGCATTTGATTGAAAAAGATGATTGCACCCTGCTGTTTTAAACTGTGTTTTAAAGAGCACCACACATATACAGTGCTATATTATAGTCATTTCCAAGCCTTATTATTTCGTATTGTAGCACAACACATACATCTGGTCTCACTTGTTGCCCGTCAGATTTTTAACCTGCTCAGCTGTCAGGAGTGGGAACACACTGTGCTACATGATTTTCTGGAATAAAAATGCCTGGTAGCAGTGCTTACTATTCTAGTCGTCCTCCTTCTATAATCATGTTCGAAATGTGTTCCGCACCAAACGCTAGCAGCTGTGTTCTGGAGGATGTGTAACGTCCCGTTCCCGTCCAGTCCATTTTCCATGTTTTACCTTCTCCCTCCGTGTCATGTTTGATTCCCTTGTCCATGTTTTCCCTGTTGCTGCAGACTGGGTGTGTTCCCTCTGTTTGTTTCACTCCTTTTACCCACTCCGGTTTCTACCAATCTCCTTTCCCCGTGGTTGCATGCATTCTGCACCCTTCATTTGTTCAATCACCCATGTCTTCATTCTCATGCTTTTCCTGATTGTTTCCAATTACACTCCCCTATTTAACCCACCTGCTGTCTCCCCTCCAGTGCTGGTTCATTACCTTTGTTGCTTTCCTAAACCTTGTTGCTTCTCTTTAACGTGTTCCAGTATTTTTGATCCTCGAATCCCTGTCCTTGCTCCTAACTTCAGTTTGGTTCTGTCTAGGGGCTTAAATGCTCATTGCCTGCTGTTGTTACTACCCTGTCCTGTTTGTTTGCAGTTCTCCTGTTTGTACATTTCCTGTCTCTTTAACCACCTCCATTGTTCCTGCCAGTCTGTAGCTGTTTCCCCCTCCCTGTTGTGTTGCGGTACCCTCCGTCCAGTATCCAGTACCAAGCCCAGTTCCGGTTTGGAACAACACCACGTTCCCGTGATCCAGTTCCTGTTGGACCTTCCGGTCCAGAACCAGTCCAGTTCCGGTTTGGAACAACTCCATGTTCCGGTGATCCAGTTCCTGTGATCCCGTTCCTGTTTTACGTCCCAGTTCCTGTACCAAGTCCAGTTCCGGTTTGAAACTACTCCATGTTCCGGTGATCCAGTTCCTGTGATCCCGTTCCTGTTTCCTGTCCTGTCCAGTTCCGGCTTGGAACTTCCGGTGACTTCCAAGTCCAGCTCCGGCTTGGAGCAGTTCCAAGCACCGGAGAACTCCCTACCACCCTTTATACTGTTGTTATATCTGTGTACAGCTTGGGACCACCCAAGTTCCTTAATAAACCACCTTTTCTGTCCCCCTGCCTCTTGGTCGTGCATTTAGGTCCAACCTCCCTATCAGGATCGTGACAGGATGGACGATATTGTGGCATTTTGTGTGTATTTGTAAAAACAAATGGGAACAGCAAGGAGGTGAGAGTAGGAGAATAGATGTACTTAACAAGGTTGAAACCAATCCATGCTCAATTGTCTCATCTTTTCAATTATTTCATATTGGCGTAGGAGAACCCATAGGAGCTCTTTGGCTCTCATATAATAGATATAATTCCTCAGCTTGCTCTAGCACCTGCATTTGTTAAAAGGGATACCTGGGACCATTCAGTAACCGCTCCTCAATATTTGTTCATGGCTTCTACTACAAGGAGGGGAGAGGAGATGAGTGGGGCAGTAGAAAAGAAGGAATAGATTGGAATGAAAGGGTAGTATCACAATCAAGCTCAGTTATATGGAAATAATACAGCAGAGGTTCACAGTAAATGTTTGGCCCCCATAGCACATACATTTCATAGATAGGTGGTTTCCATACAAAAAAGTGAAGCATAGACGCAAAATATATTTGCAGGATGGTTTCTGATGAGAGATTACTATGAACTCACACAGCTGGCACACAGCTGGGATTAATGACGCTGAGTAGCCTACGTTCATATAAATGCAGTCTGAGCCTGTATTTGGACAGTGACACAATTTTTGTTGTTTTTGGCTCTGTACTCCAGCACATCAAATTTGTTATGAAACAATGAACGTGGGAATGCAGACTGCATTACCTTAGACATCAGCTTTAATTTGATGGCATTTACGTCCATATCGAGTGAACCGTGTAGGAATTACAGCCCTTTCAAATCCATTGTGCTGGAGTACAGAGTCACCACACAAAGTAAAAACTGCATCCAAACTGTCCAAATACTTACAAACTGCACTGTAAGCTCAAGGGAAATGCGTTGCGGTTTGTTCCCTGCTGTTTTGTCAAATGAATGTAGAGAATTTCAGCCAATGGAGACCTAGCAACTGTTGCATCTCCTGAGCAAGGCACTGAAATCATCTGGCTCCTGAGTGGAGTGGTGCAGTTGCCCCTGGATGTAGCAGAGAAAGTCCAGCTTTCTGCAGTGGCCCCTGGGCTTCCCCATCTTTTGTCTCCACAGCCCAGATGTCTGGCTCAGGACGCAGACAGATGCTCTTTACATCCGTCTCAAAGCCGTTTCCCCCAGGCACTGTCTGCCAGGTACCGCATAATTAATCCCTTTCTGCCTTTCTCTATGTGCTGGGGGATGTGAAGGCCTGTGTGGAACAGAAAGGACTGTCCTCCCATTCCATATGTTGTAATTTAGAAGACTTGAACCTGCAGGTTTGAACTCAAATGTGTCCAAAATGCATCAAAACATCAGTTTAATGATAATAATGCCCCACATTTATATGGCGCCTTTCTCACTGGCCAGTGACTCAAAGCGCTTTAGAATGATGGGGGGGGGTCGACTCTACCACCACCAGTTTTATGGGACAGGGGTATACAGTACAATGATAGTAGATGTACAGCGAGTGCCATAATTCATTGGACAGTGACACATTTTTTTGTAATTTTGGTTCTGTACTCTAGCACTTTGAGTTTGAAAGGATACAATGATAATGATGAAGTGTAGACTGTCAGCTTTAATTTGGGGGTATTTTCATCCATATCAGATGAACCGTTTATAAATTATGGTAGAATCTACTGGCAGTAGAGTGATGGTTTCAGGCTTGTTTGATAACTCAGACCCTTGATGACTTACAGCCATTTCACCAACCATGTAATCCATACTGTTCCAGCATAATGTAAAGCTAAATCTAGTCCCACCCCCAAATTCCCATCGAGATCCATTCAAATGCAGAGGTTATAGTATCGCTTGTAGGACTACCAGAAAATAAGATACCAAGAGTCTTTAGGTATTGTTGGGTCACAGACATCAGGAAGTCATGGCATGCAAAGGATATGCGCCCAAATATAAAAAAATATTACTTTATTCTACGTTATGTTAAACTGTCCAATATTTTTGATGAGCAAAAATGGGGGGGGACTATGTACAAAAGGTTCTATAATTTCTAAAGGGTTCATCTGATATGGATGAAAATAACCTCAAATTAAAGCTGACAGTCTGGACTTCAACCTTATTGTCATTGTATCCTTTGAAACTCAAAGTGCTAGAGTACAGAACCAAAATAGCAAGAAATGTGTCACTGCCCAATGAATTATGGTGCTCACTGTATCTCTAGATGCACCTGTGAAATCCTGCACATAAACAATATGCATATTTCAAAAGCCACGTCATTCTGTGGCCAATCCTTCCATGGGACATCACTCGGTGTGTGCTTGGAAGGTCAAATCCCTGGGAGCTCTTATGTATTCACGGTTTACTTTCTAATGTCAGCTCAGTTCACGTCAAGCTCCAATTTTCAGGCACGTTGAATGACGATGTTAAATTCAACATGCCTCTCAATCCCCCCCTGCAACCTTTAAAGACACGAAAATGAAACAGAAGTAATGAGGACACAAGTGGGTCTCATAGGAAGTCTTAGCTTATTAATACTGATCAGCATTTAATTATCCTGGAGCCGAGTGTAAAAATAAGAGGGAGAGATTGATAGACAGGATGCCGTACATGTGTATCTGTGGGGTTCTGAACGCTGATAACTCATTACACCCTGAAGAATCTAGGGAGAATAATTACATTTACATTTACATTTTAGACATTTGGCAGACGCTCTTATCCAGAGCGACGTACATTAGTGCATTTTCCAACCTGAAACAAGTGCGTTAAAACCACCCTAAAAGGTAAATACGAATTCAAACACAGGCGCAGTCAGTATGATTTATTTATTTATTTTATTTTATTTTTTTTTGGGGGGGGGACCACACTATATCAATCATTGGCATGCACAACAGTAAGCCAATACGTAACCTTACAAGTACTAAACTAGAAGCTTGAAACACTTAAACAAGGATTTATAAAACACAATCAAGGGAGGTCACAAGGAGGTAGGGAGGGGTGGAGAGAGGTGCAGCTTAAAGAGGTGAGTCTTCAATCTGCGCTTGAAGGCGGTCAGACTTTCTGTTGTTCTGACCTCCACGGGGAGATGTCTCTTTAATTGTCGTCATTACAAATTTAAATATCATTTGTCTGGTTTCATTATAATGAATCATTGCTGATAGATAGATTTTTTCATGCACCTTCGTGGTATTCCCTGTTGCACTTTTTCTTTATGACAAACTGCTTTGAAACTGTAATGTGAAAAAAGAAATCAGAATAATAAAAAGAAACACTTAAAAAATGTCCACATGAATCTACTCAGCGGGGCTCACTGTGTTTATATTCTGCTTCAAATTAAGGTTTGAAAAAACAAATGCATTGAAGCATGACAAGAAGAATAAACCATCTACAATCAATTTGACACACCTTCTAACAACAGCAAAAATGATTCTGTATGCGTGTTTCTTGATTTCCTGCATGCAAATGACTCATGAAAATATTTGGTTGACATGCAAAAGATGTGGCATACAGAAGTGGTGAATATAAAAAGGCTGCCTTTTAAAATGAGGAATAAGGGCAGATTTTCTTTGGCAGGTCAAGTAGGGACATTTGATTACTATGATGAGGTGATTAGTCTGGGTTTGTCCAGGCTCAGCTTGTGTAAATGTATGCAGTCTTTGTGCCTCAGATGTGAACCTCACCACCCCCACCTCAAAGCCCTAATGATCCTTTATAGAACAGCTTAACGGTGATATCGCAGGCAAACTGCAGTATTTATGCATTTGACAGATCCATTTTGCTTTGCAGATCTCAATGTCTGGATTCTTCTGGAGGCCTGAAAATATGAATCCTACCATCAGATGTTTTTTGATTCTTGTTTTTTAGCTGTGCTGTTTGATGCCACTGAAAATAGGGGAACGGACAATATCCTTAGCAGTACCGCCAGAGAGATAAATCAGGCAGCAATAAAACTATATCCTATTAAAACATGAATATACTTTAATAGTTCTGCCAGCATTATTCTGCACTGGGGACAGGTCTGTGCCTATCCACAGTGCACTGATTTATAGTTGGATGACTATAAGATGGCAAGAAATCAATAAACTGTAATAAATGCAACAAAATGAGATAAACAAATCAAGTCATATGAGCATGTTGAAGAGCAAGAAGTTAGCAGAAATTAGCCATGGAGGTGTACTTTTTGTATGGTCAAAAACCCTGATGGACCAGCCCTCAGTCTTCAGTGAATAATCCAGATTGATTCCCTCTCCAATTTGATGTGAGAGTTTATGGTCCCATCGTTTCCTGACAGTAAAATCTGACGGCTGTAGTGTTCTGGGATAATGGCCGAAGCCATTGGCTGTGAGGACCGGGCCCCATTGCCTCCCTGTTTTGATTTAATGGTGGAGAGTTACTGGGTTCATCAGGGGGAAAGGCACATACTGTATCATCAAAGCACGTCTGCAGAGATGGGGAGCCCCACTGCGAGGATCTCTGCCCCTCATAAAAATTTGAGTGCTTTTGGCAGCGGAGAGTTAAAAATGTAGAGAGGAGCAGCCTCTTCGCCCAGGTGCCTGAAGACGGGGTGTGTCTGTACATTTTCTCCTCCTCCTCACATCTCCTCCTGTGTCTCTGACAGATTTGTGGCTCCCCCCCAGCACCTCCGCTAATGAGGTCAGGCATTTGAGCTCATTGTGGTGACTGCTGCGAGGGATGCTTCATCTTGCAGAGATTTATCTCCACTGAACAACTTGTGCACAAGGAGGAGAAAACAAAACTATGAAATAAAAAATGTGGTAGAAAAACTGGCAATTATATTTCAGCTCAAAGGGAGGTAGGTTCCCAAATGAACAATTCTGCTTTATGAAGTGATAAATGTGCTATAATTTGATAACAAAGCTGAAACTTGGAACTTACATTAATGTATTTAAACTTCAAAAACTGCCTTTACCTGTTTTATAGACCTGTAATTTATATCATAATTAGGCCCACATAAACTTTGTAGTGACAGCTTTAGACTATAGCCAACCAGTAAATGGTAACTTTTAAGCATACTTATTACCCTCCTCCGAGTCCTATACATGTCAAATGTCCTTATTCCTGTTGGTTTGAAAGAAATTGTCCTCCTTTTCATAAGCATGCTATGTATGTACACTGTTCATGTTCACTGCATATAGTGTTGAAATGTGATAAATAAATAAACTGTAAATACAACAGAATACTAAAGCTTTTCTGGATTGAATTAAAAAGTTTTTTTTGGATTGGACAAGAACTTGCGACATTTCTCAAACAGTTCCCAAAGAGCTGTATAGTTACTGATGCTAAAACCACAGAATACAGGGGCCTGTTGCAGAAAGCAGGATTGCTGTTAGCTAGATAACTGTAAAACCCGGAACAGCTCTTTTAACAGTCCATGTTCCAGATTTGGGAGGGTTCCGGGTTTTACTCAGTGCAGTTATCCAACTAAATCAGTAATCCTGCTTTCTGGAACAGGTTTAACACCAGCCTTGCATACCACCAGCGATTTTCACAACCTCCTACAGGAAACCATTGTATTTTTACCCTTGTGTATCACCCCCTCCAGCTGTCCGTCACCCAGCTCCCTCAGGTGATCAAATGTGTACAAAAATTCTATATTTAAAACTTTGTTATCCCACCAGGTTGTACATAAAAAGCCAAACAAAACACCTAACATTGGCATAAAATACATTAATATGTGTTGTTGGATCCAACACGAGATGTGTGAGAGGTGCTCGGTTGGCAAGGACTATTAAAGTATATTTATGTTTTAATAGGATATAACGCATTGCAGTTTTATGAAATTAAATAGTTTTATTTTGTTAAGTTGTACACTCTCTGGAAACGAAATAACTAAGTGATGACCTCTTAACAGTGCAATTCCACAGAAGCATGTTGTTTTGAAGTTCAAGTTGCTATTTCAAGTAAGTTAAAAATTTAAGGTCCAGATTATAGGTAATTTAATTTCTCCTTTTACAAACCCAATAACCTCTACCAAAGCAAAACTTCCCTTTAATATAGTATCTGGCACATAGAATTTGAATAATATCTAAAATAAAATACTTTAGAATAGTGGACAGGGGAACAGCAGCAGTGTTCAGAGATCACATTAGGTACAAAAGTCAGAGCTGCATACCCAGAGCTTTGACTGGTTGTATTGACAACCCTCTCTCACACTCTAATGCAAATGCCTGTCATGTTTCTCCTTTATTAATGATGAACCTTACATTGGAATTAGCATTGCAGAATAAAGCACAGACATGTAATTAAATGCAAACGACGCATATATTAATTAGGCTTTTAAGTAGTGAGATGATTTTTGTCTTGTAAAAACTGAGGTTAATTGAAGAAATTTTAATATACACGTGTGCAGGCAGTAGATGGTAGTACAGTAGATTGTGTGGCTGCAGTGTCAGTGAGATCAAAGTACGCATTCTTCTGGAGCTAGGCAAAGCCTTGAGGAATACGATGATTTCCCCCAGTATGCTGAGGAGCTTACACTATCCTTCCTCATGCATTGTATTTAGTTAAATGTAAACGTTAAATCATAAGCATTTTGTGTGTTTTATGTCATGTGTTATTATTGATCAATTATTTGATCTAGTACTCCTGTGTGATAAATACTGACATACAAAATGGAGGTACAGTATATGCACAATGGACACTATTCTTTAGTTCTAAACCAGGGGTGGGCAATTCCAGTCCTGGCGGGCCGGTGTGTATGCAGGTTTTTGTTCCCACTAATTTCCCCAGCTAAATGAACTAATTGGCTGTTTACACCAACACTGGTAGATTAGATCACAATACAATGTTTCATATAGGGACACAAGAAGTCTTCGGCTGTCATTCATGCGCTTATTAAGAATTGTAGCTAAAATGTCAGATGGCGTAAATATTAGGGCTAATTAGGTAATTAAGGCCAAGAAGTTGGCATGAAAACCAGAAACAGATACGGCCCTCGTTGCCCACCTCTGTTTAAACTGTGGTTTTTCTTATCCCTAAATATGCAATGAAAATAAAAAAGGAAATATAGGAAAATATTTTTAAAAATGACAGCATACAATACTTTGGGAAAGGTTCTGTAATACCAACTTACCAAAAATAACTCATAATTATATACGGGCATATTTATTTACTTTTTCTTCCGCCAGGGGCTTTTTATATTTATTGGACATATTCTTTGCTTCTTAAAAAGTAATACCATACACATTCACCTAAATCTACAGTGAAGGAGTGATGGATGGGGGATTTTCCACAGAACAGAAAACACGCCAACTCTTCATCGCTTTTCATCCCCTTGCTAAGCTAAACTTCAGCTTTTGTCGAGGAAAAGCAAATCCTTGACTCTGCTTCTTGAACCTAGTCGGCTTGCCGTTTCGCTTCGCCTTACTTTGTGACATTATGGGTAGGTGTGCATTATTCCTCTTGACTACTGGGTGGCGCTGGCTTTGGTGCCAGACATAGTATAGTGTAACAGGGCCGTAGTGTTTTTGAAAAACTACAGTGCTGTTTGACTACAATGGCTTTTGGCAAAATTAGATACCATAATTAAAAAAGCAGAATCTAATTTAAAAATAAAAAAAAATAGCAGATGGCAATACTGATGGCCTTCATCAGTAGAGATGGTCTTGCCTTCCTTCTATATAGGCTACTACAGTATAATCCCATATCCGAACCTTCCCTTCTGAAAAGTTAATAATTTTTAGAGTTTATTTAATAGACTCAATGACATTACTGTACTTTTACTGTACTTAATGTCCTGTTAATAAAAATACAATTTAAATTAGATTTTTATGGATACATGATCAATTTTGTGTATTTTCTTGACACCCATGTCTTTCAAACTACCAGACAGGAAGGTCATCCTGAGAAAATCGACAGTATTGTGAGTTATATTGGACATTTTGCACTACCCCGAAAAACCAGCATGTTGCGTAGGCGTAGCAACCCAGTCCAGATGATGGGCTGGGGATTAGATCATAAAATTGGTTTTAAATCACGAACAATTGATTCAATCATTAAAATCCTCTGCCTTTCTTTAACTATATGATGACAGAAAGCTTTTGTGATAGCAGTTCCACAGAGTAAGGTCAAATTAATCTCAGGCAGATTCTAAATAAGGGTTCTCCCATTTTTACATGCTATTTTCTCCTTTTTCTACCAATTTTGGAATGGCTATCGCATTCATTACCGATGCTCATGGCTGTGTCGTGTGCTGTAAATTTGGGAGTGCAAACAAGCAAGAATGTGCTCTCCTCAGAGACACAAGTCAAGCCTCTGTTACTTTTCACACCTCAGTCCACAAGTACAGCTTGCACAGATGCATGTTGGAAGAAAACACTCCATGCGCAGCTTTAGCAAGCAGACTATGAGCACCTAATTTACCAGCAGAGGTCATTGGTGAGTGATGAGGCACAGTCACCTCAGCTGAGTGAATCCCTCCCTCCCTGGGCGACACTACGGCCCATTATACTTCTCCCCGCAGGGCTGTCGGCCACAGTCGTTACTGGTACAGTCAGGATTCAGCATCAGACTGTGGGTCCCTGTACCTTAATAGAACGAACCACCAAGTAGCCCCCCATCATCCCCTTTATGAACACTGGCATGTTAAATGATGTGCTGAAATCATGTTCTTTGTGTCATATAGTATATCTCTCCTCACTACATAGCCCAATAAGTGTCTTTCTACGATACGGAATGTAAGGTTAGCTACTGTGGGTAAATGAAAAAAACATTGATTGGGCTACCTTGACACATTGAAGAGTTGCACTTTAGGAATATGTGTGTGTTCAGTGTGATTTACAGGATTGGTGTCTTAAAGTTGCATCCTTCAGAAAGTATACATCCCACGCTGAAATTTTGCCCTGTTACAACAGGTATTTAATGTATTGAAATATTTTCCCTTCTTACCACCACAATAAATTAGTTTTTTAGAAGTATTTTTCTCCAACATTTCTTTAAATGAAAGATTTCTCAATTTCAAGTAGTGAAGTATTCTCCCCCCAGAGCCAATAATTTGTAGATAGGCCTTTAGCAACAATTACAGATCTGAGTCTTTTTCGGTATGTCTATATAAGCTTGGCACATTTCTACAACTCCAACTAATCTTCTCTTTTGCCTCATAACTAGGGCCACCAATTATTAAAAATGAGAGCAGTTTAACATTTAACTTGCACAAAAGAGTTCATTAAAAATAAATCATATTCATAATAAGAAAATAGTTTACAGCTGAGGTATATTATAACAAAAAAAGGTAAATGAGATAAAAATGGTGAATTTCATGTACAGTATAAAGTTCAAATGAAATCACAAATGAAAAATGTGATTATCTTTTATCTTGGCCAGTTAATGAACAGTCTCTTCTGTAATTTATTCACAATGCTTCATGAATATTTGTCCATGCTGTTTTCTTGTGCAAATGATTTGTAATATATTCCAGCTCAGAATTGAGTTTAGTGGAATTGGGAGGGTTGACACATTGAGTCTGCCCTCTTGCTTGGGATCAAAAATCTTAACAACCTTAAGAAATCTGTGAGCTGGTTGATAGAAAGATGGTTTATCTTTGTGGTGATCAAGGTTATAATATGTTGTTCCTGTGCAACTTCATTGAATGTTTTGACGCATTGGTTTGTCTGTGCTGTGCATCTGCTGAGTTAGTCCACAATATTAATTTGTTACATTTTTTAATAAGTTTCATTGATTCGGAAGTCACAACTTTCATACCACCGGATCATGTCAATGAGATTCTTGCAATTTTCAGCGATTAACAAGAACTGTGTCTCCAAACCCTTATTCCTCACTAATGCCTTGAGCTCTGTCAGCACAATGGTGTTTGGTGTGATATCCATCTCCATTTCCACAAATCTGGGAGAAAAACAGACGTACTTTGAACGGTACACGTACACTGCACCAGAATATACTCTTTAGTATGTTTCACGTCCCATCTTGTTTTACATGGTTCAGGGGAAAGTTTTATTGACAGGAAGAAAAAAACTATATATATATTTTTTGTTGATTTGGTCTTTTTGCCTTCTCAGTTTGAAAAGTTCACTGAAATTTGGAGTTATCCACAGTAGTTTTCTTTCTTGTTCAAAATACTCCTTCGTCCTGAGAATTTCGTTTTTAACCCGAAGAGACAATACCTGATGACGAGATACAGTAATGGTGACCTTAGGGTGCAGGATATGAGTGTTGCTTCTCCTGGTGCTATGCATTGTATTTTTTGTATGTAATGCATTTTTAAAAGAGAGGAATAAGATACCTTCACCATGTTAGGGGTACCTTGAGTCTGACAAGAGTAACTTAGAGAAAGTATGCAACCTTTAACTTTAGTTGAGTTTGAAAACATAGAGGCATCTCTTCCCCTCTCCTTTTTTCATCCAGCAAGACCACTGATAAATATTTCATAGGTTTGAATTTACTTTTCAAAAAGATACACTAGAAAAACATAATTCCTTCGAAAAATCACTCTGTATTTTAAATAAAACACATAAATAAAAAAAATCACATAAATAAAACAAACTGGGAATCACACCAATAATTAATCCAGATTGTAATATGGAAAATTACAATTAAAATAAAAAAATAAAATTATACAGTGTAGTATAATGGTTAAGGAACTGGCCTTGTAACCGAAAGGTTGCAGGTTCGATTCCCAGGTAGGACACTGCCGTTGTACCCTTGAGCAAGGTACTTAACCTGAATCGCTTCAGTATGTATCCAGCTGTATAAATGGATAATATGTAAAAAGAAATGCTAAAAAGTTGTGTAAGTCGCTCTGGATAAGAGTGTCTGCTAAATACCTGTAATGTAATGTAATGTAATGTAATGAAAATAAATAATTTGGTAGATTCGGTAGAAGCAAAAGAAAGAATAATTTGCATGAAAACACACTTAGATACCATATATGGCAGATAAGTCTTTTTTTTTTGCAAACAGTCAAACATCTGAGATACAAATGCATCAATAATGGAGATAATTTGTAACTCTTTAATTTGACATAAAAATAAACAAGGAATCCCTTAATGATTCAAATTGTATTTTTAAATTTATATATCCATATTTGTAAATCTTATTTTGTACTCTTATTTTGTTTCATATGGGGCTTAGTTTTGCTGTGTTTCAGCATCACACTGTATCACACCATGGTTTTTAATAAAAGGTAACAAGTTGAAGTGTGAAAGCAGATAACAGATGGCTCATTCTTAGATCTAAAAAAGAGGAATATTTTATGATTTATGCCCACTATAATATTTCATGTTAAGACAACCTGGCTCTTGCAAAAAAAGACAATTCAACATCCATATTTAGCTGGTTGAGAAACATATTATCTGGATCAGTGGTAGATCTGTTTGCTAGACTTAGTTGACCTTATAACATAGTGACTTGTGTATAATATACAACAGCCTGTGAAAGGGTTGGTGTGAGGTTCGGAGAACCAAACACGACTGATAAGGAATCTAAAAGCGTATCTAGGCGATACACCACAAAAGCGGAACTAACCGCACCAGTGAGGAATTAAACAAAAGAATGGGAGAAAAACCTCCTGGCAGAAGCCAAAAGAAAACTACCTCAAAAGGAGGCAAAACTCGAAAGTAGCGAGTATAAATAACAAAAGAACCTCACACTCTAAATCAAAGAGCGCAAACGAGAGGCTGGAAAAGCAAAAGAAAAAAAAACAGCGAAAATGGGTCAAGGAAGAAAATAGAAAATCAAATCTGTTACCTAAGCTCTTGTAGCAAAAGAGCCGAACACAAAAAGCAACAGGTCGAAAGAATAAAGTATAAAGCGAAAGATTGGAAAGAAAAGAATAAACCAATCTAATCCTAATAATAACCGGACTTGCTGCGTTTCTTACTTATGCAAACCAGAAATGCAGTGACCAAAATCCTATACCTTACCGACTTTGTTGTCCAAAATAATAAAGACAATATCGAAGTGCTAGAAAGCGGAAGTCCTGAGCTATTTATAATAGGCAGGAATCCAAAACAGGTGAAAGGGATAATTGCCGGGTGAGATTCAAACACCAGAACGGAGGCGGAAAAAATCTGATAGGTTGGTTCAACTAATTATTGGCAGTTGAATGCTCTCTTAATTTAACCAAAAAACATGTACAATTACTATAGATTTGCAAGAAACAGCCAAGTAAATGTAGGTTATAATAGCTAAAGGACCCCAAAATGGACTGTACTGCATGTGTAAAGAATAGACAGTTCATTGCTTGCAGAAGGACACTCTGTCCTTGGCAGTGTGTGGTATGTAGAGCTGCTCTGTCAGCAAGTCCCAGTTACATGTGCTGAATATGAATAATAATTAATATAAGAGTTTTACAAATTATATACCTCTGATTGATTGTGGTCATACTGTCTCGGCTGCCTTTTTTGCTTGTGCTAAGAATTGTGCGAGCAGAGGGTTTTGAAATGACAGAGGTTTTCAAGGACAAAGTATTTTATAAGCCACTCGTTTCCTTTGAACTTCGAGAACTCATTATGTGATTTTTGAAGAAATTCTGGCAGACGTGATTCTGCTGTTAACATCATACAGACAATCTCCAGTCAAAATGGATATAATTGCATCATCACCAATGTCTCTCACTCCATGAAATAATGACTTCCTAGAACTTATATAATAACACTGTACTTATAACTTATATAATACTTATAATAAATATAACTTTTGGGCAGTGTCTGTGACACTTTGTTAGCATGCTGATGCATCTCCAGAGCCAAAAGCTGCACTGTCAGTATAAATCACAGCTTGGCACTTGGCTTCCTTTTCCCCAGGGTTTGCATTCTGATTCCAGACTCATTCCAGATTCTCCTCTGTTTTAATACGAGCTGCGTGAGAGAAACCCTCTTCAAATGCCAGGGCACCCTTGATCCCTGTCGATATGTATTGCATGACTTAATCCTTTGCTCTCCAGACCGAACGTGTGCTAGCTAGCTATTGAGCCAGTATTTTAAGATCACTGCTACATCTCTTAATTCCTGATGGAAAAACACTAATGCCTGCTGCTTGCTTGCTTAGTATCATCAGTATATGTGTTTTAACCCTTGTGTGGTGTTCGTGTTTTTGTTACTCACCCAGTGTTCGCGGGTCTGGTGGACCCACAACATTATTATTATTATTGTTAATTAATTAATTATTATTAAATTATACCATAACAATTTCCGTAAAAATACTTCACAGATATTGACTTTATCTCAATTACAAGCAATATAGACAACATATATGGTTAATATTGACCATTTACCTCTGCTAGATCACATTTATCAATAAAAGTGATATTTGTTTTTTGTGATAAAATGTGATTTTTGTGTTCTTTTACATGTTCATCACAGAAAATGAGCCAAGGCCAATGAGTCTCAGGTTGAAAAAATTATGAATTGTATCATTTTTCTTTTAGTAAACATTGAATACGGGTCCCACAAACCCGACCACCACACAAGGGTTAATGTATCCATACCACCATCATTAAAGCCCTAGTGAGTTTAGATTGTAAAAGATCTTCAGGTCCAGATAAGATCGAGCCTTATTTAAAAAAATAAATTCTGCAGATATTTTTTCTGAGCCCATTGCTTCTATTTTTAACCTTAGTTCCAACTCCTTACCCAATATCTTGAAATCAGCTATGGTTCTCCTTTTATTAAAGGTTGGAGATTCCTTAATAAAAGGAGAATCCCTTAGATTTATATTATTACCATTCCATATCTATAATTTCTGTTATGACCAAAGTACTTGAATTTCTTGTCAAAAACCATTTTTAACTGATAATATGTTCAGTGAATGTCAGTAAGGTTTTAGATCAGGCCATAGTATATACAGTATATATTACTATAACAGCAGCTATGTTGGTTACAGATGATATCATAAACTCCTTAGAAAAACAGCACCGTGCAGCATTATTTGATGATCTGTCTAAGGCATTTTGTTCTGTAGACCACAAGCTGCTTTTTTAGAGACTGAATTATAGGCCTCAGTGAAATGGCATTGATAAAGGACAACCATGGATGCGCTAGATTAGCTAGCTAACTATCTGCAATTGCTAGTTTTTTGAGACCTACATAAATCAACTAAGAATATAGGTCACAATGTGGTTGAACACAAATTAACTCATAAGTCCTCAAGAGGAAAAGTGGACTATTTCAACCTTGGAATTAAATTTCATGGTTCTATATTAGTTGCATTTTTGTATTTAGTGTGAATTAGCTCAGGTTCTAAGCTCAGTATTTAGTACAAAACAAAAACAACTGATTGTGTGCTAAACCTTCTGGAAATAGTCACTCAGCCTGTGGGGCAAATTGTGGCTCTTTTCTTCAGACTGTTGGAAGCTCCTGTTCTTTGATTCACTGGAGGTTTGGATGCTGGTCATCCTAAGTGATAGGTATGGGTTTGGATGTTGGTCTTCCTAAGTGATAGGTATGGGTTTGGATGTTGGTCATCCTAAGTGATAGGTATGGGTTTGGATGTTGGTTATCCTAAGTGATAGGTATAGGTTTGGATGTTGGTCATCCTAAGTGACAGGTATGGGTTTGGATGTTGGTCATCCTAAGTGATAGGTATGGGTTTGGATTCAGGACCCTCCTCATGAATATTGCATGTTCATGTGAAAGAACCAGAGGTTATCATTCTCAGGACGGCTGGCACAGCACTCACTGATCACCAGCAGAGCTGGTCCATGGTAGGCAGCCAACTGTCAGCACATTGAACCAGATGGTGCAGTTATTGAGTCAGTGTAAAGGCACTATCTGAGTGCCCATGTATTTGTGTAAATATTTGTGTAGGGCTCAAGGGCAGGAGCCAAGTTAATTGGTCATGATTTTGCTTTTATGAAAAAGGAAATGTTCTATGAGAAATTCGGAAGTAATGGAAATAATGGTAAGTTGGTGTTAATGAACATTACCACATCATCATGATTTGGCCAAATACTAAAAGGGGTATACTAACAACCTTTTCAGGAAACTGAAAGAGCACTTTGTATCGTTCAAATTACAACATCTGCCAAAAGGATTGTTTTTGAGAGCGTGCATATCTTTGTTTAATTATTCTAAAACATGCTGACATTTTATAGTGGTATTGGTCAGTTAATTGCATGACTGGGTATTCATTTGTATAGAGACTTTTGTACAGGGTATGCCTAAAACCTTTACGAACAACTAATGAACTTAAAATGTTTAATTCTAATATTTCCTGCAAGCAGTTGTTGTAGTTACAATCATTTCTTCCCAATGATTCTTAAACCTAGAGTCACATTGCTTGTGTCTGGTGTCCTCATTTAGCCGTACTCTCAGGGAATTTTAAATGCGCGCATGATGAAGCATAAATGAGACATGAATTAATTGATCAATCATATAGGCAGAGAATTAGGCAGTGAAAGGTGTCAGATGGTTTTCATTTATTTCTTGCCCTTAACAACAGTAGGACATTCTGTTCTTTCATATTGTTTTATTATTTGAGTGTTTGTGTCCCTGTGTTCTTTGGAAATTTACAGTTATATTGCAACACAATGGCTTTATGAAAAATTGACCTTGCATTTAACAGTGCCTGCAGTATCGGGTAATAGGACATATGTGGTTGATATGGTTGAATGCAGGGGGTTTGGAAGGTCTTAATACTTCATGAACTCTTAAATGAGACCCTTGTAAGTCTGTTATTGCAAAACAGGCCCTCATTTGTCCAGCTGTCACACACAACTGCCCTTATATAAAATAGATGAATTAGTTTCGAAAATGTGAGCAGGGGCGTGCGGTCATTGATGCGAGGGGGGGGGGGGGGGGGGTTGTTAGGCTCCCCATCAATCATCATCCAGTATTTTATATCTAATTTAAAATACCTGTTTAACCCTTAAATGGTCAAGACCCTAAAATTAAAAATTAGTTAATTGTTATTTCCTAATACATTTAGTCTAAAATAACACAAATTAAAAAAAAAATTCAAAAAAATATTTATATTTTTCATTTTACAGTTTGTATCTCCCGGGATACATAAACCGTTTAGGGTATAAATTTCACATGAACTTTAACATGAACATGAACTTTAAAAACACTTTTAAAACACTTTTTTTCTGTTTTTTTTTGTTCATTTTTACTGTACAAATTCTGAATAAATTCATTTTGACGTTAAATTAGTTAAATTCATGTTCGCTTTGAACATTGGGGTTAGACCCTACACCCAACTATAAATCTAACCCTTGAACAAACAGTAAAACCAACTTGTCATCCTTATCAAAAACTGTCATGGGGGCATGCAGTGAGGAGGACACTGACCTTGTGGTAAGTTTTGATATTTTTTTCGTGTTTTTACAATTTTGGGGGGGATTTTTTTTCCGAAAATATTAATTTTCAAGGTTGACTTTTTGACTTTATATTTACTCTTTATTTTACTCTTAAATAGCATTCCATTGTTAATATTATTTATTGTCTATTCATTGCAGGCATCAAAACATCAGCAGCCCCATTAGTGATAATCCCTGTTTTATACCCCTATTCAGTTAATGTATCCTCGGGGATACATACATTTCATGACTGATTCTCAAAATAGTGCAAATGTAATTCTTTATTTTTCAACAACAACATATCAAGTCAACCTTGAAAATTAATATTTTCTAAAAAAAAATCCCCCCCAAAATTGTAAAAACACTAAAAAATATCAAAACTTACCACACGGTCAGTGTCCTCCTCACTGCATGCCGCCATGACAGTTTTTGATAAGGATGACAAGTTGATCCCAGAGTGTTGATATGAAGTCACATGACCTAAGTATTTGTAACAAGCCCCTCTTCAATGTTTCATACTGAAATAGTGCCCAACCACTCCTTGCTCCTCCCCACAGCCTGTCAAATGTTTGTATCCCCCAGGATACATAAACCATTTAAGGGTTAATATAGAAATGCGGAAGCATTAGATTGCCTCTAAATAACCCCATAAAATGTGCCAACACAATTTAATACAAAATCTATTTACTTTAATCATAGTTCAATACGTCTGTCTTGGCACACCCAAGCAGTTGCCATGTCAATAACAGATAACAGTAACATTTGACTTTGACTTTTTCGTCAATATTCATGGGATAATAATAATAATAATGCATGGCAATATAGCGCCTTTCTAGATACTCAAAGCGCTTTACAATGATGAGGGGGAAACTCACCTCTACCACCACCAATGTGTAGCACCCACCTGGGTGATGCAACGGCAGCCATTTTGCGCCAGTATGCTCACCACACATCAGCTGAGGTGGAGAGGGAGAGAATAGTTTTTTTAGCCAATTAAACTGGGGGATGATTAGGTGGCAGATTGAAAGAGCCTAGGTTGGGAGTTTAGCCAGGACACCAGGGAAACCCCTACTCTTTACGATAAGTGTCATGGGATCTTTAATGACCACAGTGAGTCAGGAACTCGGTTTAACGTCTCATCCGAAAGACGGCATCTCCTACAGCACAGTGTCCCCATCACTGCACTGGGGCATTGGGGTTTATTTGACCAGAGGGAAGACTGCCCCCTACTGGCCCACCAACACCACTTCCAGCAGCAACTTAGTTTTCCCCAGAGGTCTCCCATCCAAGTACTAACCAAGCCCACAACCTGCTTAGCTTCAGCCATTCAGCAGGCACAGATTGCATAGTGGTATGGCTGCTGGCCAATTGGGATCATTGGGAAGAAATGGTCGCAACTACAATGAAGGAAATATAAGCATTAAACATTTTAAGTTCATTAGTTGTTCGTAAAGGTTTTAGGTCGTTCAGGATATACTGTATGTAATTTTCATCCAAAGTCCTCCTCGCCTAGACTTCTTGACCGGGGCCTGGTTAAGTTGCGAATCATTTTTTTTTACTGCTACCTGCGATTGCAATCCCCCCCATCCATGATCACAATTCCCCCTACACCCACCCGTCCGCAATCACAATCCCCCCTCCCACACCAGTCCTCCACCCCACTGTCCATGATTGCAATCTCTATTTTTTTTTTTGCACCCCCATGACAGGCTGAGTTTTAAATTCTGCGCATACCCCTGGTTGCGAGGCATTCATATATCCCTTGGTCCCATGAATGTTGTCTTGGATGCTAAAATGAGTACAGTTCCATGTGTCAAAAAGTATTTAATAAATACCAGCAGTTGGACCGAAGCATGTTGGTCAGACATCTGTAAAATGTGTGATTATTGTCATACATGCATAAAAGAAGAATCCTTTGCTTGTATAATTTGCCCACCAGAATTATATGAGCAAAAAAAGGCTATTAAAAATGTCTTTGTTGTTTATCAGCATATGACAGCTTACACTCAAAAGCTTTAATTTAGGTCAATTTATTCAAAGAAAATTTTTTTTTTCATAAAAAATATCTTTTCTAAAAAGACAAAACCTAATTGAAGTATATTCACATTCATATTTAAATTTTATAAGCACACCTGTGTTACGGTTCCCAAAACTGGAATGGACCCAAATGCAGGACTCGGAGACAGACTCAGGCAAAACTCCGCAAAAGAGGGAATTTATTTTAGTGGACAGACAAATAGGCAAACAGGGGAGCTGAGTGACGGTCAGGATATGGGGTTGGTGAGAACAAGACGGCAGATTAAGTTACAGGGCAGGAACAAGCAGGAGCTGGGCAACAGGCAGGATGGCTGGAACGGGAAAGCAGGCTGGACAGGCGAACTGAAAACAGACTGAACAATTAGCAAGGCAAACAGACAGAGGCCGAATACACCTCAAACAGAACACACTTGACAGAACAAACTGGTGACGGGACAAACAGAGAGGGTGATATAAATAAGGTGAGGAGCAGAAGAATGCGAGATCAGTAATGAGTGCGGCGTGAGGAATGTATGCGAGAGTGAAACAGGTAATGCGTGTGAGTGCGGAATGCGAGTGGGGAAGGCGAGTGATTGGCTGATGGACAACGCGGGAGAAAATGAGGAAACGAGCAGGTAAACCACGCAGCCTGCACAACACGGAGAGACAGACAAGGTAAAAGGAAAAACATGACATGAAACAAGAGGAATGGGGAAAACAAGGAGAACGAAAGGGAGGTGGACTGGAGGGAGACGGCGGACCTGGGAGCTCCCCTGCGGTGCGTGACCTCCCGCAACCCCTCCTCCTGGAGCAAGCTCCTCCCCTGGGTGGAATATGCCCACAACTCGTTGACGAGATCTGCCACTGGGCTGTCCCCCTTCGAGTGCTCCCTGGGGTACCAACCTCCCCTGTTCCCTGCCCAGGAGGAGAAGGCTTCCATTCCCTCCATCCAGGCCCACCTCTAATGGTGTGAGAGGATTTGGAAGCAGGCACGCACCAAACTCCTCCGCACCACCTCCTGTACCCGACGCCAGGCCGACCTCCACCGGACTGCAGCCCCCCAGTACACCCTGAGTCTGCAGGTCTGGCTCTCCACCTCCTCCATTCCCCTGCAAGCCACCTCTAAGAAGCTCCAGCCGGCTTCCTCGGTCCCTACCCCATATGCTCCATCATCAACCCCTCCACCATCAAGCTGAAGCTTCCACCCTCCCTCAAGATTCACCCCACCTTCCACGTCAGCCAGGTGAAGCCCGTCTCCTCCAGCCTGTCCTTCTGCCGAGCCCCCTCCACCCCCCCGGATCATCGACAACGAGCGTGCTTACTCCTGGATATCCGCCACAAGGGGCGTGGTTATCAGTACCCGGTGGACTGGGACGGCTACGAACCTGAGGATCGGAGCTGGATCTCCCGCCAGCTCATCCTTGACCCCTCCCTCATTCGGGACTTCCACCGGGCCGCATCTTGTGCGGGTGAGGAGGCATTGGAGGCATTCCTTGAGGGGGGGGGGGGGGTATTGTAACATCCGCTGTTCCCTTCCAGTCCACCTTCCTTTTGTTCTCCTCGTTCCCCATTCCTCTTGTTTCATGTCATGTTTTTCCGTTTACCTTTACCTAATTTTCTCCCCATTATCTCCCAGCCTATCACTCACCTCCTCCGCTCACATTCCACACTCACATTCATTACTCTCATCTCCCTTTCACCTGTTTCTCCCCTTATTTATATCGCCCTCTTTGTTTGTCTTGTTGCCAGTTTGTTCCGTCAGTTTGCTGTGTGCTCAACGTATTTTTGGCCTCTGTTTGTTTGTACTTACCTTTCTCAGTTTTGTTTTCAGTTTCGCCCGTCCAGCCTGCTTCCCCGTTCCTGCCAATCTGTACTCGCCAACAATGTATCCAGCCCATCACCTTGCCCTCCTGCCTGCTTCCCTGTTCCTTCTCGTTCCTGCCCAATGTTCTGTCCTGCCCTCTTGTAACTTAACCACCAAGTATCCTGACCATCACCTAGTTCCCCTGTTTGCTTGCTCGCCTGTTCATTGTCTTAATAAATTCACTCCTTTCGGAGTTTTGCCTGAGTTTGTCTCAGAATCCTGCATTTGGGTCCATTCCAGTATCGGTATCATAAAAATTACAGTTGGAGAATTGCAGAAGTTAGTTTCATCCTGGGGTCACAGAGTCACCAAAGGTACAATTAGAAGTCAGCTCAAGCTATTTACCAGAAGAAAGCCTCTGCTGCCATCATACCACAGATGTAAGTGCCTAAGTTAGTTTGCTAAATGTTACCCGAATTTAGATTGGAACCAGGTGCTATGGTCAGATGAGATGAACATTGAGATTTTTTGCAATAAATAGAAGGTGGGTTTGGCTTACTAAGAGGCATATTATGCAGAAAATAGCCTTATCCCCACTGTGAAATATGGTGGTAGATCTGTAATGTTGTGGGGCTGTTTCTCCTCCAAAGTCCCTGGGAACCTTGTTAGGATACATGGCATCATGGACTCCATCAAATACCAAGAGATTTTAGACCAAAAATTGGCTGCCTGCCTGCCTCTGCCAGAAGGCTAAAGGTGGGTTGCAGTTGGATCTTCCAGCAGGATAATACCTCACAATCTGCACAAAATTAATTCACTGTGTCATGGTTTCTTAGCCTGCTCTTCGCTTGGTGGCCACTCCTCCTTTGAGCGCTTGAGTAGCGTCCAAATTCTTGTTTTTTCTTCATCCCGTGTTTTCGTTCGTCCTTCCACTCAGTGTTTTCACCTGCGCCGCATTTCCGCTGGCTAAACCTTGCGTCTTTCTTAATCGACGCTTCCATATTGTCGTTTGTTTGACAAGGAAAGCCGGTACGGTACAGGACAGATAGCTCGAGTTGGACCACTTTGCCTTCACATAAAATGGTGACGCAACGCGGGACTCGGATGTCTTAGGGCCCTATCTTACACCCGGCGCAAAGCGGCGCTAACCCAAACGCAAGTGTCTTTGCTATCTTACACCCGGCGCTAAGTTCATAATAACGCCTAGCGCTTACGTCCTTTAACTAGCATGTGTTCTCGTGCCCATTACAAGTGAACTGGGCGTGTTGGTCTTAAGATGAGGAGTGGCCAGGATTCTTTTTGGCGTATTGCTATCTTGAGCCAGCAGAAAGCGCTTGCGCTAAAACCACCACAAACCTGGTCTAAAGTCATGTCGCAGTTGTTTACATGTTATTTTAACGACGCATATAAGTGCGTCTACATGGGCGTGTGCACAACGCGCATAGCCTCCTGTCTGTTACACACAAGGGTGCGCACAAGCATGACTAAAATATCTAGATCACAATATGAAATATTATTATTGTGTAGGGTAAAATGCATAATAATAAAAGGTTCCATAGGTCCACATACCTTTCCCTCAGCGAAGGGAAACGATGCCACATTACATTGCTCTCAGCCCACTCCATCAACATCCAGGCGATGTGTGATGGTACGGGACAATGGCTATACATTAAAAAGGAGCTGATAACACCTATATCAAGCCTAATGTGCGAATTGTCATTTACACCTAATGCGTGAATTGTCATTCAATGGAAAACTCGCGCACTGCAATAGACGGACATTTGAGTTCTGAAAATGCGCTTCAGACGTCATTACAATACAGCTCTGTTTATCTAGGAATACAGCCTGTAAGTAAATAGAATGGTTTGTGACTGAAAAAAGTTAAAAACCTTGTCCAGTGAATATTGCTTTTATTGTTTTTCAAATAGCCTAGGCTACAGCGGATTCACTGTGCATAAGGTTTTTTTCAATAGCCTATGGTTAAAAAACGGAGATAAATGTCATCATGTTAACTGAATTGTAACCTTAGCTATTCTTCGTTCCTCATATTTTTTAAATTACAGTGACAAGGTTTCCATACCCTCAGCTTATTAAAACCCCGCTGATTTCACCTGTTATTCCATAACTGAACAAAAGATTTTAAAGAGAACTAAGCGTCTAATTAGAAACGAAATTTGCAGCACGTTACACAATTAATTTACAATTAATTTTAATTCCATTATCTGCATGTGCGCTTTACAGGAGCAGGTCTGTTTCCCCTGCTGTAAATCACACTTTTCACGGTCTTCCTGGGAAAGTGGATCGTATTACGCTACCAGTAAAACAGGTTGGTCACATTTCCATAAGCAGGACATTATAAAACAAGGGAAAATATGCTGAACCTATGGGTTGCCAACCTGACAGATTTATTGTATTTAGTGTCATCATTAAGGCAAAATAACGTTATTTATGTTATTAATCAAAATTAGAATGCAGGTAGCCTAATGAACTTCGGATGAAGCTTGAACATGAGTTCATTGCATAATCAGATGAAATTCGTTAAACAAGCAGGCTAATTTGGCGTTTTCTAAGGTGAGACGGAAGCATATTCTCAGTTGTTGCAGGTGCTTTTAACAAAATTTAACCGCATATATTTTGTAAACAGCACTGTCAGGAATTATCGGGAACTCATAATGGTTAGCCCAAATAATATTGATCATAGGCTACTATTGATCCATACAGCCTATTCCTTGATCGCACTAAACACGCAGAGCATGTCTGTTTTGCCATCATAAGCAATCCGCCAAGGTGGAAAAGCAGGCTTTTAAAGGGAATGGGATATGACATTTGATTGGTTTATTGCATGTCACGCCCAAGACACACCTATAATTAATGAAGAGACTAGGTTCAGCCCAGTTGCACCTTGCGCCGTGCTTAGCGCCCAAAAAACACGCCGCTAAAATAGCAAAAGTGGACTTGGACACGCCCTAAATGGACTTAGCGCTATGCGCTTAGACCAAGCGTCAAGATCGCCAAGATAGGGCCCTTAGAGTTAGTTAGGAAGTCTCCTACTCTCTTTCTCTCTCTGTCTTTGTTTTGTTGAGTTATCTGTCTCTCTAGTCTGAGACAGTTCTCTTCGCCGTTTCTGTTTTACCTCTCGGTAATACTGCCTTCATTTATGAGAGCGGGAGGTTCTTTCTTTGTTTTTCTATTTTCTAAGCGCTCTAGTCTCTGAGCCTTTTTTGCCCGCGCTGGGTTGTTATTTATTTATTACATTTCCTCTCTTTTTTTGAGAGCTTGCTGTGATCTCTCGTGTCTACGAGTTCACCCGCCTTATTGCAGGTTGTTTTTCGTTCTTCCTCTATGTCCAGTCTCCCTCTAGTATTCTCACTGCGTGAGAGTGGGAGCCTGTTTCTTTTCTGTTTACTGCCTTCCCACCTACAAAGTATTCCTTCGTTTTGTGGTGCTCCTCCCAAGCACTTTCAGATCCATACTGTCGTGCCTGGTCCTCCGACCCAGCCCCTTACACACTGAGCACAGAATCAAGGTTCTGAAATGTCCATCCCAGTCCCTTAAACCCCATTGAAAACCTGTGGGGTGAGCTGAAGAGGAGAGTCCACAAGCGAGGACAAAGATTCTGAGAGACATTCTGCATGGAGAAATGGTTTCAAATCCCTTGCTATGTATTCTCAAACCTGGTCAAATGTTTCAGGAGAGGACTCAGTGCTGTTATCCTGGCAAAGGTGGGGGGGGGGGGGGGGTACAAAAAGTACTAAATGCAGGGATGCCAGTAATTCTGATACATACCTTATGTGTGAAATATTTGTTGTTTTGTTTTTAATTAAACTATATACAGTCATTCAGATTTTTCTGAGCAGAGATATTTGATAAACAATAAACTGAATTTAATCCTGCATTTTTTGCTCATATTAATTGAGGTTGCTGGTGGCTCATTAATATGTATATGTAATAATTTATAATTCTGGCGGGCTCTGTATAAACAAGTTTTACTGTTACAAATTATAATAAAAAGATTCTTCATTAATAAACAATAAATTAATAATTTTAATTTAGCACAACAACAAATCACTTTCTCTCAGTTCATGTTCTAATACTTAATAAGATACAATAACACGGGGATGGAAACAAATAACAGCATGATGATCTAATAATACTTCTTCATTGAGAAAAAACCCCAACCCCACAGCATGTGTACATTATTGTTGTGCTGTTTTTTAAATGTATGAACCATTTAAACCGCTCAACAAAAAATGTTTCCCTTCTAGTTGGCAATTTCATACTCACAATAAAGGTAGTCTGTAGTTATATCTGTAATAGTATATAATAGTATATAATAATAATCTGCAATAATTCAGATAACGAGCGAGACTCCAGCATGCTAACTAGTTACGTAGTCCTGAGCTGTGCAAGATATTTAAGCCGCATTTGTTAACTTAAAAACAGCTAACTTTAGACTTCATAAGTCCGGAAAATTCATTATTGACAGCAAACCATTTCAGTTTTTTAATTGAGTTTGCAGTTACAGAAGTGACCTGATTACGTACATGCTGGAGCCATTAAACCCATCCTCCATAGAAGCACAATACTGAGACAAGGCAGCTTTGACTCTCCTAGCTAGAGTACTTTCCCCACAAATATGCAATTCATGTATTCTCTAGGAATATACCGTACCATACATTGCACAAGACAGTATAGTGGTATGTAATGCTAGTTACTAGGGGTGTCTCTTTGGTTTTTTTTAAATTTGAAAGACAGGGTAGATGTCAATCAGAGAGAGTTTGTGACTTTTGGTCAGACAGAAAACTAGACAATAGCAAGCTGACGGCATTGGAGGGCAAGGGAAACCGTAGGTTATGAAACAAAAATAAATAATTCCTTCAGTCTGTCATCCCAAATACATGCAGTTACTGTAAACCAAGAACCATGACAACAAAATAAAAAGTGAAGAGAATAACACTGCCCTCCATCCTGAATAAGACGGAAAGTGCCTGTGATATGTCTGACAGTAGGTCACAATGTTATGTTTGCCCAGGGATTCAGTATTGGGAAACACAGATGTCTATTTGAAAATCATGGCGAGAGATCGTGCCTCAAATTGTTAATTCCTGTGCAGATATGGTTTATTTTCCATTCCTATAATTGAATGTGTATGTGTCAAAATCAGTCCAATATCATGCTATAATCAAAAAACAACTAGGGCCCTATCTTGGCGATCTTGGCGCTTAGTCTAAGCGCATGGCGCTAAGTCCATTTAGGGCGTGTCCAAGTCCACTTTTGCTATTTTAACGGCGTGTTTTTTTGGCGCTAAGCACGGCGCATGGCGCAACTGGGCTGAACCTAGTCGCTTCATTAATTATAGGTGTGTCTTGGGCGTAACATTCAATAAACCAATCAAAATGTCATATCCCATTCCCTTTAAAAGTCTGCTTTTCCACCTTGGCGGATTGCTTATGATGGCGAAACAGACATGCTCGTGCGTGTTTAGTGTGATCAAGGAATAGGCTAAATGGAGTATGATCAATATTATTCGGACTAACCATTAGCCTATGAGTTCCCGGTAATTCCAGACAGGGCTGTTATTTTACAAAATATGTGCGGTTAAATTTCGTTAAAAGGACCTGCAACAGCTGAGAATAAGCTATCAATGGCTTCAGTCTCACCTTAGAAAACGCCAAATTAGCCTGCTTGTTCAGCGAATTTCGTTTGATTATGCAATGAAAGTGTCAAACATCAAGTTCAAGCTTCATCCAAAGTTCATTAGGCTACCTGCATAGTAGGCTAATATTGATTAATAACATACATACCGTTGTTTTGCCTTAATGATGACACTAAATAGCCATACAATAAAGCTGTCAGGTTCGCAACCCATAAGTTCACGCATATTTCCCCTTGTTTAATAATGTCCTGTTTATGGAAATGTGACCAACCTGTTTTACTCGTAGCGTAATCCTTTAAAACAATCCACTTTCCCAGGAAGACCGTTAAACGTGCGACTTACAGCAGGGGAAACAGAACATGCAGCTCACGTGCAGAGAATGGCATTAAAATTAATTGTGAATTAATTGTGTAACTTGCTGCAAATTTGTTTTAGTTTCTAATTAGACGCTTAGTTCTCTTTAAAATCGTTTTGTTCAGTTAAGGAATAACGGGTGAAATCAGCTGGGTTTTAAACGGTGAGAGTATGGAAACCTGGTCACTGTAATTTAAAAAAATATGAAGGACGAAGAATAGCTAAGGTTACAATTTAGTTAACATGGTGACATCTCCGTTTTTTAACCATAGGCTATCGAAAAAAACCTTATGCACAGCGAATTCGCTGTAGCCTAGGCTATTTGAAAAACAATAAATGCAATATTCACTGGACAAGGTTTTGAACTTTTTTCAGTCACAAACCATTCTATTTACTTACAGGCTGTATTCATAGATAAACAGAGCTGTATTGTAATGACATCTGAAGCGCATATTCAGAACTTAAATGTCCGTCTATTGCCGTGCGCGAGTTTTCCATTGAATGACAATTCACGCATTAGGTGCAAAGACAATTCGCGCATTAGGCTTGATAGCTATAGGTGTTATCAGCTCCTTTTTAATGGATAGCCATTGTCCCGTACCATCGCACATCGCCTGGATGTTGATGGAGTGGGCTGAGAGCAATGTAATGTGGCATTGTTTCCCTTCGCTGAGGGAAAGGTATGTGGACCTATGGAACCTTTTATTATTATGCATTTTTGATATAGCCTACACAATAATAATATTTCACATTGTGATCTAGATATTTTAGTCATGCCTGTGCACGCCCCTGTGTGTAACAGACAGGAGGGTATGCGCGTTGTGCACACGCCTATGTAGACGCACTTATATGCGCCGTTAAAATAGCATGTAAACAACTGCGACATGACTTTAGACCAGGTTTGTGGTGGTTCTAGCGCAAGCGCTTTCTGCTGGCTCAAGATAGCAATACGCCAAAAAGAATCCTGGCCACTCCTCATCTTAAGACCAACACGCCCAGTTCACTAATGATGGCGCAAGAGTTACGCCGTCAACATGCTAGTTTGACGGCGTAAGCGTTAGGCGCTATTATGGACCTAGCGCCGGGTGTAAGATAGCAAAGACACTTGCGTTTGCGTTAGCGCCGCTTTGCGCCGGGTGTAAGATAGGGCCCCTAGTGTTCAATTTGAAATGCTAGCTAAGTCACTTTTATGAATGCTGTGAGTCCCTCATTGTCTTTCGTTGACTATGACTCATCAGCTGATGATGAATGAGCTCGTTTTCAAGAATGACAACCTATGCTCCCTGGCAAAGCACTTATCAGTTTTAATTGATGTCTGGAATTAGTTTAACAAAAAAAAAAAATTATAATACAATTGCTCAGGGTATAAAACCAGCAAGGTCACTGGGGGAGGTAGTGTGACATTTATGTTCAGAGATAATTATTGACTTCACATTTACCATGTAATAACAAACCTGCTGTTACGATCCTGATACGGGACGAACCCAAGTGCAACGACCAGGAGACAGATTACAGAAAGTGGAACTTTATTAAGCGTTGGGGTGGTCCCAAAGCTGTACACGGGAGCAAAACAGGTTAGTTAGTTAACACAGGATAGCGTCCAACTGAGGACTGCTCCAAGCCGGAGCTGGACTTGAAGAAACACGGAACTGTTCCAAGCCGGAACTGGACTTGAACGGAGGTGTCTAAAACACCGGAACTGGACTGGAACTGGACTGGAACTGGACTGGAACTGGACTGGAAACTGGATCGGAACTGGACTGGAAACTGGACCGGAAGGTCCACTCAGGAAACGGGAACGGCACGGAACTTGTTCCAAGCCGGAACTGGACTTGAACGGAGGTGTATAAAACACCGGAACTGGACTGGAACTGGACTGGGAACTGGACTGGAAACTGGACCGGAAGGTCCACTCAGGAACACAGGGGACGGCACGGAACTTGTTCCAAGCCGGAACTGGACTTGAACGGAGGTGTCTAAAACACCGGAACTGGACTGGAACTGGACTGGAAGCTGGACCGGGAGGTCCACTCAGGAACACAGGGGACGGCACGGAACTTGTTCCAAGCCGGAACTGGACTTGAACGGAGGTGTCTAAAACACCGGAACTGGACTGGAACTGGACTGGAAACTGGACTGGAGCTGGACTGGAAACTGGATCGGAACTGGGCTGGAACAGGACTGGAAACTGGACCGGGTAGCTTGAGTAACCGGGCAGAAAGCAGAGGTTAAAGGCAGGGTGTTGTGACAGGACTGTAGCTGGTGAATGCACCGCCGAGTTGGAAGGTGCGGCGTAGCTCGGGCAATACTGGCGTAAGCCGGCTGGCATGCAGAGGTCCTGGTACCGCAACACGAGTACGGGAGGTACGTAACACGGGGAGGACAAACACAGCTGCGGGAAGACTGGAACTGCGGCGTCTGGAGGTTTTGAAGGGAAACAGGTAAATGCATGCAGCAGCGAAAGATTAGCAGAGATAGCTACCAGTCAGGAAACCAGGCGAACAGGTATGAACCAGCAGGCTCACAAACACTGGACCAGAAACGGGATACGAAACAAACACGGTAGGTTAGTCAACGAACTGGCGCTGAATAGCAGCCAGCCAGGGGTTTAAATGGTGCAGGAAGTGAAGGAGAAAACGAGAAACAGGTGTGATGTTAAATCAGGAGTGATTGCCGAAGCACAGCAGTGAGGAATGTGAGTAACGAGAGGGGCGAGTGATAGGCGGAAGCTAAAGTGGAAAATGAAACCAAAAGTACCCGAGGGAGACGCCCAGTCCACAGCCAGGAGGGAAACACGGACAAGGGATCCAACATGACACGGAAGGAAACAAGGAAAACATGGAAAACGGACAGGACGGGAACGGAACGTTACAGTACCCCCCCCCTCAATGTACGCCACCTGGCGTACCCGGAGGCCTGGTCTTGTCAGGGAACTGTTCGTGGAAGTCTTGGATTACTGAATGATCCAAGATCAGGCTCTTGTGGAGCCACGACCTCTCCTCAGGACCGTACCCCTCCCAGTCGACGAGGTATTGGAAACCCCGGCCCCTGCGGCGGATATCAATAACACGGTTCACCGTGTAGGCCGGGGCGTTGTCAACAACTCGGACGGGAGGAGGCGGGATGGTAGGGGTACTGAGGGGGCTGGAGGAGACAGGCTTAACCTGGGACACATGAAACACAGGGTAAACTTTGAGGGAGGCGGGGAGGGAAAGTTTAACAGACACCGGGTTAACTAGACAAATGATGGGGAAGGGACCAATAAAACGGGGCTGAAGCTTTCTGGATGAAGAGGGAAGGGAGATGTTTGCAGTGGAGAGCCAGACCTGCTGACCGGCCCTATACTGTGGGGCTGCGGTCCTGTGAAGGTCCGCCAGACGTTGGGAGCGGGAATTGGCGTGAAGGAGTGCGGTGCGTGTGAGTCTCCAAATGTTTTTACAACGAAGGACATGGGCCCTAACAGAGGGGACAGCTATCTCGGCCTCCTGGGTCGACAGAAGAGGGGGTTGATAGCCTAAAGCACACTCAAACGGGGATAGGCCAGTAGAGGCACTCTTAAGGGAGTTATGTGCGTACTCGACCCAGGGGAGAAAACGGCTCCAAGAGGCAGGATTGCGCACTGTAACGCACCGCAGGGCGGCCCCCAGGTCCTGGTTCGCCCTCTCTGCCTGACCATTAGACTGGGGATGAAAACCCGAGGAAAGACTAGGAGAGGCACCCAGGGCTGCACAGAACGCCCTCCAAACTCGGGAGGAGAACTGGGGCCCACGGTCTGACACGATGTCAGAGGGGATCCCGTGCAGCCTGACCACGTGTAGCACCAAGAGCTCAGCGGTTTCAAGGGCGGACGGGAGCTTGGGGAGGGGAACAAAGTGAACCGCCTTGGAGAACCGGTCCACTATTGTCAGAATGACGGTGTTACCTTCTGACAACGGCAGACCGGTTACGAAGTCCACACCAATGTGACTCCAAGGACGGCCAGGGACGGGGAGGGAAAGGAGAAGACCGGAGGGAGGCTGGTGGGAAGCCTTGCTCCTGGCGCACACCGAGCAGGCCAGGACGAAGGCACGGGTATCCCCTTTAAGGGTAGGCCACCAGAAACTCCTCCTGACGAGGGCGATAGTTCTGGCGACACCTGGGTGACATGCCAGGCACGAGGCGTGAACCCATTCGAGGACCTGGGAGCGGACGGAATCGGGGACAAAAAGACAGGAGTTAGGGTTATTGCGGGGGTCCGGTTGGGAAGTCTGGGCGGCCTTCACAATGCCCTCAATCTCCCAGGAGACCGCAGCCACCACACAGGAGGCCGGCAAAATGGGCTCCGGATCAGCAGGACTGGAGGGAGGGGAAAAAATGCGGGACAGGGCATCTGCTTTAATATTACGGGAACCAGGGCGGAAAGAAACAGAGAAATTAAAGCGTGCAAAAAATAACGACCATCTAGCCTGACGAGAATTGAGCCTCTTGGCAGATCTTAAATAAATGAGGTTTTGATGGTCGGTAAAAACAAGAAAAGGGGTACCTGCCCCCTCCAGCCAGTGGCGCCACTCCTCAAGAGCCAGTTTTATCGCCAGCAGTTCCCGATCCCCGACATCGTAGTTCCTCTCGGCGGAGGACAGCCTCCGGGAGAAGAATGCGCAGGGATGGAGCTTGCTATCAGAGGCGGACCGTTGAGACAGAATGGCCCCCACGCCGGTGTCGGAGGCATCCACCTCAACGACAAACTGCCGAGAAGTGTCAGGGTGAAGGAGGATAGGTGCTGAGGAAAACCGAGCCTTGAGTAGCTCGAAAGCTCGCTGGGCATCGGAATTCCAACAGTAAGGCAGGGCAACGGAAGTGAGTTTAGTCAGGGGAGCAGCAATGGAACTGTAATTGCGAATAAAGCGGCGGTAGAAATTTGCAAACCCCAGGAACTGTTGAAGGTGCTTGCGGGAGGTGGGTTGGGGCCATTCTGTCACCGCCTTGATTTTCACAGGGTCCGCCCGGATACTGCCCTCCTCGATAATGAAGCCGAGGAACGGGACCGTGGAAGCGTGGAAGGAACATTTCTCAGCCTTAACAAATAGCTGATTCTCCAACAGCCGCTGGAGAACCTCTCGAACGTGACGGACATGCTCCTGCGGGGATTGAGAAAAAATTAAAATATCATCGATATAAACAAAAACGCTCCTCCCTAGGAGGTCCCGCAGGACGTCGTTCACCATGCTCTGGAAGACTGCTGGGGCGTTAGTAAGGCCGAAAGGGACCACCAGGTATTCGTAGTGGCCCAACGGGGTATTAAAAGCAGTCTTCCACTCGTCCCCCTCACGGATACGCACCAAGTGATACGCATTCCGGAGGTCGAGCTTGGTGAACGTCACAGCTGGAGAGAGGGCTTCAAAGGCGGTGTTAATGAGGGGAAGAGGGTATTTGTTACGGATGGTGACCTGGTTGAGGCCCCGGTAGTCGATGCAGGGTCGCAGGGAGCCATCCTTCTTCCCAACGAAGAAGAACCCTGCACCGACTGGGGATGAAGAGGGACGGATAATACCCGAAGCGAGGGAGTCGTGGATGTATTCCTCCATGGCTAGTTTCTCCGGTCCAGACAGACTGTAGAGGCGTCCCGATGGCAGTTTAGCTCCAGCCAGTAGGTCAATGGCGCAGTCATACGGCCTGTGAGGAGGTAAGGACAGAGCACGTGATTTAGAAAATACTTGCGCGAGGTCGTGATACTCGCTGGGAACATTAGTTAAATCCGGTATAGGTTGCATGGAACAGGGTTTACTGGGCCCCGGAGGGGGTAGTGCAGAACGGAGACAGCTGGCTAGACAGTGGGCACTCCACGCCAGGATGCGACCGGCTTTCCAGTCAATATGGGGATTGTGGAGGCGAAGCCAGGTCTGACCTAAAACCAGAGCAGATTGTTGGGAGTTAATCAGTAATAGCTGAATGGACTCCCGATGATTGCCAGATAGAACTAATTGGATAGGAACGGTGGAGTGGGTAACTAACCCCAAACTCCTACCGTCCAGAGCTAGAGCTGAAATGGGTGAAGTGAGACGTTCCGTGGGAATGCCGGCCCTCCTGGCGAAGGTGATATCCATGAAGCTGGCGTCAGCTCCGGAGTCAATTAGGGCCGAAGAAGATAGGGTCTTGTCCCTCCAAAGGAGAGTAGCCTTGAACACGAGGCGGTCCTGGGCAGCATGGTTGGGGACGATGGGGCTCGTCAGTACGCCCAGTCTTACTGGCGAGCCCCTTCTTTTGGGCGAATGGGACAGGAGGCGATCTGATGGCCAGGCTTGCCGCAATAGAAACAGGATCTGGTGCGCTGACGGCGCTGACGCTCCTCGGGATTGACCGCAACTCTGCCCAGTTGCATGGGCTCTTCCTCGGACCCGCCCGTAGGCGCCCGAGATCCAGTGAAGGAGTGTGAATGAACATTAGAGACGACGGAGGGCGAATGACGCCCGGAACTTCCTCCCCGCTCCCGGGCCCGGATGCGGAGACGATTATCGATGGCTATAGCGAGGCTGATGAGGCTATTAAGGGAGTTGGATTCCTCCCGAGTGGCAAGCTGGTCCTTGAGTTCCTCGCTGAGAGCTTGGCGGAAAGCCCCCTGGAGGGAGGCGTCATTCCATCCTGACTCCGCGGCGAGGGTACGAAACTGAATGGCCATTTCTGCGACACTGCGGTTGCCTTGGCGAACTTGAAGCAGACGCTGGGTAGCGTCACGTCCACAGGTCGGGTGTTCAAACACACGTCGCATCTCTGCCGTGAAGGCTGCGAAGTTGCTGCATAACGGAGCCTGGCTGTCCCAGATGGATGTAGCCCACTCCAGGGCGCTCCCTCCCAGGCTGCTCATAATGAACGCGATCTTGCTGGAGTCAGAGGCGAAGGAGGAGGGCTGCATCCGAAACACTATGTCACATTTAAGTAGAAATTCACGACATCTCCCCAACCCCCCGCGATATAACTCGGGGTGTTGTACACGGGGCTCACGGCTGGAAGTGGGAGCCGGTGCCTCCGGATGGGGTTCGGGAGAGGAAGGAGTAGGGTTGGCTGGAATCCGTAGTAGCGGTTGGTGGAGCGAAAGTTGGGATACTTGCTCCGTGATGCCCCTAACTACTTCCAGCACATCATCCAGACGGCGACCCTGTTGGTCGCTGATCGCAGTTTGGCAGGAGAAGGCGTGGCGAATCTGTTCCAGATCGGCTGGGTCCATATTGTAGGCCAGTTCGTTCTGTTACGATCCTGATACGGGACGAACCCAAGTGCAACGACCAGGAGACAGATTACAGAAAGTGGAACTTTATTAAGCGTTGGGGTGGTCCCAAAGCTGTACACGGGAGCAAAACAGGTTAGTTAGTTAACACAGGATAGCGTCCAACTGAGGACTGCTCCAAGCCGGAGCTGGACTTGAAGAAACACGGAACTGTTCCAAGCCGGAACTGGACTTGAACGGAGGTGTCTAAAACACCGGAACTGGACTGGAACTGGACTGGAACTGGACTGGAACTGGACTGGAAACTGGATCGGAACTGGACTGGAAACTGGACCGGAAGGTCCACTCAGGAAACGGGAACGGCACGGAACTTGTTCCAAGCCGGAACTGGACTTGAACGGAGGTGTATAAAACACCGGAACTGGACTGGAACTGGACTGGGAACTGGACTGGAAACTGGACCGGAAGGTCCACTCAGGAACACAGGGGACGGCACGGAACTTGTTCCAAGCCGGAACTGGACTTGAACGGTGGTGTCTAAAACACCGGAACTGGACTGGAACTGGACTGGAAGCTGGACCGGGAGGTCCACTCAGGAACACAGGGGACGGCACGGAACTTGTTCCAAGCCGGAACTGGACTTGAACGGAGGTGTCTAAAACACCGGAACTGGACTGGAACTGGACTGGAAACTGGACTGGAGCTGGACTGGAAACTGGATCGGAACTGGGCTGGAACAGGACTGGAAACTGGACCGGGTAGCTTGAGTAACCGGGCAGAAAGCAGAGGTTAAAGGCAGGGTGTTGTGACAGGACTGTAGCTGGTGAATGCACCGCCGAGTTGGAAGGTGCGGCGTAGCTCGGGCAATACTGGCGTAAGCCGGCTGGCATGCAGAGGTCCTGGTACCGCAACACGAGTACGGGAGGTACGTAACACGGGGAGGACAAACACAGCTGCGGGAAGACTGGAACTGCGGCGTCTGGAGGTTTTGAAGGGAAACAGGTAAATGCATGCAGCAGCGAAAGATTAGCAGAGATAGCTACCAGTCAGGAAACCAGGCGAACAGGTATGAACCAGCAGGCTCACAAACACTGGACCAGAAACGGGATACGAAACAAACACGGTAGGTTAGTCAACGAACTGGCGCTGAATAGCAGCCAGCCAGGGGTTTAAATGGTGCAGGAAGTGAAGGAGAAAACGAGAAACAGGTGTGATGTTAAATCAGGAGTGATTGCCGAAGCACAGCAGTGAGGAATGTGAGTAACGAGAGGGGCGAGTGATAGGCGGAAGCTAAAGTGGAAAATGAAACCAAAAGTACCCGAGGGAGACGCCCAGTCCACAGCCAGGAGGGAAACACGGACAAGGGATCCAACATGACACGGAAGGAAACAAGGAAAACATGGAAAACGGACAGGACGGGAACGGAACGTTACACCTGCTCCTTTTCTTAGGACACACACACACACACACTTGCATTCTAGCTTCTGTCCCTCAGTTTGGTTATCTGGCTTCTTTGTGTCTGGGAAATGGGAAATAAACCCATTGAGTGTTGCCGTTTTTTCTTCAAAGTAAGATTATAGGAAAGTAATCCTGTGTTGTGTATGCTTTGTGGCTTTAATCTTTTGTATTTAATTTGCTATATCTCTGTGGCACTCTGCGTCTCTTTGTGACTTGCTTTTGCTCTGGCTGGCAAGAGGGACTATTTATTTTGTGATGAAAAGCATATTTTCAGAGACCGTGGGACACTTGCTTGGGGAGCCAGTGTGCAAATTGCATTTAATCAGGGCTAGATTGGAATTGGATGCACACTGCTTGGCTCGACAAAGAGGAGGAGGGCAGGGGGTGTTGTGACAACATGCAATGTAAACCTGTAATTTCTGGTTATGCAGTCATTTTTGTTATTCTATTTTATTAACGTCTTACATGTTTCTTTAGATTGACACAGAGTGCAGAGTGCCACATTATCAGGCATTAATCTTGGACAGCCTCATACCGGCCCGGAGCACGGTGAACTGATAAAATCCCGCTACAGGGCATTAATGGTGCCAGTAAATCACACATCCTCCTTTGCTCACGCGTGGCTGCTGCCACCCCAAGTAGGAGTGCCTGTGTCCGGCTCCCCATAGCTGTGTGCTTCACAGCTGGGATCCCTGGTCTAGCTGTGGAGCTCTGATTTCTGCCACTGCACCAGCTCCAGTGCATAAACTAGAATAACAGAAAAAGCGCCATAAAGGGAAACTTATGACTTCGTACTGATGTAGCACTACCATTGAAAATGACAGTGAAATCCATTGCGGCTCCGATAGGTGGGATGTCTCACCTGTCCTAGGGTGTGAGAAACACTGGCAGAGATCACCCAAAGTAGAGCTAAGTGTGTGTTTACACTAAGTACAGGTGTAGAGAGAGGCTACTAAAGGGTCCGTATGACATCACTACTGAGTTCTCGTTGTTATGGGAAAATGAGGCATCGTGCATTGCATAAGTAGGGGTCATTTAAAAGCAGGTTATGATAGTAAAGAAATGCCCAGTTAGGAGCACGCTTTTACATTTGTCTTAGCCAGCCCAGTATGCGGTGTGCGGACACCTGCTCTCCAGCCCAGTGCTGATATCTGTTAACTAGGCTTTAACACAGGCTTGGTGTCACATATCACTTAAAAAAAAAGCCAACTGTACTACAGCATTAAAGAGCCACTGTACTACAGACAGTAGTATGTATGGATACACATGTCAAATGTTTACCATCATTATTGAGATGGAGGTGTCCAGTCAGAGCGTGGTCATTTTAATGGGCCTTGTGATTACTGTAAGTGGAACCTCTGTTATTGTGCAGGAGACCACAGTTAGTTTTTGGAGGTAACATCACTCCCTGGGCCTTGTAAAGTGGTCATTATCCCCTTTACCTGCCTTTAGCTTAATAGGCTAACAGCTTAATAGGCTAACACACTGGTCAGGACTATGGTTTGATATACAGGGAGATCATGGTTCGATCCCAGATCTTGCCTGGCTGTTACACCTGCTCATTTTGGCTTGCACTTAATTTATAATCTTGAATTCAAGTGAATATGCACTTGAGTTAACATTGTAGTTGTAGTATAGTAAATAAATAAATTCACTATATGATAAGCACTGCCCGGTAGTCAAAACTTCGAGCAAGGATAACAAAGCCAAGGAAAAGAGGCCTTGGTTTACTAAGGCCATCGCGAATGCCTGCAGAAAAAAAACCAGCTTATATAAACAGTTTATAAAGGACAGGAGTGTACAATCATATGCAAAATACAAACGTTTCAGAAACAGAGTGAGCATGATTTACAAACAGAAACGGATGAATTCTACACTCAGAGGTCATTCTTTATCTATTGCGGGGGTTAAGCTTTAGAACAGTTTAAATGTTGAGATTAAATTGTCTACGAATTTGAAGGTCTTCAAGCGTGGGATAAAATGTAAGATGGTAGGGGACTACCAAACATACACAAAGTGGGTTACCATGAAATGAAAACAATGTCACTATGTGACATATTTGGACATTATCTGAACAATATTCTGGACTGTTTGCTGTTGTAAAATGAAACAAATTGTTGTGACTAATGTATAATATGTACATTCAAATTCGACTTATTTGGACTTTATTATTATTATTTTATTTTATTATTTAATTTTTTTTCTCTCTCGGACTGTTTTGTTATAAAGCAAAGTCAGCTGTGCTGTTGTGATATGAAACAATCTGTTTTAAACAATGTATAATGTGAACATTCAAATTTGATTTGGGAATTGGGGCGGGACCTTGATAAGCAGTATGCTTTTTCCCGTATCCCTTTTCGGCAGGTACTGTGTTTGTTCAGGGCATATTACAGAAATTGTGATGAAGTGTGACTATATGCGTGCCGAAATAAATAAATAAATAATAATTTTAAAAAAATTGTTGTGCTAAGTTGGAAAAAAAAAAAGCATGTAGGGAAATTACGAGCTTGTTATGAGGCGGTGTGCTTTTGAAGAAAAGTAAATGCTTTACAGTTGTGCAACTACATCCATTCATTGAATTGTTCCAAGAAACTTCAAAGGTTGCTGAATAACATTATAACATACACAAATACTGCTAGCATGTCCACAGTTATTATTTATTCATGATAAGGATCGTGAATGGTCTGTGTCATTAACACTTTAAGAATGTTATTTTTACCAGTAAATTGAACATGAGTGACCATACACAATTAACTTTTTTTTTTTTTACCTGAAATTAAAACTGGATAGCTTTGTAAGATAATTCCTACAATGTTCCTTTTCACTTAATGTTCAAGGGACATTCGACAAACTGGACAGATGTACGTACATGTTCACAATCCTCTGGTGACCAAACATTGTGAGATGGACCCATGGGCGGGACCATATTCTGCACCACTTGATTAGATTTGTAGTTACGGCAGTCTGAAGGAGCTGAAACCTACAGAATTCACACATCAAAACTAATGAAGGTCTGCACATTTCCTCACAGACTTCTCCCGATTCCATGTGAATATTAATAGTGTTGGATTGTTGGCCCTACACACATAACTCTGACAGAATTATGCTGTTTTTCATCATTTGATGGGCTCATCTATTTCCTTTTTTTTTTACAGCAGGGATTTTGTTCTCCTTTTGACATTTTATTTCCTTCCTGCTGATTGGGTCAGTGCGTCGGATCGCCCTGCTCTCCATGCTGCTTGACTGCTCTTTTCTCCTGCAAGCCCATAGATAAGATTTGATCTTGAAAGGCGCTGTCAAGCAGGAATGGGGATTGACCCCGGCTATCAGGCTTGTCACAACCTCCACTAATCCATGTTGAGGTACAGATGGCGAAATTAAAGCAATCTCTATTCAGGAATAATAGGGAAGAATCTAATAATGAGGAAGAATCTAATTAAATGTACACTGTTAGGAATTTAATGCATTTACTGATTAGTGGGCAGTGGAGTAATGTGGGAGCTCCGTTTACCCATGGAGAGATTCTTCTTCTAGATATTTCAGTAGGTTTTCTTAGCAGAATGTTACATGTTCATAGGCATTTGCTAAGCTACAGGTAATGGTTAAAGGTCTGGAAGTGGTCTCTGATATCTGATCGTACGAGCTTCACTGGCACGGCTGTCTTGTGGGAATTAATATTGGTGGGATTCCAACTGTGGCACCAAACGTATCGTGTTAAAATTGCATTGCAAATATTTGGGGTATTTCAATTTGTTGCAACCAATGAATAATGACACATATGGGTACCCAGAAGCCCAGGGCATTCTGGGGCTGCAGGTGACTAACTATCTCAGGCTTCAATTTTGCAGAATGGTCAGACATCACTGTTGTGTGCTTTAGTTTCAAGGGCTAAGACTCACAGAGTTTAAATAAATAAATAAATAAATAAATATGACCATAAATATGACCATACTGTAATGCACTTCAGTGAACTGGTTTTGGAATCACATGGAAAGAGAACATGATTATTGTGCTTTGGGGACAACATAGATCACGTGTCAATACATTTAGTCTTTCCCTCAGTCTGGGGTTTGATGGGGTTTGATAAAAGAAAGATATAAATGTGCCGTGCCTGTGATTTACGTAGACCATGTCGGTGGGAGGAGTGTGAAATAGGGCAGCTTCCTTGCTACATATTTTACGTTGATGTTGACCTTTTATCAAGATTTGTTAGCTGAGTGCTTGTTCAGAACCCCCGGAAGGACTCCATAGATGTGGTTACATTATGAAATGGGATTTTTTTGAGGTTTCAGCATGAGTGCTTCTGGGTGAATAGAGCTCTCTGTGTTAAGAGTCCAGCCAGACATAAGCCAGACAGAAACCAATTGCATCTTACTTTATTCTTGTGATGCTCTATTAAAGGGTCTTTTTTTGATCCTGTGAGGAAATATTGATCTGAGTTGCAAGATGAATGCATGTTTTGAGAGCATCTGACATTCTCCACAAATCCATTTTCAACCAGGCTATTGCCACCTTCTCCAATTGTATTTATTGATTTTCAATAAAATGATGCATTTTGAATTTTTTTGTTCTTATTTTCTTTGTTGCCAACACATTAACCCTGTCACGCATACATATATAGTACATGCACAGAGATACAGACACACACACACACACACACACACACACACACACACACACACACACACACACACACACACACACACACACACACACACAAAACTGAATAATCACAAAATTGTGTACATTTTTCCCAACCTTGAGCAATACACGGTATTAGGGGATATGGGAATAGTGGTAGCTGGCACTTTCATAAATTGGAAAGATAGCTTAAAGCTATGAACTAGAGCATGATGGGCAATAGCCAACATTAGTTTATGATGGATGCTCTATTCAACAACACAAACCATGAAGTGCCTTAATCATTTAATCACAAGTCACTTTCAGTGAAGATTTATGAACAAAAAGTTATAATTGAATACAAAACAAAATGTCTGCATTAATATTTTTTATGTTGCATACTCTCAAGATGACTGTGATAGCCAGACATTTGCAGCCAGAAGTGATATATTCATTTAAAGCATACATTCTTATCATTTATTTATATGTTTTAATTAATCTAGTGAAAAACATGTGATTTTAGGTTAGAGTACCATAGATTTACTGTTGAACTATTCAAGCTGCACATGCTACTTTAATTACACATAATGCATGGACAAGCACCCCAACACTCTTCTTCTAAATCAGCTAGTTAGCTATCCATGTACCAAGGTAGTTTCTGAAATAGACACTTAAAAACGTAGCTACGCTGACACCAAAACAGGCTCCTGAAGCTAGGTAATGCATGATGAATCACAGGGTCTTACCTAACTAGGCCAGAGAGAAATTGGTTTGGTCCCTGTCATCTGCTCTAAAAAGGCTGAAGGCTGTAATTTGATTAGATTGCTACATTGCCATTTAATATATGGTTGAGAGAATGATTGCTTAACAGTAAAATAAAGATATGATGTAATTATGGAAAACTTATTTATAAACTCTGCCATGAATATCTTCTTGCAAAAACATAATTATTCACCTACATTACATTACATTATAGGCATTTAGCAGACGCTCTTATCCAGAGCGACTTACACAACTTCTTATTACATTTATCCATTTATACAGCTGGATATATACTGAAGCGATTCAGGTTAAGTACCTTGCTCAAGGGTACAACAGCAGTGTCCTACCTGGGAATTGAACCTGCAACCTTGCGGTTACAAGTCCAGTTCCTTAACCGTTATACTACACTGCCGCCCAGTCACCTGTCAGGTGATTTTCACAAAAATCTGCAGCCTTCAGAAAATACCATAATAAGGACTTCATGCATAAAGGCCATTGTTTAGACTTCATGTACAGTATATTAATTTACAGAGTATAATTTTTCTTTGATAAATTGTACAATTGTCATAAGTTTAGTTTGATTCTTTCCCCTCATCTGTTCTTTTTTTCTCTCAATAGTCACAGGTGTGAATAATAATAATAATAATAATAATAATAATAATAATAAAGCCAGTGAATATACTGCAGTCAGGATGAATGTGCAAGTCTGGGTGGAATGGAAATTGAATTTTACTGCACTGTAAAATTAGACTGGCTCTTATGGTGTCTAATCTTCTCATCCCCCAAACCTGGAATGCATCTCCCCTTATCAAAGACATTAATCTCTTTGCTGGGGAAAAAGTCGTTGTCGATACACTACAGTGGTGCTATTACTGGCTAATTTACAAGGACCTACTGGCCAATGGACCCTGGGCTTATCGGAAATGAGCAGACATTTTAGGGGACAAAAAACAAGAATTGCATGTTCTAACCACACTTAAAATCCCAATGCACCAAGCAGCTCACAGAGATAAGTTTTTCAAAGTATCCCTCACTCCCATGCCTCCCATTCTCCACTCTAATTCAACCTCCCACCCAGCTTGTTGAAGTCCCTATTAGGTAAGCGTGCTTACTACTCTCAAAGACATATAAGGCATACCTTGGTCCCTGCCTAGAGTCCAACTTCACTACATGAAGCACATAACCTTGCACAATCATTTTCTTTAAGGCCTACTGTCCAGGACCCAGGTAACCAGACCAGTGAAAAGCAAAAAACGCTGGCTGAAGCTACATTGAGCAGTGTTACCTTGTTAACAGCAGAGGCTCAGCTGGACACTGCAGTGTCTTTTCTTTTAAATAAATTTGGCACTCAATGTGGGGCTGTACATATCCAATTCCCACCATAATTTGGACTGCCCAATTATCTGTAATCGCAGCCTCGTTCATGTGCGAACCCCACTGCCGTTTCGGGAGAGTGCAGATATCTGTGGTTCTCCTCCGAAACACGAGATGTTGCCAGCTGCTACTTTTCACACTGCAGATGCAGCTAAGCTCGCGTAGGGCAGAGTTGGAGGAAGAGCTTTCGTAAGCGGCTTTAACAGGTGCAGCTGGTGTCACCAGCCAACTGACTGAGCTGTATCATTCAGATCGCTATGCGGCAACCAATGCAAAATCCCTTCTGACCTGGATGGGTCTGCAACAGGTGCAGCTTGATCCCTATGCATGGTATGTTCATATTGCCTGGGATTCACCTGCAAGGTTACCACTGTAAGAGGGGAGTCAACGTGAGATGCAGGAAAGGCTGCCATTTGTGAGGAGCCTGAGAACGGTGCTCGTCATAAACTTCAAAGGACCAGAGGGCCTTGTAATAAAACAACACAACTCTGACTTCCTTTGGGTTTTTCAGCCCATTTTTTTCTCAAGGATGTCCTCACCTGGAAAGGACTGGGATAAGAGGAAACTGGACTATGTCATGGGTGTGAATGTGTGTTTAGTGGCATTTATGGCACAGGGGTCGTGGCGCAAGGAATGTCCTACCCGACCATCTGTGACCTTTTCCGTGACCTCACATGTGACTACGGACAATACCACAGTGCCCTCATGTTGGCACCTGTGTCATTACACCCTTTACTTCTCTCCTGGGTTAAGACTCAGTTTAAATGGTCAACAGACCCTGTAAAACTTACAAACATTGCACATGTGATCCTTATATTGTTACATTATGTCTTATGTAGTAGTAACAGGAATTGCATGTAAAATGGTTCATCAGAAGGGAATTTTCATGACAACTGCAACATAATAAGACTTAATCTGTTAATAATAATCATAATGGTAAGCTGTTTGGTATGGATGTAATCCGGTAAAATCAAGGAATCAAATGAGATACATTTCATACCAAATGGAGTTTAGTGAAACATAGTTTCAATAACTCAGGAAAAACTAACACTGGAATGTCCTCTCTGGTAATCAACTCCTTTTCCCTCACCCTACTCAGCAACCCCTAAAGGTGGGGGTCTAAATTCCAGATTCGACCACACCTCCAGGTTCATTTATGGCACTGCCGCCTGGTTCAAACGCGGGATTTGGCATAAAAGAAAGGGAGACAAACCTATCTGGGAGAATCGTAACCGATCTCCCACACCGTGCAGACTCCGTGCATACTCTATGTTTTTGTGTAAGGGAGAATCGTAACCGATCTCCCACACTGTGCAGATTGTGTGTTTTGGGTAAGGAAGATCGCAACCGACTTCCTACACTGTGCGTATTCTGTACCTGTGTGTAGCTGAAGCAGGCCGGGTAAGATATTTACTCTGTGTTTCTTTTCTTCATTTCTGTATTTTGTAATTGACATAATTTTAAGATAATGACCTACCTGCCTGTGAATAAATTCTTCTTAATTTAACTTGCGTTGTCTCCATGACTCTAATCCATTTTATACCTTTTTCAGCCTAAGTTACGACTGAATACTCAGGGGAACAATTCTGACCAATAACCAACTGATCAGTGGCGTGGTACTTTATGTGGAGTTCCCAAGTTGGGAATAGGCGGTCGAGGTCGGCCCGTAAAAGGATTGGTGATGCACGGCTCTGGGAATTTGATGTGAAGAGAGCCCATGGACGTTCTACGTCGGTTCTTGTCAAATTAGCCTTAAGGAGCCCTCTGAGTGCACGCTGACCTTGGCTCGCAACTATCTATGTAAAATATAATGCATGTATTGTGTCGGCCAGACCCCCAACCTCTGTGTTCTCCACCGAACTGAGATTTGGCAATAGTGCTAATCCCGGGAGCATATATTGAGTAATGGTGGCACACAAGGAAGAGTCGAGTGTAACCACTCTGAGCTTCACGCATGATTAAAGTAAAGTTCTAAATTATAATTTAATATAAAGTTAGATAATTACGAGTAAACCAATAGTAACTGTTACGCTTACTGTTTGTGATCATAGATATATTCGATGTGTTGTTCAGCTCTTGTGTGAGTGTTCTAATGCTCCCATTAGAATATTGACATTTGGACGACAGGTCGGATATATCCGTGATGACAACATGGCCCCGTTTACGAACGGAGAATAATAAGAATCATACTGATCCATTTCAGGCCTGTCTTAAGCGGGATATGGAGCAGCGCATTCATATCTGACTCGTGGCGACGGACCCAGTATATTCTTAAATGTACTTGTAATCTATTCATGACCGGAGGATAAATCACTAAACTCTTTTTATTTACATCACAACAGCAGAGGACAAACATATTTGCTCCTTCCCCTCCAGCTATTCCCTCATTGGTCTAGCTGTGCGGGTTCTACACCACCCACTGAAGGGCAAGTGTATCATAGTGGAGTGATGCAATCTGACAGCGGTATCACTGAATTTCTGAAAAGTATGCGGAACTAATAAACGTATTAAGTTGTGAACATCATAAAATAAATGTTAACCAAATGCATTTACAAATACACGATACGTTCTATAAAGCCTTTTGAAAAGCTGTTCAGACTTGACCCACATTTTGAATTTAAAATATTTCACTCATTGCCAACATTTCAATAATTGAGTGAATTACTGTTGAATCAATGTTGAGTAACATTTCCACAAATGCACAACAGTGCTCTTTCATACACCAGCAATAAAAGACGTTTTAATGCTTACAAGTTTGTAGAACCATAACACGTTTGTCACTTGCCATAACGTTAGCATAATAAGGGATTCTGGAGAATGTGTTAATGACACTTCCATACTTGAGAGCGACACCATTTACTTGACTAACTTGATTTACTTTGTAACTGAACACCATTCTATGTGAACAAACTCTTTTTTATTTTCAGTCATCACCTCCATGAGCGCAGGTGGTGGGGACCCTCCTGGGAGGCAGGTGCCTTCAGGTTGTCATATCTGCCTGAGTTCATGCAATGTTGAACAAATTCTGCACAGTCACATGCAAGGCGGTGATCCGTATGAACGCTGGCACCCTCCCTGATTCTGGGTTACGGCCTACAGTCTACTGATGTCATCTAATTTAAATTGGCCTCAATGCATTCCTTGAGTGGTTCCAAGCAGAAACCCTGCTATCTTCTCAATTTCCTCAATCAGTTATTACGTTGGCAACCACCCAGACATGCAACACAACCCAACACGCTGGGCTGCCTCAATACTGTATGATTGCAAAAATAATCCATCTGTGAAATGTGCTCTTTCTCTTTCCAATTCATGAGGTCATTTTTGTAGGGACTTTTCCACATTTTCTCCTTGCCCATTTAGAGACAAGCCTATCACTCTGGCCCTGTCAGCATAGGTTTCTCTGCAAACTGCAAGTGCATAACATTGATAACTGCTTGATAACATTGGACATCTCTGGACAGCGGGGGTTATTTTTAATAATGACGTTTGGCTGCAGGCTATTGCACTTTAATTCACTTAATTAGTTTGATTAATGCAGTGATTATATTGAATGTCTTTGTTTGATATGTTTGTGTGTTGTGGGTCTGCCCCACTGTCTATGTCTTTTTTGTTGTTGTTGGGGCTACAAGTGAAGTAATAAAATAAAAGTTATTCTATTCTATGAAGTAAGCAAATAGCAATGCTTAGCACCACCTGATCCCACACACTACCTGCCAGCAGCTGACATATAATTACAAGATATACTATATTGTTTTAGTTCAGGATCAGTTATTTTTGTGGGTAAATGGCTCTCAAGTATGCCGTTTATGAGGGGAACTTGATGTTACTGGAACATTTATGCAGGTGGTTTTGCATAAAATTGTAACATATTGTGACCTGTGTTAGAAGGAAATTGATTTATTCATGAAATGCGGGATAATGTCAAAGCAAGGGCTTGTGTTCATTTCCAAGACAATGGCTCAGGTCATCCAGTCTGCTTATGCAGGCATTTATTGGAAATAAGTTTTACTGCTTTAACCTTGTCACTGACAAACCTCAGGCTTGGTTAATCCTCACAAAGCTAAATCCAGAAATAAGGCATGAACAGACTGTCTTGACAAGAAAATAAAATGCCTCTGCCATGCTCTTTGAGAATTTACTACACAGGCACTGCACAAGATGCAGTACTTATCACTCAAAATGAAGATTTTGTAAACCACATCAGTTTTATGGATATGAAACACAAGTCTCCCTGAAGGATATAACCTGCTGCTATGCTGTGCAAAAACACAGAAAATATATTCTGTGGTAAGATACCTGGTGCTTGTATGCTGAGAGAACTTTCATAGTGAAGAACCTCATCATTCAGTTTCGATCTGATAACTGTCATTGTTTGACCACATGATAAACTGCAAGGCCCTCACTATGGTGGAAATAAAAACTGCACATGCCTAGATGAGTGTCTGTGTTGTTTACAGTGCAAGCAATAACTCATCATTAAGATCTGTTTCCATTATGTCTTTTCAGATTAGTAATATCCTAAATAAACAGCAAAGGAATCTCCGGCTTGGGTGAGGATTTTATTATTTTAATTTTTCCAGTGCATTCTGGCTTATTTTTTGATACAAATCCACAAGCAGGAGAGATTGCCATAATAGGTGAAACAATAAAAAATTAAAGTTCTGCCTCATGGAAAATGTTCGGTGTGTGTGTGTGTATGCGGGTGTGCATGTGTCTGCACGTGCATATTCTCATGTGAATATGAGCTTCTTTGTCCATGCATCCATGGGAGCATGTGTGCAGAATGTATACCTGTGTGTGTGTGTGTGTGTGTGTGTGTGTGTGTGTGTGTGTGCCTGAGAATGTGTACTGTATTATATGTGTACTGTAGATTTCCTCAGCATACATACACAGGATTATAGGATCAGTTGGCATGGTAATGCTTCCTGTTTCTTTGCTTTGTGGCCATAAGGTCAATATCTTCAATGACGGCCAGGAAATTGAGGAGCATTGCGGACCTCAACTGTTTGAAGTCTAAATTAACTTCTGGAGTTGTGCACAAGCCTACAGTATATGCAGCTTTGAAAGAATCTGCTGCCTACAGTGAAGTCAGCTCACTATGCTTAATGAAAAAAATATATTTTTCCTTTTAAGCACTCCTGCCAACCATATCATGATTTACTTAATGGACTAGAGAGCACATCTTTTTACCTTTTATTGTGAGTTAGTATCTGTTTACAAGAAAAAAGGCAATGTTCTGTAAATCTCAATGTTCTCAACGATCTGTTATTGATTTGTGACCTGATAAAAAACATTTGAAGCAAAAAGTTTTCTTCAGCCTGTTCAGTATTCAGTTCAGTTCCAGTTCACATTTTAGTATCTACTAGAGGAGGGACCAACTAAATACAGATTGCATTAATTGAAACATGAATCATTAATTGTTATTGCTGCATTTTGATTATAGAAATTGCCTTATTATTACAACCAGTGACAGGTTCATTCTTTCATGAAATTGCCCAAATCTAGTTGGAGCAAGAAAAATAGTGCGTCAAAAAAACTGGATACCGGCAATCAGTCAAACTGCTGTGGCCATGTGTGGGTTGCAAGGGCATGGTGTGTCATTAACCTGAACAATTTTGTCTTTCAGGCAACTCGGAAAGGGCACTGAGAGGGCAAAAGGTAAGGGTTTAATCCATGCAACCTTGACCATATGCCACCCAGCACTAGAGGACAGATGTGCTTTCACACACACACACAGGCACACGCACACACGTGCACACACGCACGCAAATGCACACACAACTATAAATCTGTTCCTAAAACTGCAACAACAAAAAAAAGAATCCTTTTTTACCGCTTTACCACTATTTTCATGGCAATGTAAACACAAATGCACCTGTGCGCTAGTTTGGTCTCCTGCAAAAAGAAATATTTGTCACAAATATTTGGTTTTGTAGTTTTGTGTTTTGCAGTTAACCTTTGGAATGTAAAAATGTGTTTCAATGTTTGGACTGGTCGGGTGGACGGCCTATATATAGCAATATAGCCCTCAGAAAGTCAGTGAATTATTTGTGGCATGCTATAATCTACAAGTCATAGTGGCAGCAGTCTAGTGTGATGGTTAGGGAACTGGGCTTGTAACCTAGGTTCAATTCCCAGGTAGGATGCTGCCATTGTACCCTTGAGCAAGGTACTCAGCCTGCATTGTTGCAGTATATAGCTAGCTGTATAAACGGATGCAAAAAATGCACGAGAGAGCAGAGACTGGTTGGCTGTGGAGTTGTTTCTCTAGTGAGTGTACATTCATCTTACCAAGTGCATGTCTGAAATTAATGAAACTTAGTTGAAGTGCCGATTTTTGTTTTGTCGTTTATTTTAAATAGTGGTATTAAACAAAAATGTACAGGAACTGAACAAAGAACCAAGCACTGGAATATAAATATTCAGTCACACCTTTTCTTCTGCCAGCACCTTATGTTAGGGTTAGCGTTAGACAAATATGCCTCGACTGTTAAAATAGGGCCCTATATCTCTATATCTCATATAATTCAACTATTGAATGTAGTGGGGAGGGATCTAGACAATTATCACAACGTATTGGTTAAGTAACAGCTGATTTTAACCAACACCCCAGCCTTCAGGCTCTAAATAGCCGACAGATGTAGTATGGCCATCCATCCTGTATTTGGCCTGCTATAAAATTGATATGCTGTGATATTTTGTGAACTGTGTAGGTGTTGGCAGGTGGATTTCCTTTCACTCCTCGATGTGAATGTTTATCTCAATATTCAGTGCAAATGAGACAAAATGCTTCAAATACCTACCTGGGCCAACACAAATATAAGATGGAATTATAATACTAAATGAATGTGCTCAATTCTTTCAAAAGGGCCAGCTTCTTGTGAGAACTTAAAGTATCATGTAAGGTCAGGGCCTCAAGAAATATATTGTGTATGTATGAAGAATATACAAAAAGGAATTCAGATACTTGTAATGCCAGTAGGGGATAGCATACCGTGCCTGAAAACATTCTCTTCAGGCAGTCAGTTAATCAAAATAATTTGTTGGTTAAATTGTCCTATTGTTTGAATCAATTGCATATTCACTGGCTATTGTAATGTGTTCATAATCCGGTATTGTCAGGTTTCGGTTAGAAGTGTAGAGAACCAAAACGCGACAGATGAGGATTCAGAAAGCGTGTCTATTTTTAGATACACCACAGAAGCGGAATAAAACCGCACCAGGGAAAAAAGGGAAACGGAAAAGCGGGAGCAAAACTTCCCCAGCTCAAGGCTAACACAAAACAACCTCAAACGGAGGCGAATCTCGCTAAAACAACGAGAAAAAATAAAAGAAAGAACCTCACGCACTAATTAATCTGCGTAGATCAGAGGTAGAGAAAACAGAAAAGAAACGAACACAATAGCAAGCCTGTATCTACAGCTCTGTAGGCTAAAGAGCTGAAAAGAAGATAAACAGGCTGCAGGCCAAAAAACAAAAGGAATAGAGAGAGATAGGACAGAAAACCAGAAAATCTAATCCTATCACTAGTCGAAATAGCTGCGTCTCTGTATAAGGCCAAACAGAAATGCAGTGACCGAACTTCCTATACCTATACCGGCTTCGTAGTCAAGTGGCAACGACAATATAGAAGTACCGGAAAGCGGACGTAAGTGCTATAGCCGAAGGAAACCGAACACAGGTGTTGGAGATAATGACCAGGCGAGATCCAAACACCGGGACGGAGGCAGAAAAAATCCGATAGAGCATCAGACGACGCCAAATCGGAAAACAATCGCAGAAACGACAGAGGCAGCCATTACCCATGACAGGTATTTGTTTCTGTTAAATTATTTTATTCTAAACCGCTGTCACCATATATGGAATAACATAGATTTTGTTTCCCAGAAAAGTATTTAAAACATTTTTAAAAACTGAAATTCATGTCTATGAAAAATAATGCTGCCAAAAAAAAGGGGAGCCAATGTTCAGCTTGTTTATGGCAGCTCAAAATTGGACATTGCCCTTAAATAAAATCAGGCAGATAATTTTCTTTCCCATTCCACATAAAAAGCAGAAGCAATATCATTCCCATTAAGAGGTCTGAACTCCATTGTGCTATTGCTCAAATGGCAATAACCATATAAACACCACATGTTCATGATTTCATTATTCATAGTTTCCTTAAAATTGCCATTTAAAGTTTCTTTGTTGCCTATTTTGCTCTATGGAAACCACATTAGGTAGTTAATATCTGTAAAAATGATTCAATATGCTTTCAAAAATGGTGTGTTCAACTCATGCATTAGTTGAATTGATGATACACATTACAGCCCTATCTGTTATTTACAAAAGGTGGGTCTTTTACAGATTCTGCTTCATGCCTTAAGAAGACTCAGGGATTATGTTATGTTTTGTAGAAGTAGATTGGCATGTATGGACACTGCTTTTGTAATGGCACAGTGTGCTTATAGCTTCAGTGATTTGCATTTTCTGGTGCGCCTTATTCACAAACTACTGCACTTTGTGTTCCTGGATACTTGAATCTAAATCTCAAATGAGTGGTACAATGATCATTATCTTGAGGGAGAAGGTAATGGCGGTAATAGCTGTAGCTGTTGTACTAGCAGAGATGGTTACCTGTAATCTATTTGAGACATCCTTTATTGTAGTGAATGAAAATGCTTTGAGGTCATTATAATAATTCATCTGAGTGAAGGATAGAATAGGAGCAAGATTTTCCATCATTAACACAAATGGCTTGTATTCAATCAATATTTTCTCTTAACTTCAAAGTAAATGCAAGCGTTACACTTTTAAAACTTTGTTTGGCGAGTTAGTTTTAGTGATTTCTACAGAAGCGCTGAAAGGCAAGGTGAAATAGTTTCGTTTTTGCGTTCAAATAATAATAGCTCGTAATAATAACTTGTAGGTATGATGTAATTTCTCGTACATACGAGATAATATCTAGTCCGTATGAGGTAATAACTTGTGTGTACGAGATAAACTTTGGCCGAAATTATCTTGCTTTTCAGGACCTCCACCAGTTAAGTCTACATACAACTTAGCGTTGGCATTGGAGCAGGATGTCCATAGCCTAAAACAAATTCATGAAAACAACCCTAATTGGCTTCACTTGCAATACTATGCCTATCATGATTTATAATTAGTGTAGAGAATAAGAATGGTATGGAGCGAATGACACAAAGTGCCATTGAAGGTTTAACCAAAATCTTAGACTGGCATAAACAAAAGGTTTCCTTAACCTTATAATATGATAAGTCGATTGTACAAGTTTTTGTGTACAAGCTATTATCTCTTGCGTAAGGTTTTGGCCGATGTTGACATTTGCATTTAATTGCAAGTCAGTTCTAAGGACTGATTGAATTCAGGCCAATGTGTTATGTGCATAGAATCTCTTCTCAAGTTGTTACTGCAATGTCTGACTTCATTCATTTGTTTTACCAGGATCAAATCTTATGTTCAGGTGTTGAGTGTCTTTGTGTGATGTGATGTTACTTATTTTTAATGAATTGCATGTGACTTTATTTTAAAGAATGCCCAACCCTTTAATGAATTGGTTGGTTTCCCCTTTTTGTGTGCCAATCATTAGATTTCTAGTTAGTTTGCTCTTGTTTAGTCTTGCCTGGATGTTCATTACAACCACAAAAACATAAAAGGACAGGCCATTCAGCTCATCTAGGTTCCTTATTTACCAAGGAATAATTGTTTGTTGAATCCCCCAGGGACAAAGACAAATCTTGAGATTTAATGCAACTCTATAATGGATGATTCAGGCAGAGAGGAACAGCAAAATTGGCCTATGCAGTGCTCAGTGGCCAACACTTGTAATTGGATGAACAGAACGGGAAGCTATGATCTGATAATACACTGTTTACACATATGCGGCAGGGCCTGTCAGTCAAAAATAGATTAAAAAAAATAAAATAGTTTAAAAAAAAAAAAAAAAAGAGAACACAACATAACCATATATTTCATTAGAAAGAATTATACAATGCTAAACATTATAAAATCCATTAAAAGTCGACTTGACAGAGGAATGCATTCTAATACTGTGTTCCAGTCATATGGCCAGCAAGATGCCTCAACATATTTTTTAAATGTGTTTTTATTTTCTATTTGCTTAAAGGAGCACAGTCAGGCATATGCATGTTTTCTGCATTCTAATCTACTATTTAATGTTTAATATTTTCCAAAAAATCATAAAGATTGGATGTGGTTTTTGAGATATGGGCCCTCAAGAACAGCTCCATCTCCAGAGCAGCTCCAGCCTTATTTACCACATTTCCCATATCTCCCTGTGCACGCTTAGGTTTGGTGTACATGAATATGTAATAGGGGGCGTACACGCCACTGCTGCGAGCACGGTGACGAGCTAACTGTTCAAGTCAAGATACCGCAGAAAATTCTTGCGTGTCTGCCCAAAATGCCATTGTGCGCCGTACGTGGGTGCGATATTAAGTCAGGATACCGTTTGCCCAAAAATGAGACGAGGTGCATCCAGTGGCTGGCAGCAATTAACAACCCGATCTATCTGTTAAATTTGCCAAAAAAAGATTACGACAAAGTTCGTGTTTGTTCGAAACACTTCAAGCCAGAGGACTTCCAATGCGACTATAGTGCCGAATTACTGGGAACTAAATCAAAGAATTTGCTTGTCCAGAAATCCAACATATTGACCATCGAGAGCAGGGTATCTTTGATGTACTGCAGAGACTACACACAATGGCAGCACAACTCTTACACCTCAGTCGTTCGCCATAGAGTACCCATTCCAATAGCCAACGATAAGCGGTCAGTCTGAATTGCCTAAAGTTAAATAAAGGGTGACAGAAAAAACTGGTTATAGTAATGTAATATCTGTTGTTGCACAGAGGATGCTAAATGAGCGGCTAGATAGCCATCTAGGTATAGCCAACAAGCGACTGATTCCGACAGTAGCCTAACTGACGTTACATGGAATGTCCGAATCTTGGTGTCATGCTGGCAAGCACAACATATCGACTTTAACATAAGTTTAGCAAACGTTAGCTAAATTACAAGATTTTGATCTTGGACCCCTTGGTTGTGGATACTTCTTCCAATTAATCCTCCTATTGCTGCATAAGAAGTTGGTAAGTACTGCAGGATGTAGCAAGGGTTCGAAGTTATTATTGGCAGTGATGCAAACTCCGTGTTCGGTTTCTGCCAACAGCCGTTGCCCTCGATCCCATTCGCGGCAGCAAAGGCTCTCCGTCTCGGTAGGCATGGGTTCACAGTTCCCACACTGGCAATTTATGTTCCCACTTCTCTGCTCTCTGTTAGCTTCGGCTGCCTCGTCCTCCGCTCTCTGTCTCTCTCGCTCATGCAATTCTTCCTCTGTAAATTCCGGTTAAAAACTGTAAGGTTGTATTTCTTCGTCAAAATCGAAAAGCTCGTCCTCTAACTCGGCGAACTCAGAGCTGTCCGCCATATCTCTCAGGCTATCGTCGTCGGCCAAGATAGGCCAAGTGATATTTGTACGCTAACGTTACCGTATTTTCGTGGGAGTGTCATGTGATCGCCTGGATGGGTGCCCGCCCATAAACCAGTCTCAGCGTTCAAGGGTGGAGTTTGAGTGCCCGTTACCTTCTGGGAAACACTGGCTGGAGATTCAAGCCAAACACGTCCAGTGACGTCACTGGACGTGTTTTCCCTTCAAAGTTTTGCCGGAAATGGCTGCACTGACGGTGATTTAAAAAAGGCCTACACACAGAATTTAAGCATTTAATCCAAATATTCTCAACTGAAACAAGCGTGTAAATATTATGTCTTCCATACAAGGCATACACAATCCAGATTTTCCTGGGCAGAAAACCAATTGTTTGAACTGCAAGGGCAGATTCTGTAACTAATGTTGAGGTCAATGGATCAAAATAATAAAGACATTGAGGAGATTAGATTTTTTCAGCCATGGAATTACATAGACTCTGTGTTCACCTGGAGACATCTCTCAGTTTAATGCAGTCAGAGTGCTATTGACATTAGTCTTACTGTATAAATTGCACATGAGTCTATGGCACCTGCTACATATTCCACCTTATAGTCCATTCAGTTTTCGAGTGCGAGGTCTTTTTCCACCCAGTGACCAAAAGCTGGAATCTAGATGTCTAGAGGGGTGGCAATCTTGGTTGAGAGACCTTTTGACATAAACGGATTAACTTAACCCCAATGTAGCTCCAGTTTTACCTGGATATAGCCTGGCTATGTCCTAGTTGGCGAGGAAACTTTCACTCGGTAATGATGCATATTTAAAATATGTAATTTAGAGCTGGACTACTTCCCTTAGTGTGGGAGGAGCAACCCTGAAAATGTATATCCCACAACCCTGTTTTTCACTATTCAGTCATGTGAATTTGCAGGTGACAGATGTTGCACCAACTTATCAAAAATAAGCATGTATCCGAGATATATGCACATGCAAATATATTTTTCATGTCCGAGCAATGTATTGCTGTTATATGAGGAGAAAAAAATGATATTAATATACAGCAAGGCAGTACTTTCTCAAAATAATATTTCAGTAGCTGTAATGGTAACACCATGATCATGGGTACCAGGGGTAAAGGGATGTGGTGTTCATCAGTGGAAATGCACTAGAGCAAAAGAGTAAAGTTGGAAAATTGCCAATTCCATTGCCTGGCTGACCAACACATAACAAGTGTACAGATATGGCAAACCCACATACTTGAGAACATGCAAAAAAAGTAATGACACAAACAGTCTACTTCATTCAGGGCTCCAAATTCACGTGTGATAATGCTCCTCTTTTAGAAGTCTCAACACCTTTTTTTTCAAACCTTGAAAGTTGACCCTCCCTTCAATAGATTATAATATGCATTTAACCTGTAGTATAGTGTGGTGTGGGAGGCTATACTATATATTTTGGGTGTACAGACTGAGGAACTCATGCCAGCTGAGAGAGCATTTGTGTGTGGTTGTTTAAGACATGAATGAACTTTAGTAGATTAACAATACCTGGCCTCCCTGTGGTTTCAAGTCTCCCTTGGAAAAGCAGGATATACTGTATGGTGCCCCTTTCTCAGGGGGTTCTGTTTGAGTTTCTAAAGAGGAAATGTGGAAGGCCTGCAACAGCTGTGAATGCTATCCACACCACATTAAGGACTGATTTACTAACAAATTAATGGATATCAAGTAACTGTCCAAGCACACACAAATAGTTGGCAAGCACAAGGGCAATAATATGTCACGTTTTAAATAGCAAAACATGACGTTTCAGTTATGAGATCAGCCTTCATAAGATAAGGGTCATGCCAAGTTTCACCTTGGGGCTGCGTCTCACTTGTCTAAAGACAATCATTTTTTAACTCGAAAATAGGTCTTGGTGTCAAGCTGTCTCCAAATTCACAAATAAAGTAAAAGGCTGGTTTAGCTCACATCCAATTTTGAAGTTGAGCAAGCACTGATTCAATAACATTGTTTGGAGACTCTCATTTTACAAGGAATTCATCTTAATTTGGCACACAAATACTGGTGCAGGAATGATAATGATTAAAATAAGGAACCATTGATCCACGGATGAGATTGGTTTGATTACCACCAAATGTACTCTCAATTTTTTTTCTTTGCACTTTTTATCTCAATTCATAGAATTGGACCATTTTTAATGAATTATTTCATTAAAGTACCATTTTTATTGGAGTTGTGTAAATATTAGACTGCACAATGAAGTAGACTACTTAAATTATAACATAAAACAAGTTACACTGGGGCACATTCAATGTCATTCTTGTGAAGCAATTTGAGTATTGCAGACCTAACATGTTAGTGGTGTCTTCCTCTATGACATTCTTAGTCAGTGACAGGTTTACACATTGCCTAGCTTTTAAATGGTCTGTGTCACATTGCTGCTAGGTTTCAGTGTCTTTAAAAAAATCCATGCTTATTGCATGTGCTAATTTCAGTCACCTTTATGAAGTGCAAGTAACGACTGCATCACACAAAACAAATTAACAAATGAGAAAAGTGTGACATCGTAGACATCCAATCAACAATGACAATACTTGTGCCTACCTTTTCAGTTTCCTCTTTTTCTGCTGTGTTTTCTGAAATGTCGTTGTGTTTCTGGTTTTGTCAGTTTGCTTCGTGAAATGTCGCTGTGTTCTCTGTTTTGTTCACTTGTTGTATTAAATGCCATTGTGTTGTTCATTTGTGTGTTTTGCCCTTCTCTGTAGTATTGTGCTTTATTTGCATAAATATGAGTTATTCTTACGCTGACATTTATGCAAATTTTATATATATAAATATATATATATTCCAGGCGGCATGTTGGTTTGCTACTTCTCTGGTAGTGTATAGTTGCATGCACTTGCCACCTACTGCATTTCAGTCAGGCCACTGTTGTTCAAATAACTTTATTGACATTATGAAACAATACATTTTAGGTTTGGCGGTATGGTTCTGTTCACCAAGCCCTCCCGCCCATCCATGCGAGCAAGCATGGGTATGGCGGCGAGGGCAGCTGCACAACCCCCATTAGGGTTACGCTAGAACAGAACCGCAGCACTGAGAATGGTTTTGACAGAATCCATTCAGTCAGTTATATATATATATATATATATATATATATATATATATATATAAATGGCACTTTTAAGTGTCATTATCACAACAATTTACAAGGAACCGGGCCTGAAACCCCGTAGAGCATGCCTAAGGCGACGGTGGCAAGGAAAAACTCCCTGCTGTTAGCAGGAAGAAACCTTAGGCAGAACCTGACTCTGAGGGGGAAGTCCATCCGCCGCTGACTGGCATCGGTTACTAAATGCTGATTACAGAATAGAAATTTGTAGACCGAACATATGAAAATGTCAATGTATAAGGAGCCGGTGAGGAAGACTGATTGAAGCCCGGCAGGTGCATCATAGCTGGGTACATGCATGGAGCTGGAGCCGACCGTCTGCTTCTGGAGAACGATGTTTGTTGATCTATAGCTATCGCTCCGGCGGATGCCGAAGCGGGAAGGAAAGAGGAAAAGAAATCAGTAGGCACTCGAAAATGTTAGTGATTCATGCAGGAGCGATATAGGCTAGGTGTATGTGCGCAATGAAGAGGATGGAGCTGGGGTGGAGGGGGGGGGGGGTTTGTGTGCAGCGGGTGTGCTGGCAGGGGATCCACCATGGTAGGGCGAGGCGGTTAAATAGACCGCCTTGTTATGTGAATGGACTGATGGGTGAATCGTCACTACTCAGCTGAGCTGTCAGCTGATTAACTATGGCCGGGTTTCACTCTCGTGACCTGCCTGAACTGACGCTATGCTCGATTTCAGTCAGGCCACTGTTGTTCAAATAACCAGGCAGTGATGCTTCCTGTCAGGATGCTCTCCACAGCTCCAGAGTAGAAGGACTGAAGGATCCTCCGGGAGACTTTGAATTTCCTCAGCTGCCTGAGGTGGTAAAGGCGCTGCCTCGCCTTTCTCACCAGAGTGTCTGTGTGTGTTGTCCATGTCAGATCTTCGGTGATGCTGACTCCCAGGTATTTATACCTGCTCACCCTCTCCACAGTTTCGAACCTATGCTGTCCTTTAGTCCACAGTTGTATTAAGAAAATTATGCATGTTTGGAAAATTCAAACATGAACACACTTATACGACCGAAAAACACTTCTGGTTTCGATATTTTACTTTCAGCGGTCAAAATAACTTTGGTCTAGCACTCCGCAAAACGGGACGCACATCACTGGTTCTTTGCAGAGTGAAATGATTACACGTGTCACATACTGACTGATCTACGGTATTCGGGTTTCTGTAGTTTTTCGCGAAAATCAATGTTATTCTTTCGTCCCGGTTCTCCCCTAGTAGTATCCACAAAAACTACACGTGTAATGTTGCAATGTGAATTAGGGTTGTCTGCAATCAGTAGTATGCTAGGGTAATATAGCCTACAAATCCCTGGCAATGATATAATGTAGCCGTAATAATGATGAATAGGCTACAACACTTAAATTCAACCTGAAAACTATTAGCTAGGTATCCGAGTAGGCTACGCAGATGCAGTAGGCCTACGAGCGCAATTATGTCCCGATAAATTAAAATACCATGCAGGATACAGATCGGCCAACGCAATAACGTGCAAGATATAGAATGTATAATTACATACCAGGTTAACGGTAGGCCTAGTCTTCACATCATTACCGATTACACACGCAGAACTAGTTACGATAATAGTTGGAGCAGCAGTGCGTTAGGACGTGAACTATGTAGACTAATCATTTGTCGCATTTGTTTATTTATTCATTTTCTCCCCACTTACGTATCAGCCTCCGTGAACGGCCACGAACCTCTCGTATCAGAAGCCAGCTCAATGATTAGCCTAGTCGGACCGCGTCCACGAAGTATCAGATCTCTTTGGTCTCCCACTTCCAGAACGAGGCAGCGAGTATACGAACATGACCAACCAATAATCCGGGGCAGGGTGTATGCTTACCGTTTAGGTTAGCCCAAGGATCATATAAAGGTTACCGTGCGTTTTATGCCTCTGAAGCCAATATAGACTGTTAATGTCAGCTAGCAATCCTGTTGAAAGGTTTCGAATACGAGCAATAAGGTCCGGGTTACACGACAAGACACACGCTTTAAATAGCCATCTTACGCAATGTGAATATCGCCCTTCCTTGTCCGGGAAATGTTATTTGAATATCGCCAGTTTCCATAGCGGACCATAAGCTTAAACGATACTTGCAGTCACTTAGCTTTAGCAACAAATTCAGGAATCCTATTCGTTTTCGCTGACAGTGTGCAGTCATGCATGCAGGGAAGCAGGTTTCGAAAAACCGAATGTTATTTCAATATATCGCCCTTTTCTTTTGTCTAACAGAGCATAAAACTTAAGAATACAGAGCTTGACATCACTTAGCTTTTACGTAGAATTTTGCAGGATTCCGATTCTTTTTCCCCGGCGTGTAGTAGAACAAGCAGGATGTGCAGCGCAGAAGATGTTTTTTTGTGTGCAGGTTTTTGTGTGCAGCGGGTGTGCTGGCAGGGGATCCACCATGGTAGGGCGAGGCGGTTAAATAGACCGCCTTGTTATGTGAATGGACTGATGGGTGAATCGTCACTACTCAGCTGAGCTGTCAGCTGATTAACTATGGCCGGGTTTCACTCTCGTGACCTGCCTGAACTGACGCTATGCTCGATAAGTTTTGTGAATCATACGTAATATTTTTCTGGTTTTTGCAATGGTTTAACTACTGCAAAAAGTATCACAAATCTTTCGTGAATTCCCCCCTGAAAGAGAGAATTTTCAGACAAATTTGATTCAAGCTGCTGTAAGAGAAACTGCTGATCTGCAGAAAGGAAGAGCTTTACATATGGAAGGTTCAAGCTATTGAACAGGTTTAGAGTTCACTCTAAACGGTTTGCTATTTTTTGCGACACTCTTCGGGGTGTGACGTGGGGTGGGCATGAGGAATGCATAGCAATGAGTTAAAGTAGACAACTGGCCACAATATAAAGGCCTCACGCAGTCACTCAGTTGTCATACCTGCAACCTTCTACACCGATATTCAGTTTAGTCTGTTTCTATTTAAAAACAGTTTTGTATTGTTTTGGTGCTGGTCAATATGCTCAAAAGCTCCATGCAGGTTACTTGAGCCTTGAATTTTTATATTATTTTACATTATGTAGGCGCAGAATTGTGTGGAGTACCAAACATCCTTGGCATGCTGTTGCAACGAGGCCATTACTGTTATTCATGTTCCTAGGATGGAATGCTTTTGTAAGTCAGGGACTGATACACTGGGCACTAATGGGTCTTGGAGTGTGAAACTTTCACTCTTCCTTAAAAAATATCGTATGAAAAGCCTTGGGCAGATTAATTCTCTTTACAGCGGCAGGGATTGGTGAAATAGGAGATGTGTTGTGGCGGGCAGCTATTGAGAATGAGGGACAAGCCAGCAGGGAACACTTGAACTGTTGAATGAGTATCTAATTTGCATACCATTTTAAATGAATTGGTGTTGAACACTTTAGCCAGCCTGGGACTCTAAAACCTACCGGGACACAGCAAATGTTGCAAATTTCAGATATTAAATATTCCTGTGTAATCTCTGTACTCCCAGGCTTTTGCTTCCCCTGCAATGTTGGTTTTATATCTTTGTTTCTGGTCTCACTGCTTTAAGATTGCACTTGGTGAGCATCTTATCTTTATTATGTTCCCTCCTTATGGCTTTGTGTTGTACACTGTGGATAGATATGATCACATGTCCCTGTACTAACCGCTGCTGTTTTGGTCTGCGATAGCCAATCAGGTGGCTGTCGTTCATTCTAAAGTCAGCGGGGGAGCTGACGCCTCACGGCCGCACCGCATGGAGACATATGTGCCTTTCCTTTCAAATCAATTCCTTTAAGCCCTTACCTGGATTTGTGCTGAAGGCTGAAAAGATAAGCACAGGATAATCCCTGATAAGTGAACATAGTGCTTTGTGTGGCGTCGTACTGTGGTGTGGCCTCTCATTTGGTATAAACACCATTGTTCTGACCTGTGGCTCCGTCACTTAGAGTCGAGTGGATGAAAAGAAGCAGGACACTGTTGTCTGCCTCTCTGGCCTGGCGCTGCGACTCTGGGCAAGGCACTCTGGAAAGAATTACTCCCCCCTTCATATACACACACACATAGACACACACACACACTATTATTATTATTAATTTACACTTGGTATTATTGGCCTAAAACATGGCCCTTTGTATCAGGTGATGGTAATACACAGTGTCAGGCTGCGAGAAACAGTCTAATTCAAGACGGGTGAATATGGTGGTAAGTATACAACTGGCATGCAGGGCTGTGCCTCAAACCGTTCCTATACATGTGCGCTTGAGTCTTGGACTGCAGTTTCATGAAATGCTTTCAAGCAATTGAGAAGCACAGTAAATATATGTTGTTAGAGATGCTTTGGAGAACTTTTATTGATAAACTGTTTCCCTTAATTATGTATTTGCCAACTGTCACATTCCATTAAGCTTAATTCATACTTTAATGAACTGTTTTATGCCCCATAAATGAACAGGTACTTAATTGCACAGAATTAATCTTAAGCCAAATAGTAATTTTTACTGATATATTTAAGAGATCTAATGAAACAAATATTTGCTCTACATCAGTAATCCTATGTTCTGTTCACTTGGACACACTATGTATTGTATACTGAATAAATCAAATTGAAAGAATCAATTAGATTGGCGAAAAGGTTAATTGAACGTGATATCAATTGACAGTTATCTGCTGTTAATGTTTTGTTACAGAAATTTGGTGTGCTTGTTTTAATGTTAATAACTCACTCACACATATCTGGGACATCTACTTGTTTGTGCAATTAATTATATAAGTCAAAACGTGATGAATTCTAATCTGTTGATATGTTTTTTGCACAGATTATAAAAAAGGTTGAACAAGTACTTTTCACGTTTTTACACACCATTTCCCCAACCTAGTTCTGGAGAGCTGGGAATGGAAAGTCTTGATGATTGAAATGCATGTGTCAATGTGCGACGCTGCATGGTCTGAGACTGTGTAAAAGGAAGCTTGCAGTTGTGTCTGGTTGCTGTAGAACTGAGACTTGGCTGGAGCTTCCTGTGGCTGGAAAACAGATGGCTTCTCCCAGGAAGGAAAAAAAAACACGGGGTAAATATAACTCGAAATAATACCCAAGTGCAAATCAGATGCTTTAAATGTTCCATATTATCTGGTGCGAGGGCTCAGTGTGAATTCACTTCCTGTTCCTGAGTAACTGGAAGGATCAGCGTGTCTCCGTCCAGGCCCAGGCCTCGCTAGAATGCTTCCACTGAAAGTCAAACTGGTCCAGCACTCTGACAGCTCTGCCTGTTGACTGACTGCCCAAAACTGTTTAGCAGACACACATTTTAGACTTTAATTTCCTGGTGTCAAGGTCAATACTGAAACCTCTCCAGATGTGAGGTAGCCTTCAGGCTATTCCTCTAGCTGTCTCTGGGCAGAGTGAGGGAAGAGGAGAGTAAGAAGGGAATCATCAAAGGGCAAAACAAGCTGTACCACTCCTAACATATGTATCATAAACCTTTTTAGAGTGATTATTACATTACTGCTTTGCAATGTCACTGGGCCATGATGGAAAATTAATGTGTGAATTAGTTTAATATATTTCCGTAAGTGGCCAAAATCACTGGTCCATGTTTCCCTGGCATTGGTGATAAAATGCCATTAATTCCAGCTCTGTTTTGGCCGGGGATTCCTTGTCTAATGTGACTCATGAGGTAGAACCGCAGGCTGTGTCAGTATTAAACACGTGGCTGGTGAGACATGCCACTGCTGACATCTCTATGACCTGTCACAGAACCGCATGCCGGAGACAGTGGTAAGTTGTCATTATATTTAAGATAATTCACGATGTGGTGATCTAAGGCAAGTGTACTTGTGTATGCATGGATTATTTGCAATTATACTCACAGTGCTCACTGAGGCATGTGTCAGTGTTTTTTAAGAAATATTTTTCATGGCTTTTTTCAGCTTTCATTGGACAGCACTGTGTAGAGGGACAGGAAGAATGTGAGCGAGAGAGAGGAAGGTTGCGCGGCCGATTTCGAACCGCCGACGTCACCGCTCGCAATGAGCATATGGTCGGAGCTCTACGGGCCACGCCACGAGACACCCCCGGCATGTGCGAGCATTTGAGCTCGGCACACTGCACTCTATGCACTCCTGAAAAATATCCGCTGGACGTCTGATCTGGAGAGTCACTCAGTAACCGTCTTAATTCATGCTGTCCCCTGCTGGGAGTCTTGCAGACAGAACCATAAAATCGGCCGCGCCTCTGTGTCTGTGTGTTGCTGCAGTGCTGTCAGGACATTTCGACCTCTCGAATAAAAACCCAACTCTCCCCTCCCGCTCAGCGGGGACCAGAGGCTCTGTGTTGATCGTACTGTTGTGCAATACCTCCACTCATCTGGACCCAGGTGTTTTTACAGCTGTCGGTTAAAGAGATAGTTCACTTTATATTTCACTTTATCTAACTTCTACAGCATTGTCAAAATTCCAGATTCTGTACGCATAGACAGATACATTGTATACCATTTAGTCACAACTATTAAAATACATATCAGTTTTTGTTTTTTATTGCGCCGGTACTTCTTCCCCTGGGTGCGGCAGTCTCAGGTTGCATGGACCATAGGAAAGAGTTAAAACCGAAAATAGAATTAAAGGTAACTTTTTGAAGAATAATCAGGTAATATTCATACGTTATACACTGGCCTGGCCAAAAAAAAAAAGTCGCACACGCTAATATTTCGTTGGAGAGCCTTTAGCTTTGATTACAGCGCACATTTGTCGTGGCAATGCTTCGACAACCTTATGCAACGTCACAACATTTATTTCCGTCCAGAGTTGCATTCATCTTTGGCCGGGATCTTGTATTGACGACGGGAGAGTTGAACCACTCCGTAAAAGTCTTTCCCAGCACATCCCAAAGACGTTCAATGGGGTTAAGGTCAGGACTCTGGTGGCCAATTCATGTGTGAAAATGATTCCTCATGCTCCCTGAACCACTCTTTCACAATTTGAGCCCGATGAATCTTGGCATTGTCGTCCTGGAATATGCCCATTGATGGGATAACCTGGTCACTCTGTACATTCAGGTACTCAGCTGACTTCATGTTATTGCTGCATAATGTTGTTGAGCCTAGACCTGACCAACTGAAGCAACCCCAGATCATAACACTGCCTCCAGAGGCTTGTACAGTGGGCACTACGCATGACGGGTGCAATGGTGACTTTTTTTTTTGGCCAGGCAGTGTAACATCACTGTCTAAGCTGCTTTGGAGTTACCTAAAGTCTAATTGTGTGCTTTAGACCATGAACCCCTGAATGCCCTATACCTGCCATTGTAAAGCAAGGGTGTCAGAAACCCTTTAAAATATCTTAAATATCATTCAACGTGCAGAAACATTGTCTAGGCCAATCAATAATATGGATTAAAACTGAAATAATATCAAAAACTGAGCCTTCCCTGTAATACTGTGCATCTCCAGCTTCTGTAAAACACGCATACAAAGCACTGTTTATAAGTAATTAAAACTTACAAAATCTAGGCCTGCTGCTAAGAGTATTGATATAAAAATGAGGACAAGTTACAAAAAACAACATTTGCTATATTGGCAAACATATAAAGTGCTCTATTGGATCTCAGTCCAATGACGTGGGATGACGTGGAACGGGAGATTCACAGCATGAATGTGTGGCCGAAAAATCTGCATAACTGTGTGATGTTATCGAGTTAGCATCGACAGCAGCACAATTCCAGCACCTTGTTGAATCAATGCCACAAAGAATTCAGGCTGTTCTGGAGGCAAAATGGGGTCCACTAGATGGATGTACATAACAAAATGGCCAGTGAGTATAATTATTTGTATTTTGAGATAGTAGGATAATTTTTTTATTACAAAAAGGATAATAAATGGCGCTTTTTACCGAAAATATCCCAAAACATACTGATCTAGGCCTATATATCCCCAGCCTAAAAAGACCATTTAAATCTGGATTACCTTTAATAATTGGTCAAATATAAATCGAGAACCGCCAGTCTTCTCTCAGCACCCAGTATATTATCTTTTATGCATGTTAGCATTTTTGACACACATTTTATGGAATGAAGTAAAAAAGTTAGTTACAGTAAAAAAGTTGTTACAGGCTCAGGCTGCCTTCACACGGGATGCTCTTTAACAGCTGGGGACGCCTTTTTCAAATTATTTTCAATTAGTCTTTCTTCGCTGATTTTGCGCACCAAGCACCTCACGGAGTTGAAATTATCCTATTTTGACACTCTGTGAGGAAAAAAGTGTCACAGTTATTCTTTTCGCTGTCCAATCGCATGAAAGAGGTGGGCCTTGATCCTACCGGTAGCTTCCGGTAGCTTCTGCATCTGCCTACCTCAAGTTTTTCATTTTCTGGAGATTTCACAAATTGTGACTCACATGACAAAAATGAGCGGTCCAAGCTATGGTGACAAAGTAGTGCCATGATCGATGTAGATGGTAAGTTATTTTTGGGTGAAATTAGTTAGCTAATGGTGTTAAAGACACCAGCCAAGTGATTAACAGGAGCGGAATGTGGCTGCCTAGCAACAGCAGAAAAGATGCCTACAGCACCTTTTTCAGAATAGGCTTCAAAAAATGAAGGCATGTAGTGAGCCTTGTGTTTTCCAGCCTACACAGCATGTCCTGTGTGGTACTAGTCCATAAAAGCAATATATTGTAGTTGTGCATAGGCTAGCTGGATAGTTAGCCATTAGTCTAATACTTTTAGAAAATAAAAGCTTATATCTTGCCTCTTGCAATTGCTCTATAATTTAGGAAGTTGAGAGACTGTAGGCCTATTTTTTGTAATCTATGGTCAACACTGCCTGCTCGATTCTAACCACTATTAATGCTACCTGTTAACTGAGTGCTACTGGCTACATGACAAAGCAAGCTAAAGAACAAAAGTAATCACTTGCCGTTTACTTTTCACCCCTGTATCCCCCCAGAGATTACGCCCTTGTATCAGTTTCATTGTTTGAGCTGAGCTTGAAGAGCTCCTCTGAAAGAGATGTCACAATAATCTCATAATACTTTGTTTGTTGAATTGAGAGTTCAGTTCCTCAGGGCTGCTTGAGTCACCTCCCACTTGTAGCTGCGCAACATTTATGTGCTATGGAAAAAAATGACATAAACAAAGGTGGAAAGTGTCTTTCCATGCAGCAGGTATAAACACTGAACACGTATTTAGAATGAAATCAGGTCATAAAAACATCTGGAACAAACAACAATTCTGGATTTCTCAGTGATGTCATATGGACCTGAAAACAATTACATCAAAAAAGAGAGACTCAGAGAAAGGAGTCAAAGTGTGTTATTCTTGTGGTAGAAGGCAGACTTTGGCAATGTATGTGGTTCACTACAAAAAAAAAAGAAATATAAGGCAATTACAGCATTCCTTCCCAGTGATTGTTAGTTACATGACGGATCTGGGTTGTACAGATATTCTCCATAAATGGCAGGCCTTTGTGTGAAATAAGTCTGGAGCTATGTGGAACGAGCAAGAAACCCTGGAAACGGTATCAATGCAGATGGGGAATTAACTGTGACTGGCGCTTTCTTGAGATGAAATCTGATTGGTGAATGCTTGAGGGTTGAGCCATTTGGCGCATCTGCAGGATTTGACTGGATGCTCCAAGAGTCTAAAAGAAAGGCAGCTTAACTTTTGCTTAGAATTCTAAATAATTTTGTATTATTATTATTATTATTGTTATTATTATTATTATTATTGTTGTTGTTGTTGCTGTTTTCCGTTGTTCTGTATGAGTATTTACATGTATTTACCTGATTGGATGTCAAGTAAAGCATGTTGCGTACATACAGTCAAGCCGGAAAGTCTCCCCACCCCTTTCACCTTCTCCACGTTTTATTACGTTACAGACATATTCTACAATAGATTGAGTTAATTTTTTGTCTCAAAATTCTACACAAAATAGCCCATAATGACAAAGTGAAAACAGGTTTTTAGACATTTGTGCTAATTTATAAAAAATCTAAATGTAAAATATCATATGTACACAAGTGTGCACACCCTTTGATATGACACCCAAAAGTGAGCTGAGGTGCATTTTGTTTCCACTGATACTGCTTGAGATGTTTCTACAACTTAATTGGAGTCCACCTGTGATAAATTCAATTGATTGGACATGATTGGGGATTGCCAACACCTGCCTATATAAGGTCCCACAGTTGACAGTGCATGTCAGAGCAAACTCCAAGCCATGGGGTCAAAGGAATTATCTGCAGACCTCAGAAACAGGATTGTGTCAAGGCATAGATCTGGAGAAGGGTACAGAAAAATCTCTGCAGCTTTACAGGTCCCAAACAGCACAGTGGCCACCATCATTCGTAAATGGAAGAAGTTTGGAACCACCAAGAATCTTCCTAGACCTGGCCGCCCGGCCAAACTGAGCAATCGGGGAAGACGGGCCTTGGCCAGGGAGGTGAGCAGGAACCCGAGGGTCACTCTGACAGAGCTCCAGCGTATCCTTGTGGAGATGGGAGAACCTTTCAGAAGATCAACCATCCAGTCAGCACTCCACCAATCAGGCCTTTATGGTAGTGGCCAGATGGAAGCCCCTCCTTAGTAAAAGGCACATCACAGCCCGCTTGGAGTTTGCCAAAAGGCACCTAGAGGACTCTCAAACCATGAGAATCAAGATTCTCTGGTCTGATGAAACCAAAATTTAACTTTTTGGCCTGAATACCAAGGGTCATGTCTGGAGGAAACCAGGCACCGCTCATCACCTGGCTAATACCATCCCTACAGTGAAGCATGGCGGTGGCAGCATCATGATGTGGGGATGTTTTTCAGCAGCGGGAACGGGGCGACTAGTCCTGATAGAGGGAAAGATGAATGCAGCTAAGTACACCGAGATCCTTGAAGAAAACCTGCTCCAGAGCGCTCTGGACCTCAGACTGGGGCGAAGGTTTACCTTCCAACATGACAACGACCCGAAGCACACAGCCAAGAGAACAAAGGAGTGGCTTCGGAGAAAGTCTGTGCATGTCCTTGAGTGGCCCAGCCAGAGCCCAGACCTGAATCCAATTTAACATCTGTGGAAAGAGCTGAAAATGGCTGTGTACCGACGCTCCCCATCCAACCTGATGGAGCTTGCAAGGATATGCCAACGGGAATGGGCAAAAATGTCCAGAAACAAATGTGCCAAGCTCGTAGCTTCTTTCCCAAGATGCCTTGAAGCTGTAATCGCTGCCAAAGGTGCGGCAACCAAATATTAGGCTAAGGGTGTGTACAGATATGTAACCCCTAAATAACCTATTTTTGTCAGTAAAATAAAATTGCATATTTTCTAAAAACCTGTTTTCACTTCGTCATTATTGGCTATTGTGTGTAGATGTTTGAGGCAAAAAATGAACTCAATCTATTGTAGTATAAGTCTGTAACGTAATTAAAGGTGGAGAAGGTGAAAGGGGTGGGGAGACTTTCCGGCTTGACTGTAAGCTAGGTTGCTGTGCTTGATTAGATCAAACCCCGAGGAAGGCTGTTGTAGCCATTATGTTTTGTTACCATTTTCCTATTTCCTAAATGGTACTGTCAGATTAATAAAGTAATTTTTTGACTGCAGCACAGAAGAATTCAGTTTGAACAAGCACCTCGTGTACCAGCACATTTTCTGTTTGACACTGTGAAAGCACAGCTTATTTCCTTAAATAACATTCTCTGTTGTTTTTTCTTGGCAGGTTGACTTTTTAATCTGCCTCTCCTCTCGCAGGGATCAGACTCAGGGGTCACAGGGTCATTCTGGGCATGGCAGGGCCATAAGAGATATCTCTCATTAAATGGTGAACTTTTGATTGATATTGGCCTTGTTGTTTGACGAACAACATTAACGGAGCATGTTGATGCATCAAGTCTATGAATTAAGGTTTATATTTCAGTAAAATACACTCAAATAGACAGTATTCATTACAACTATGCCGATCAATATGGTGCAATGAAGCTATTTTTACAATCTCCTTTAATATGGACCAGTTGAATTTACGATAGATATCTACAGAAGAGTAGGGAAATGTCATTTAGTCTTTATGAAACACCTTAATTATTAGTCTATGAAGTTTCCTCTGTAAGTCTATGAAACTCCCTTTGCCATTAAGTGCACTGCTTTATCATTCTCCTCTCATCTTACAAAATAGTTTAGTTGGAATTGACAACAAGGTAATATCATGCCATCTCCTTTTTATGGAATTTTAATAATGGTGCCCTTTCTCCAGTCCAAGGGGATTTTTCATCTCTGTACATAATTGGGCAAATAGAGATAAGAGTTTTTTGGTTGCAAGATTTAGTTCAATACTGAAGCACTCAGAACTTAGTTGGTCATGTGTTGTGTACCAGTATAGTGCAGCAGTGTGTGCACTATACTTGACCATCACATAGAGTAAATACATTACCAGGTGAAGGAAGGCCAGGGGCGCTGCCAGGGATTTTGGGTCCCATTAAAAGATCTCGTTGGGCCCCACCACCCCAGGCCTAACTTCCCCCCCACACACGGAGCCATCTACAATTGAGCATTCTCCATTTTCATTTTTGCCTCATCTTTTGTGGGAGATTGAAGTTAACGTCTCGACTTCCTTGTGTTGAAGAATAACTCCTCCAACTACAAGGTTATTGAGTTCACAAACTTCTATCAGTGGTTCACCATTGTCCTTTATAATTCCACATCCGTGGTTACCATGGATTTGTTTGTACCCAGTGTCGTCTGCTCCCATTTTGCTCCCATTTTGAATCTCCTGGGAATTGTGAGGTCACGTTGAGGTACTTCGCATCTCAGTTTGGAGACCTGGTTATATTTTAAAGGGATAAAATGTACCTCACCCCTGAATGGTTGTATTAGCCTGTGAGATTCACAATTGATTTTAAAATATTTTTCAATGTTTTTTAAATGCACTGACTGGCATCGTACCAGGCTATATCTGACTACTAATAAGTTATCAGCTCAAACATGCCCTCAGATCTTCTGAACATGGTCTCCTATGTATTCCAAAAGTAAATGAAAAGAAGTGGAGAAAAGAAGCTTCCATTTAATTCAGATCAGAAAGTCACCTCATGTAGCACCTATTTCTTTCACATATAATATACTGAAAATATGGCTTATAATATCATCATGTTTTATTCATCTGTGTTTGTACATTTGTTTGCCATCTCCTATTTATTCTGTGTAGCACTTTGAGCTGCAATTTCTGTTTGAAAGGTGCTAAATAAAAGTTATTATTGTTATTATTTTTGTCCCTGAGATTTATTTATTTATTGATATTTGGAAAGGGGAAGTGGTAATAAAAAGGCTGAAAGTTTAAAAGCAGTTTAAGAGTAGCGTGCTGTATCCCATAAGCATAATGTCATACAGTTTATATAAAAAAAGGCCTCATGTGTACATGTGTAAATACTTTAAAGACATGAGCACTATTACATACCCCTCATGATGTCTCACAAAGAGATCTGAAGTACTGAAATGACTGGAATTTGAAATAGATAATCTACGTAACCTTAGCCATTAATTAAATGAAGTCTTTAGAATGCACAATCCCCCGCTGATTTGCTTCCTGGTGCCATGGAAATGTCACTGTAGGGACCACTCTTCAATGAGTGAAAGCAACCCTCATCATTGTAGACCTTCTTCACTGGGGACCCTTCTCTCAAGCACTGATCTCCGTTTAACAGGAAGGCCCGTGACCACAGCCAGCTTTCATTAATATGACAACATTTCAAGCGCTTGCTGTCGAATGGAGAGCGCCTAATAAAAGCGTGAGTTCATTCTGGGTTTTTAAGGGCGAGAACTACTGCTGCCTGTACGCAGCCATTACCTGCATTGCAGTGCTGTAATTGCTACTGACACCCCACAGAGCTGTTCAAGACTGTGGACTGCTGCTGAAACATTATCTGTTTATCCCACGCTGTAAAGCACTGAGAAATGATCCGTGAAGAGTGAGCAAGCCCAGAGCAGTCCTAGAGGTGATGCTCTTTCAGCATGTTACCTAAACTCAATCTGATTATGCATGTATTTAAGTAGACCTGTATATGAATTTATTTCTTTGTTTATATTTCACAGCTGGTGTTCTTTTTTTAAAATCTATATTTTTTTTCTAAAGAAAATACCACCATACAATTGGTACAATGATACAATTTAACCTTTGTGGATGAGGTGTCCAGTTCAAACTGGAATAGACAATGCTCTCCCTGTTAGGATCCTGTAATCTGTCTGTTTATTCTTCATTTGTTATTATTTTTCCTGTTTTCTTTCCCTCGCGATTGTCAGTCCGCGTTCCATGTTTCTGAGATTCCACCCCCTGTCTTTGTCATTGCACTATTCGGGTGATTTTGGGAACATTCAGGTTTCTTCTGTATTTCGTATATCTCGTTTTCTTCCTTCTGGCTTTATTTATATTTGTATATAATACTAACCTACTAACATTAGGGTTCTAGAGTTCACTACTAACATTATTAATTCATCTTGATTTTCTACCTGCAGCTGTCATTTCCCTCCTCGTTATCCTATCCCTGCATCGATCTGTGATTTCGCATTCTCTGCACATGTGTCCACTTTCGTGTGACTCCCCTCTGAGCTGTGCACTTGTTTACCTGCTAACTCCAGGCCGTTTGTTATCATTGTGTCTGTGTATTCCAGTCCGTGTCTTACGTTTCCCCTGTCATTGTTTTATTGGTCCCTGTTAACCCTCACTGTTCTCACCTGTGAGCAATCTCCCCTCCCTGCTTCTACACACCTGATTCCCATTATGTCTGTCTCCCTCTGTGTATATATACCTTGTCATTTCAGTGTTTCTTCGCGAGTTCCTTGTACCATATTTTGCTTCTGTGTTGCCTGTTTATTCCGAGATTCTGCCCGAGCTGTTCGTTTATTCTGTTTTCTAGTTTTTGTTTCCCTAGTTTTTGCCTGTTGTTGTTGTTTTGTTTTGTATTTAGTCTGTTTTGTTCTCTTTTGTTCCTCTTATGCCTCCCCGGTTTTGACCCCTGCCTGTGTTCTCGCGACCCTGGTTTTGGATCCTGTTTTTGTACCTTTGCTGTGCCTTCCCAGTTTGACCCTTGACTGTTCCTTGACCACTCTTTGGACTGTGCTTTGTACCGTTGCCCTGTCTCCCCGGTTTTTGACCCTGCCTGTTTACCACGGATTGCTGCCTAGCCCTTTTATTAAACTTTGTTTTTGTACTTCCTGCCTGCGCTTGGGTCCTTCCCCCACCAACACCTAACAGAAGGAACTCGCCAGTTAGGACCCAGCGGGCATGGCGAATCAGGATTTTTTTACCCCCTTTGACAACACCACCTATGAAGAATACCTCATGGGTATCTGGGGGCAGAACCCTGAGTTCGCCCGTCGGCATGCCGACCACCACCCATCACCCCGGATCCTTTATCAGCCCACCTCTCACTCCGTTGGGCTCGGGGTCTTAACCCTCCAACCCTGAGCCCACTACCCCTTCAACCACCCAACCCCAACCGTCACCCTTCAACGGGACCCGCCTGGTCCTGTGTCCGGGAAACTATGGGCCCAGGAGTAGACGAGGGGGTCCTGGTTCCCGGCTCCGTCGACGGACTCAGCTACCTGTCGATGGAGGATCTATTTTCCACCCGTCCGTGTTTGCCCCTGTCCCGCCACGTTCCAGCCCTCCTGTCCCGCCACGTTCCAGCCATCCTGTCCCGCCACGTTCCAGCCCTCCTGTCCCGCCACGTTCCAGCCCTCCTGTCCGGTCCCCTTCCAGCCCTCCTGTCCGGTCCCCTTCCAGCCCTCCTGTCCGGTCCCCTTCCAGCCCTCCTGTCCAGCTGCAGAGCCAGCTACCCGCCTGTCCTGAGCTGCTGAGTCAGCTACCCGCCTGTCCTAAGCTGCTGAGTCAGCTACCCGCCTGTCCTGAGCTGCTGAGTCAGCTACCCGCCTGTCCTGAGCTGCTGAGTCAGCTACCCGCCTGTCCTGAGCTGCTGAGTCAGCTACCCGCCTGTCCTGAGCTGCTGAGTCAGCTACCCGCCTGTCCTGAGCTGCTGAGTCAGCTACCCGCCTGTCCTGAGCTGCTGAGTCAGCTACCCGCCTGTCCTGAGCTGCTGAGTCAGCTACCCGCCTGTCCTGAGCTGCTGAGTCAGCTTTCCGCCTGTCCTGAGCTGCAGAGCCAGCTGCCACCTCCTGTCCCTGGGCTGCCTAGCCTGCAGCCGCTCATTCGTCGCCGGCCTCCACGGCGATGCAGCCGTCGCCGCCAGCCTCCACGGCGATGCAGCCGTCGCCGCCGGCCTCCACGGCGATGCAGCCGTCGCCGCCGGCCTCCACGGCGATGCAGCCGTCGCCGCCGGCCTCCACGGCGATGCAGCCGTCGCCGCCGCCCTCCTGAGCGGTCCTGCTGTCGCCGCCGCCCTCCTGAGCGGTCCTGCCATCGCCGCCGCCCTCCTGAGCGGTCCTGCCTGCGCCGCCGCCCTCCTGAGCGGTGCTGCCTGCGCCGCCGCCCTCCTGAGCGGTCCTGCCTGCGCCGCCGCCCTCCTGAGCGGTCCTGCCTGCGCCACCGCCCTCCTGAGCGGTCCTGCCTGCGCCGCCGCCCTCCAGAGCCGTCCTGCCGGCGGCTTCCAGAACTGTATCTCCTGCGCCGCCTTCCGGCATTTATTTCCCTCGTCCGGACCCCCTCCACCCATCCTGCTCAGCATTCCGGACATTACTAACCTTCCCAGTTGTCACCCCTATTCCTTTTCACCCTCCTGACCAGTAACCCGTTTGTATATAATACTAACCTACTAACATTAGGGTTCTAGAGTTCACTACTAACATTACTAATTCATCTTGAGTTTCTACCTGCAGCTGTCATTTCCCTCCTCGTTATCCTATCCCTGCATCGATCTGTGATTTTGCATTCTCTGCACGTGTCCACTTTCGTGTCCCTCCCCTCTGAGCTGTGCACTTGTTTACCTGCTAACTCCAGGTTTACCTGCTAACTGTGAGCAATTTTGCCAATGAGGCATATAATAGCAGGAAATGTGTGATACTGTAAGGATGTGTACAGCTGAACAACCTTTTTTTTTTTTTTTAGCAACAGACACATATTTCACTTTGACTGACACGACTTGGAAAGCTTCAGTTAAAGACAAACATCAAAATAGATGAAAAACATATACCAGCACGAACAGAGCATAATTAGACCAACTGGTTTATAAAGCTGCTTTTGATTTTCATGCCATCTACTTAAAATCAGGTGTCACTCAATACAGTGGGCAGGAATACAGATTGGCATGAAAATGACATGAAAGCTCACATTAAATTAAAATATGTGTTACGCAGCTGAGGAAAATCTAGGTACACTTATGAATTACTTCAAGAAGCTGGCTTGGATTGCCCTAACACTTAAATTGGAAAAAGAAGAAATAAGACTAAATATAAAGTAAAAATAATCTAGCAAGACATAAACATGAAATCTGATTGGGAATATGAAAAAAGAGACTGCTGAACATACATTTATATTATTAAATTAAGGTAATCCTGTCTTTTCCATGCACTTTGAAGCTTTAAAAAATTATTTTTTTAAGAAATCCTCCCCACCCAAAAACACCGGTTTCAAAAAACGGCCATTTCATCTGTTTATGCCTCTCCCTATTTAAATACCTTATCTTGTTATAACGAGATGCATTGCTGGCTAGACCTTTAAAACTCAATGCCTTATGTTAAAACTAAATTAGGCAAATCAGCATTTCTTTTTTATGCTTCATACAGATGGAATGCTTTACAGCGTGGGTGTCAAACTAAATTCCCAGGGGGCCGCAGTGTCTGTGGGTTTTTGTGATTTCCTTTCAATCAGCTGCCAATTAAGGCCTCGAGAAAAAGGTGTGTGGATTATTTTGGCAATCAATTAATTAAATGAAGCACTGGTGCTGAGAACACCCTGAAAACCGGCAGACACTGTAGCCCTCCAGGTCTGGAGCTTGACACCTGCACTTTACAGAGTACTATTAAGTTACAATGACTTTAAACTGTCTTGACATGATTCAATCAGAATGCACTTTTTTATTATGAAATACTACTCTGTTTTATTGCCTGACACAGAGGCACAATTCATAATTTATTTTACATGTGTTCTTTAACTGTATATATTTTTTATCTATTTTACTGTTATTTATTATGTATTTATACTATTGTGACTGTATTTGTTAGCTACTTTTTTTAAGTTTGCTGTGTCTCTATGCAATCAGGGCCTCATTGGAAAAAAGGGCATTGCTCTCAGTTCAGCCTCCCTGTATAAATAAAGGTTATGATGAAAGATTTAATTTTAATAAGGAAAGTTTCTTGTTATAATGAGAAATGTTTCTCATTAAAACACGAAAGTTTTCTGGTTATGACAAGATACTGTGACAGCAATGTGTTGCCTCTTATGCCTGTATGGCAGAACATTGCTATCACAGTGGAGAAAAACAAATCCACTCAGTATGACATTATGACGAGAAATGTTCATATGTCGCTATAATGATTAAATCTTTGAAAAAAAGACAGTTTTTATCGTTATAAAGAGATCTGTTGGTATGTCGTTAGGAGAAAAAAGATCTTGTTTCTCATTATAACGACCTATGAACATTTCTCGTTATAATGAGATATGTTGATATGTCATTTTAATGAGAAACTGAGTGGATATTGGGGCAGCAATACGCTTCCATCTGAATGCAATTTTTATTGAATAGTTTATTAATTAATTTGGTAATACTGCTCATTTGTTTAATGTTTATAAAAAGAAATGTTTGTGAAAATTGGACGCTTTTATGGAAATCCTACTGCTAATCCTACTTATTGCAACAATGTATGCCATGAGAGGATTATTGGGGCACATATTTTTGTTTAATTTCTTACTTGAACATGAATGGTATATGTATGCTTGAATGTGAAGACAGATGACCAAACTTTGAGAAGTAATTGGACAGATTAACATAAACTTAAATAAAGTCCTCATATTTAATATTTGGTTACATATCCTTTGCATGCCATGACTTCCTAATGTCTGTGACCCAACAACATCAAAAGACTCTTATTCTTATCTTATTTTCTGATACTCTTACAAGTTACTATAACCTCTCTGCATTTGAATGGATCTCTATATAAAATGCTTCTGGAGTTTTACCTGTAATAGTAAAGTAACATGAGTATTTACTTTTAACAAAACAACCTTTTTTAAAGAATAAAACTACATGAAGTAGGTTCTTGTTAGACGGAATAATTTACAAGGAAAACTTGTCACTCAATTTAAAAGTCATGCTTAAAAGAAAATAATGGAGAAAAAAATGTTTGATTTTTAATTGATGGCAGAACCACGTTGGGAGGGGGCAAAATTAAACATTACATTAAATTACAGGCATTTAGCAGACACTTTTATCCAGAGCGACTTACACAACTTTTTTCACATTTTGTTTTATATTTATTCATTTATACAGCTGGAGATACTGTATATACTGAAACAATTCAGGTTAAGTACCTTGCTCAAGGGTACAACGGCAGTGTCTACCTGGGAATCGAACCTGCAACCTTTCGGTTACAAATCCAGTTCCTTAACCATTTTACTACACTGCCGCCCTCTGTAGAAACCTTGTCTGTAGAAAGGCAAAGGGCTCCACGTGGAAAAGAGATACCGACCATACCGAGTTCTGCATTCCACATCATAATTAACATAAATACCCTCTGTAGTTTTGAAGGAGAGAAAATTGTAATTGTACAATTGTACAAAATTACTTAAAAATAAAACCAATCAATAAACTGAGCCCAGATTGCTGCTGAAGGGAGAGATACTCACTTATTATAAAAGGTACAATTGATGAACTACAGACAGCTAAACATGATAATTACCCATGCAGACATAATACTCATTTCACACAATCATGATGTGTGAAACCAACATCTGCAGTGTCTGATGTGCAGGGTTCTCCATTGGCCTTTGTCACAACAGCAATCAAAATTGCTAAATTTGCCCTGTGCCTGTCCCCACCTGTGATTAGTAGCGTTAGGTTTGCATGTGTGTGTGTGTGTGTGTGTGTGTGTGTGTGTACGTACGTACGTACGTACGTACGTACGTGTGGGTGTGTGGTATGTATGCTTGTTGCATAAAATTTGTCCAGGATATAGGCACAAAAGATTAGCCCAGATTCAGTTAATCACACTGACACTGCCCAGGCTCATGTTCTGTCTGAATGTTTCCAGGACCTACTGTACCTGTACACGAGAAATAAAGCTGTTCATCAAGCCCCACAAAGGAGAATGTCATTTACTTGAGGATTATTGTTTTGTTTGTTAAAGAATTGTGTTGTTCAAGTTAGGAGTTTTCAGGATCTCAAAATAGTCACCAGAGTAAGATGGTGCAGGCACAGGTTCTGTCAGAGGCCACTTCTATAGTCCATTGTTGGACTATGTCCTGTAGTTTGTATTTATGTGGAAGCTCTCCAGCAGATTTCAGTCTGAGGGTGACCGATCGTAGTCCCACTCCGCAACACTGATTACACTCGTTTTATCTTGGAGGCTGTAAAAAGCAAGAATCTTGGGTTTTGCGTGATATTTATATCCTCTGCCTGTGAGGTCAGCCCTATAACTGCACATTCATTAGCAGTGGAGCCAGGGTATCTCTCACTGAGAAGGCATGGGCGGAGTAGGTTAGCATGTGCTTCTGGCAAGTGGATAGCTTAATTGTTTCTGTTCCTCACTAACTGTTTTGGTCAACATACGGACCAAAAGAGTGAACACTTTCATGATGAAATAACCCACGTAATTCCCTGTGTTTCTCTTGGTACACCCCTTAAAAAGGCATAACTTGGACAATGGCATTGTCAAAACAATTTAGTTAAAGTTAAAGTTAAATCAAAGCAATTTAGTTATAAATGGTAAAGGAAGGATGGAACTGTGTTGAAAGTGAAACTGTTACAGCGAAAACAGCTAATAATGTGTGGTGGCATTCTGAACACAAGTGTTTTTGATTCTCAAGCGTGACATTACTAAACCAAACTGAACTGAATTGAACATTGCCGTAGGATGGGGCGACAGGACGGAAGCGGTCCTGTAGGTCCTTCAGTTTCCATTCAAATCACTCACCCGCCAAAACACCCTCAGAACTAGCAAGGGATGCTCATTCGGTTCAAGTAAGAACATGATTACTTCAGTGAGGAGCTAAAGGGCCTGGCTTGACATTTGCACAACCTACAGCGTCAGGGTGAGTGACTATGTGCAAAGATTCTTTAAAAATTGTATATATTTGATTTTGTCATTTTGCCAGTTTTGCAAACAGTAAAATATTTCGGACGTGGGAAAGAAGGGAATTTGATCAAGTTTGAGATAAGGAGAGATCAATCCATCTTTTTGTACTGGAACAGTTTCTGATCTGGAGACTGATGCAGGGTCTGTACTGTCGTGCTAATCCAAATTCCCAAAACATGTCCAGCTGGGGAAAGAACAGCTAGAACAGACAGCAAAACAAGAGACAACAGCAGGGGATGTTGAGCAAGCAAAAGGAATGGAACACTATTTATAAATGTGTTTCCATACATGGTCCTCAAAACACTGTCCACATAGCCCACATAAGTATATCAAAAGATATCAGATAAATAAGGAAGAACAACTATGAAGATGTGTCCAGAAATTGACAGATGGGATGAGAGACAGCCTGGAGATGGGTTTGAAAAGTTTTGGCTGAGGTACAGTGTTACGAGAATGGATCGGAACCAATCACAGACACCAGAGTAATGGGAATAGGCTTTATTCAAGGTCAGACAGAAATGGGTCAAGGTCCAGCAATCATTGCAATACAGGGCAGGCAGAAACGTAGTCAAATTCAGGTAGGGGTCAAAGTCCAGTGAACGGGGCAATGCAGGATGGGCAAAAGCGAAGTCCAGGAACAGGCAGGGGTCAGAACCGGGGAATCCGTCAGAGCAGGGGATCAGCAGGGCGAAGGGCAGGAGCAGGGCTCAGACGAGGAAGGGCAAGCGGGCTGGACAGGCAGGGCTGGGCAGGAACAGGCAGGACAGGAGCAGGCTGGACAGGTAGGACAGGCAGGAGAACAGGAACAGGCTGGCCAGGTACACAGGACTGGACACAGGAATGAGGAGCAGGCAGGAATTCAAAAACGCTGGAAAGACTTAACAGGAGCGCAAGGCACAAGACGATCTGGCACAAAACAAAGAAACAGGGGCGCTTATATGCCAGATTACTAACGAGACAACGAGGAACAGGTGAGCCGAAACAACATGAGGAAACACATCTCAGGTGCGGGAAGTGGAGACACGAAATGGGGAAAAGGGAAAACGGAACGGAACGGAATGGAATACACATAGAAACGGAAAACCAGGAAATCAAGACAGAGAGGCACGGGACGTGACAGTACAGTGCAGGAATTGTGGAGGGGTCCATGACCTTTTTGGAATTTCCAAAAGTCATTATCACGTTTTAATTGCTAAGAACCAGATAAGGATAGGGGGAAAGGGATCCTATTGTCTTTCACTGTCTTTGTGTCTTCCCCGACTCGTATAAATACAACCATGTATCTGTTTCAAAAAGGGGCGATCAGGAGATCAATGAGGAATGGTGTAAATGTCATTAGAAAGCGGGCTGCTGTCTCCTCTCCTCCCACCTCCCCATTTAAATTAATTAAACCAGAGAAAAGAAGACATTGTTTTAGGTAAGAAGCACATGAATAAGAGTGATAAGGAGGACTGGAAGAGACAATGAGGGGAGGAAGCTGTAATGTTAAGCAGTAACAGTAGCCATGCCAACAGTGTGGTAGCAGTTGTTTTGCATGAGAGCTTTACACCACAGGCCTTCAACATAGAGGAGGTGGTGAAAGGGACGCTTGCATAAGGTCACAGCACAATATGGCACAACGCAATGCAGCTGATGATGGTGTTTACAAGAGCCAAGTTCTCTTTTATAGACACCTTGTATAACATCGGATCATGAAAACATTTTCTTTGGTTTCCCACTGTGCGTTTTTTCCTTTAATTTCTCAGAAAATGACAGGGCAGATCACTTCGGAATGTTACTGCAGAATTTTGCCTCATGAGGACTAACGGATCAAATCATGAAGCCACGTTACCTGTGTGAAGTGTGAAGGAGACCCCACAAAAGGGGTAAAAGAAATCACCCTTGTTCGTCTCTCTATAACCTCTCAGTAAACACTGATGAAATTGTGGTCATTGGTTTTCGGGACCTCTTAGCGCCTCATATTATTTTTGGGGAGGTGTCTTGAGCAAAAAGAGACAGTGAAAGTAGGGTTGGCAGATAGACTGTGCTGTAGAGGGGGAAGAATAAAGTACCTCAGTGCGCCAGGATGATGAGGTTCCCATAAAGAAAAACAGAGCGAAGGTGAAGGACTTCCAGCTGTGTGCCAGTTTCAGATACCTCTACATCATTCACAGACTGCAGACTTTCAGTTTTTAATCTTGTGCCCTTTGCCCTTTGGCCATTTTCTCCAAGCGTGCAGGGGATGCGTGACTCTGGATGGATCTGTGGTTCAGGTCTGACTGGATGTTTCCTGCGTCAGTTGCAACTTTGCCTCAAATCCATAGTGCTCAGAATGCCGCGCCTTTATAGTGCCGGGTGGGCATCCCTGGATTGGGCGCATGAGCAACAGAACTGGGTTTGAGTTTCTTGCGCTGTGTGGAGCTTCTATGCTCTGTGAAACATGATAGGCACCCAGACCTTTTATAATGGAATGTGAAACCCAAATCCAAATGGTTCCTTTCACACACTGAAGGGGATTACACTATCTGGCACGCAAAAGGAATAAGCAGGGCCGCTGCTCTCTTTCAAAGGCTTGTCCTTGACCACACCGCTAAGGGTAAGTTGTTACACAAAGGTGGGTGCCACCACCGTGCATTCATGCAAGCGCAACACAGTCAGACGCTCACTGGAGAACCCGACTGGGCCTGAGGAAAGAGTACATACACCACAATACACCATATCTGCACTAGCCTGTCTACAGGTGTACACCTCATGGTACCATGGCGTTTGTAGCTCCTGACTTGGAGCAGTCTCTGCTACTCATTCTGTAGCCTGGCACTCAGTTTGGTCAAACAAAGATGGAAATGAAGAGCTCAGGATCAGTTGTTTGCACATGTTTCCCGTAAATGTGTGGCGCAATGGAAAAGGCCTTTGCATTTTGTTTGAGGGTGTTTTTTAAATTGTGTTTTTGTGAGGAACATTGGATGCAAAAAAATTGGATGCAGAAAGTATAAAAAAAAATTGACTGCCGTTTGATATTATCAATGAATCAAGCCTTGCTAACTGAGACTACAAATGAATTCCTGGCCCATTGCATTTGTAGAACTATGGTACTTGAACTCATATTTACCTTTTAGGGTCGTTTTAACGCACTTGTTCCTTGTTCGAAAATGCACTAATGTACGTCGCTCTGGATAAGAGCGTCTGCCAAATGACTATAATGCAATGTAATGTAATGTAGAACTGTTCTATTCTTTTGCTATTCTGTGCTGGTTGGTTTGGAAACAGAGAGTTACTGACACACAGTGCTTCACTCTGTGTTTTTATTTCATTAGTTCTTGAGATAACTTCCACATGGAAAAACATGCAAATGACAAAATGAAAATGAGAATTTTAAATCACTTGCACCCTCAGCTTGCAAGTGACACACAGGGGCAGATTGAAGGGCAATCAATCTCTATTGCTGTTTAGGGCAGGGTTCCTGGCTCTATACAAACTAAAATAGATAATCAATACAATAGAAGGTACAGCATGATGCAATCACTGTCAGTTTCTTTTGTTTGCGCTCATCTGTGAGTGTTGGTTTCATTACTGACTCTCAACCAGAAACACAATTTGTTTGATTGTGCAATAATCATGCCGCTGGGCTGAACCCTCTTTCTAAATTGCATTAAATTGCATTGAAAAATGTTTTGTGAAACAAAACTTTAAATTTTGACTTGTTATGATATGCACATAGACATTCAGGCTGGCATTTACTGGAATTTATTTATCAGATTTTACTAGTATTTATTGGGGACAAAAACAAGGTTAACCATCATTTCCAAAAATCTGATGTGAGTTTCAGAAAGGTTCAGGAAATTGAATGATGCCTATTTACTTATTGGAGGATGAGGATGTTATATGAGGTTATATGAAGAAAGTGCAAAAATGAATAAATAATAAATAAATAAATAAATCTATAGGGTCTTTTTCTGGGAGAGGAGTGTATGACTAAATAGATTCTAACTTCTAACTGAGTTAAAGATAAAATATTTCACTCACAGTTTGTGGGTGAGTCTACACCAGGTTAAATATCTCCATTTCCGTTAATGCTTATTCTCAAGTCCCACCATTTCTCTGAGCTGCCTTGCTCCATAAATAATATACCGACCCCTCTGTACCATTGCAGCACTATTTGGCATTGCTTATATTTTGTTCACTTCTGATTAATTAACAACAATTTTCTTCCCTATTTGAGACGTTCACACCATCAGTCATGTCCTTGAGAGCTATGCGGTAAAGCTCAGGGGGTATTTCATAAAGCAGGACCCTCCCAAATCTGAAACATGGACTGGAGTAAAAAGAGCTGTTCCAGATTTTACTCAGTGCAGTTATCCAGCTAACTCAGTAATCTGCTTTGTGAAATGCCCCTCAGTACAACACGTTTGTAATGCTGACAAAGTAAATACCCTGATATGGTAAAGGAAGTTTGCTTTGTTCCAGAGCAAATGTTTTAAAGCCTGTGCTAAATAAATATCCATCTTTCATATTGGGCATCCCCTATGACTTTCTCAAGTTTTAATTTTCTCACACTGGAGCAAAGTTGTTTTGCTTGTCTACTTAGATTACTTTTGACATCACCAACTTTATAGTGCTATTAACCTTATCTACACTAAACAATCCAATTCAATAAGGATTCTGTACTTTGAGAATATTTTGACAACTTGTTTGCAGTTGTGGTGATTTTGAGTCAAAGCAGACATATTAAAGTTGCTATATTTGTTTGTATAGCACTGGCATTGGAAACAGTTTTTGTCATTGCCCAGGGCCCTGTTTCACAAAACAGTATTACCGAGTTAGCTGGATAACTGCATTGAGTAACATCCAGAACAGCTCTTTTCACTTCAGTCCATATTCCAGATATGGGAGGGTTATAGGTTTTACTCAGCACAATTATCCAGCTAACTGAGTAAACCTGCTTTGTGAAACATACCCCTGGTTAGATATAGTTGAAATTGTGTATAGATTATTATTATTAATATTTTTTACACCAATTATTTTAAATATCAAACAGTGACTGCACCTATGATATCTTTTTAATCGTCTTTATTCCATGATGGTTTCCACTCTACTCCACGCTATTTAATTATGAAAGCATTCCTTTCATAATTATATTCTTATATAATTATCATGCACCTGACATCAGTTGGATGAATAAAATGAATCACTATTGAGTATCATTTATTTTACATTTAGTATAATATGGTCGAGCACAGAACGAACACAGAGCCAATGATACGAGCCTGATCTCATGGAACTCGGCAATATGTACCGATTGTTAGTGTCTCAAAAAACGGTACCTGTTTCCGAATTTTGCACAAGCTAGGGGCTGTGATAGGCCGAAAACATCACGTGTGAGGGTAGTAGTATATGACGTCTATATATGAGTTCATGATTCCCGTACCCCACCCACAACCCCTAAACATAACCTCACAGGAGTTCACGTAACTCTTAAGATTTAAAGAATCTATATTTGCACAACTATATTTTTCTATCACAAGCTTCTCTCTCACTATGTATCTTTCACGAAATCTCCTTACACTCTACAACGGAGCATTAGTCAGTAGTTCCCAGTACAGGCTCATGGGGCGCTTGTGCAAAATTCAGAAACAGGTACCGTTTTTTGAGTCACTAACAATCGGTACATATTGCCGAATTCACATGAGATCAGGTTGAATGATACAGTTACGTTTCTTTTGTTTCTAATTTCCTCACAGCCTTTCAATAATTAGAATTAAGGGGGCAGTAGAGGAAGCAATTTAGGAAAATGTTTTCCAGTTTCAAGTGATAAAGACAGCTTGTTTGTCTTGGAGGACTTGTATGAAAATGGTTAACAGAGGGGTGGAGGCGGGGGAGGAAACACATTTCTTCCAGAATGAGCACATCATTTATTACGGCCACTTATCTGGGAATCCTGTTATTTTTAGAGGGAAAAACATGATCCAATGACCTGTGGGTACACGACTCAGCCATTCGGGTTGCAAGCAAGTCTCTAAATGGCACAGAGCTCTCCTGAGAGACATGCATTCCTGCTCTGATCAAGACCAGCGTCCAAAGAATAACATCAGGCCCGCGCCCTTGTTGAAGCAGCACATGTGTGGGAACTGTGGGGAAGTGTGCTCTCAAATACTTCCTGTGGCCTGGTCTACGGCAGGTCATTGTGTCAGAATAGAGTGACAGCGTAGCTCTCAGCTTAGTCGGGACTGCCTCATACCTCCAGTTGAGAAACTGTCTATGCACATTTATTTACGTGCAGGATTGTACAGGATACCACTTGAAAATACGTCAATTTGTATTCATCTATTGCTCTTCCTCGGCTTCATTGTTTTATGTCCTTTTGACTCCCGTTGTTTTTTAATTTTCTTTCTTCACGCTCCTCTCTGTGATCTCTGACTGTCCTTTTGGCTGTACGTCAGATGGCCCGGTGTGGGTGAGTCACCGAACGAGACGTGACTGCCCACCCGTCCTCCCTTGCATTAGAGGAGCTTCGCTGCCATCAGAGTGGTCCCGCTTTGCCCTGCGCTGAATACAGTTCCCCGTCTCTTCAAAAGGCATCGGCAAGCGAAGCTTTTCAAAAAGCTTTTAAACTCAAAAACGAATAGAACAAAGCTTTCTCTCGCGCAAACTTCCCTCTCTTTCTTTAATGTTTTTGTTATAGCCTGCTGGGAGTAGAGAAGGTTTGTCTGAGATCAGACTTGGTTTGGGCTCTGCTCTAGACACTGTCTGTTCCCACTCATGCCGCTGCCATTGAACTCATCTAGATGAAACGGCCTGAGGAGATCAGACGACAGATTGGTCGGATAGGGGTAATCACTCGAGGTCCCTTCCATAGTTTCCAAGTGTGTCCCAAGGGCAGTGGTGACTGAGCCCTGCAGTGGGCCTGGGACCAGTTATTCGCTTGAGTGGCCTCTACTCGGAGTGCTGACGTAATGGTAGCGCAAGCTGCACGAAACTATGGACCACATAGTATGATCATTGCATTGCTTGGAACATACAACGGAAAAAATAATCAATTATCTACTTTTGCTATCCATATACTATTGCATGTGTTTATGTATATTTAGACTTATAGCAATGCTCCAGTCTGAATGGGTTTGCCGGGGAAGTTGGTGAGAACGAGAAGCTGCCTATTACTCGTGTCATAAAAATCAAACAAAAAGGGGAAAAAGTATTTTCCCCTAATGCTGCCAGAAAACAACAAATTAACAAAGTCATAAAACAGCAAATAAACAAGCTATGAAAATAAATAAAAAAATGGTGGGAAGGTTTCTTGTTTTGTGTATAAATATTTATGGCAAGCCTTTGAGCTTAATAAATACTTAACAAAGAAACAGTTTTCACCACAATTTTTTTCCCTGAGCCACGAGTCACAGTTATTACATGACATGATGAGCCAGAAGAGTCCCTGCTCTACCCTGTAGTTAGATGCATGTTATCCGCTGATAGCAGGGTGCAGAAAAATACATCTGATAAAGATATATATGAGCATTCTACAGAAGACCTCTGGTCGAAATGCTGTATGAATAAACCACAAGGGAGCATTTGCTATGTGTGGGTATTCTTTATTTTTCATTATTTCTGTTGGAAACCTTGAAAAATGGTAAACTCTCTGTGCTGTATAGGTATGGGGCATGCCCCGCCAAGCCGTAACTTGGCAGCAGATGGCAGACCTGCCATCCCAATATAAGGAAAAACAAAAACAGGTTTCAAAATTCAAAAATGGTCTAAAAAACCTGTCTATCCACCAGGGGGTGTTATGCATGCATTCTCCACCACTGCAATGCAGGGCTGGGGGTGGCCTGATCACCTGGTGAACAGACAGAATTAAGACGGAATAAATGTTTGGCTTATCTTCTTTTATTTGGACCTGTAACTGAAAAAACAACCCATAAAATCTTCTTAAAATGACAAATGTGGAACACAGAAATCTCCACAGGCAAAGGCAGGGACAAAAAGAGTCCACAACAAGAACCACAAACCAACCACAACAGCAGCCAAAGAAAAAGATCTCTCTGTTTTGGCTTGAGAGTAGGGATGTGATGCTCAATACTCATGTGTCGACACGGTGATGAGCTTTCAAAACACTGATGTTTCGAAGGACTGGTCTGAAGCTTGCTTCAAATCATGTGGTCATAGAAACCGAAGCTTTGTTACGTCATAGTGACACCTGTCATTTAGGGTGGTGTCTCAAACCAATTACCTGCTCAAACAACACCTGTGTGCCAGCTATAATTGATCTGGGATCAGAGGTTATTTCACTCACATATGAACCTCTATTTGGGTGTATGTGGAAAAACTTGGGATACCTGTGTATTTTGTGCAAAATCTTTGATTCAGATCAGCTCCTTCCTTTCCTACCCACAAACCTCCAAAATTAATAAAAATGGTTCAAACACCCCACAATGTGTGGCTTTCCTCTCCGGAGATTCCTGAGAGGAGATTCTCTCCCCTTGAGATTTGGAAGCGAGGCATTGTTCCTAATGGAACGTTCCCATAAAAGGTCTTTAGTATGGTATAATTTCCAAAAGGAGACCCCCGGTGTGCTTTGTGCTTTGCATGATTTGTGACCGACACCTCTCCTATTCAAATAACACTTCTTCAATGCTTCGGCTCTTGCGGTCAACCCATCCCGATATGACAGCAGCACCATTGAATCCTTCTGTAACTCAAGATGGACCATCTAAGCCATGTATTTAGAGCACCATAAATGTATCTCAAAGCCAATTAATTAAGTTCCTCACATGCTGAGCGCATAATGCTATTTATTTATTAACCATTTTAAATCAAGGTATCAATCCTTATGCAAAATAGCTCTGCAAATAATAACTAATTAAAAAGAATAACAACATAAATGCAAATATGGCTGCCTACCTGTGTGCTATTGAATATATTTTCTTTCCATAATGCTACATTTGATTTAGCTTGGGGGAAGCTGAAAGATACTCTTTTAATATGGTCCAGTAAATGGTGAAAGCTTTTTACAAATCATTGGAAGTTATTGTTACAACATGCTGCCCTTTACCAGGCATGCAAGAGGAAATAGACAGGCATTGGTCAATATGATCGTGTTGGAATCCCAGCCATTGCAGAATATGTGAGCCTGACAGCAGATCTGTGACCTCCATACATATGGACTCCTATCTTGGGACAACTGGTCATTATATCACTAAGGAAACAAAACTGGCTACAGTTCTTCTTGGAATAACCAGGTTTCCACTGAGCCTGAGCTCCAAGACATTCGGCTGAGGGCCAAGAGCTTTGTCACACGAGCTGCAAAGCAAAGGAGTAATTGTGGGTGGTTCAACAGATGATGAGCAGGCCAGTAAATAAATTTCTTCATCAAGTGGAAACCAGGTGGAACAGCACCTATGACATGCTACAAAGGTTGTATGATTGGCGTTGCCTCCGCTAGGCAACCACCATCCGTATATATGATTATATATAGTAACTTTTAGTAATAGAGTAACTTTTATATTTATTGATTAGTATCGACTTAATATCCTTTTGTCATGTTATTTTTGTATTGTCAAGCAAAACTCTGGTTGGTAGTTCTATTTGGACCGAAAACATCTCATTGTTAATTCTATTTCTGGTTACTAGTTCTATTTAGTCCATTGTTATGCAAAAACCTCTCGTCGTTAGTTCAGGAAAAAAATAGTTCCTTCTCGTTTTTATGCCATACAATTTGTACCAATTTTGGTTATTTTTGTCATTACATTATTCAAGAAAATTGTATGAAACCATAAGTCAATCAGATTTAGCATTACCTCCCTCTCTCTGTCTTGTTTTTTAAAATGGTTTGGTCATGCAGTCTAGCCTATTTTATATCGGCTAAGGAAATACATTTCAGATTCGCATCATGATATTTGAAAAATAGCCTACTATACAGTCAAGCCGGAAAGTCTCCCCACCCCTTTCACCTTCTCCACGTTTTATTACATTACAGACTTATACTACAATAGATTGAGTTCATTTTTTGCCTCAAACATCTACACACAATAGCCAATAATGACGAAGTGAAAACAGGTTTTTAGAAAATATGCAATTTTATTTTACTGACAAAAATAGGTTATTTAGGGGTTACATATCTGTACACACCCTTATACTCGGTTGCTGCACCTTTGGTAGCGATTACAGCTTCAAGGCATCTTGGGAAAGAAGCTACGGGCTTGGCACACTTGTTTCTGGACATTTTTGCCCATTCCTCTTGGCATATCCTTGCAAGCTCCGTCAGGTTGGATGGGGAGCGTTGGTACACAGCCATTTTCAGCTCTTTCCACAGATGTTCAATTGGATTCAGGTCTGGGCTCTGGCTGGGCCACTCAAGGACATGCACAGACTTTCTCCGAAGCCACTCCTTTGTTCTCTTGGCTGTGTGCTTCGGGTCGTTGTCATGTTGGAAGGTAAACCTTCGCCCCAGTCTGAGGTCCAGAGCGCTCTGGAGCAGGTTTTCTTCAAGGATCTCGGTGTACTTAGCTGCATTCATCTTTCCCTCTATCAGGACTAGTCGCCCCGTTCCCGCTGCTGAAAAACATCCCCACATCATGATGCTGCCACCGCCATCCTTCACTGTAGGGATGGTATTAGCCAGGTGATGAGCGGTGCCTGGTTTCCTCCAGACGTGACGCTTGGCATTCAGGCCAAAAAGTTCCATTTTGGTTTCATCAGACCAGAGAATCTTGATTCTCATGGTTTGAGAGTCCTCTACGTGTCTTTTGGCAAACTCCAAGCGGGCTGTGATGTGCCTTTTACTAAGGAGGGGCTTCCATCTGGCCACTACCATAAAGGCCTGATTGGTGGAGTGCTGCCTGGATGGTTGATCTTCTGAAAGGTTCTCCCATCTCCACAAGGATACGCTGGAGCTCTGTCAGAGTGACCCTCAGGTTCCTGCTCACCTCCCTGGCCAAGGCCCGTCTTCCCCGATTGCTCAGTTTGGCCGGGCGGCCAGGTCTAGGAAGATTCTTGGTGGTTCCAAACTTCTTCCATTTACGAATGATGGTGGCCACTGTGCTCTTTGGGACCTGTAAAGCTGCAGAGATTTTTCCGTACCCTTCTCCAGATCTATGCCTTGACACAATCCTGTTTCTGAGGTCTGCAGATAATTCCTTTGACCCCATGGCTTGGAGTTTGCTCTGACATGCACTGTCAACTGTGGGACCTTATATAGGCAGGTGTTGGCAATCCCCAATCATGTCCAATCAATTGAATTTATCACAGGTGGACTCCAATTAAGTTGTAGAAACATCTCAAGCAGTATCAGTGGAAACAAAATGCACATCAGCTCACTTTTGGGTGTCATATCAAAGGGTGTTCACACTTGTGTACATATGATATTTTACATTTTGATTTTTTATAAATTAGCACAAATGTCTAAAAACCTGTTTTCACTTTGTCATTATGGGCTATTTTGTGTAGAATTTTGAGACAAAAAATGAACTCAATCTATTGTAGAATATGTCTGTAACGTAATAAAACGTGGAGAAGGTGAAAGGGGTGGGGAGACTTTCCGGCTTGACTGTAGATACGAGTTTGTTCGATGTAACTTGTCATATCTAAGAAATAAAAAGTTTTCTATATATAGCCTATAGCCTACAGATTAGCATGCTTTGTGAAGTCGGATAACTTTCATTCACAACCAATCAGCATGTTGCTCATGTTAACTTAGCCTACAGGTAAACTGAATAAATACTGCACCTCTAACCACAAAAATTTTTGCTAGATTAAAGTTGTTGTAACTAAGATATTTGGCAAATACGTACTTTTTAATCTGCAGATTTAGCATTATTTACCGGCTTTAATCAGCTGTTGGTGTTGCTATGGCTACCATTCATAAAAGAGTTGACTCTATGGCTCTGGCAGCAGATAACATAGACGGCGTATTCATTTTGAACGGTGATTAAGCCTCTTAGTTGGAACTACTTCATAGGTGTCCTTTTACTGGAAATGAATGCCCACCCTCCAGCCAATCAGGAATGAGAATTAAATGCGACGTGGTATAAACAGAAATAACCACCACTCATTGACCAATCAGAATCGAGTATTCACCCAGACCATGGTATACGAGAAAATAATTCAGTGTCTTGGAGTTCTTGCTCCATTCAAGTAGGCAACAGTCGAGATGTCTGAAGAAAAGAGGGTATCAGCATCCAAGCTCATTCCCATTGTCCTGATGATCCAGCACAAAGTGTATGAAAAAACTACTCAAATGACACAGGAATCGTCCAGGCAACTCGGTAAGCTATAGTAGCATTAACTTGATAGGAGTATTAATCAAAATATAAAAACATAGTAAAAGTATAAAGTATTTTCTGACTGAATTCTTGTTTTGTTTCCTACTAAGTAATGTGTGTACAATGGAGAAAAAAAAAATTGTTCACTGACTAAATGTAACTATATCTGTAGAACCCAGCTGTTCAAGCCACAGTGCCTTCAGCAACAACAGACTGTGGGGCCTACCGGACAGTCGGGTCAATTTGGCACAGAGGGTACAAAGTGCCACAGCTGATGCCCCTGTTGAAGTGAAACGGTGATGTGTACCTTCCAAGGACTGAATATCCCCTCCTGTACTGGGAGAAGCACATGGCTGTTTATCCCAATTTATACAGAGTGGCAAAAAACCTATCACTGCCAGCTATATTGGTGCCTTGTGAGAGAATATTTTATTAGGCTGGTTAGGTTATCAACAGAAAGAGAAGCCAACTAAAACCCAGCACAGCTGAAAAAAATTATATTTCTGAACAAAAATTTGTACTAAAAATATTTAACATATTGTGTGCTGCATTGTGTATTTTATTTTTGTGTTATAATGAACATAAGCAAGCCTCCTCCACACACTCACTCACAAACAAAATTAATAAAATACCATCCCAAACACAATTCCCTCTTTAATGATGCAGAGGTACAAAATCACGTTGCCCTATGCTCATGTAACACACAGCGGATTTTCATTTCACTTTAATAACGATAGTCATCATCCGCTCATCATCATAAACACCTTTTATGAATAGACTCAGGTGTAGAGGGCTTTGAGAATACAATAGCATTAATATCAATAAACCTATGTCATGGGTTTCCACCCTTTTTTCCCTATGCGTTCGTTTTCCTCAGTGGCCACGCGAGGGCGCTGCCCTTTTGGTAGATGCTTGCTCCGCCCTGCTTGGATTGCGGAGCTTCTGTCAGCATCCACACCTGCTCGTGGTCACCTTTTAGAGCTATATAAGCCTCCCGTTTCTTTCGTTCGGGGCTTCGAGATTGATTGTTTATTGTTTTGTACTGTGGTGTATTGTCTGGTGTGAGTTATTTGTACCATTTGGGCTACTCGCCTATTTTAACGTCTCGTTGCTTATTTCTTGCTGGCTCTTTAGTTACTTATCTCGTAGAAGTATGGGACCACATATCTCTGCTCTAATTCGCCTGTAAAATCTCTCGACTGGGAGATCGGGCATTTCGCTTCTACTTAGTTACTTAGCTCAGTAGTAGCAGTTCTTTGTTCCATTTTCGCCTTTGATTGGTTTTCTTACTGAGAGACCTGGCGTTTTAGCTTCTACTCATTTCTGTGTTACAGTGAGCCAGTTAGTAGCTTTGGTACGTTTATTCCCTGTTTTGTCTCCTTCTCGTGGACTACGTTCCCCTTTGTTGTGAGTCAGGGTTTTTGTTTATATTAAGAGGCTGTGCGTGCTATTTTCTATTAAGTTTGCGTTGGTCTTTTGTTGCAGCTGTCCTGTCCGTCCTTTTTACCTGCGGGACGATTTTGTTCGGAACTGTTGTTCTGTTCGTTCTCCGGGTATGTTTCTCCTTGTGTGGAGCTTGGGCGAGGTTGTGGACATGTTTGTGTGTGACTGCGCGTAGCATTGGAACGTCAGTTCTCTGTTCCTTCGCCTCGTTACATTTCCCTTTACTGAGAGGCTAGGGCTTGTGTTTTCTATTAAGCTTGCATTAGTCATTTTTTGATAATGAAGTTATGGGACGACGGTTCTCCGTCGGCTCGTCTGTAAAATGTTTCTCTCTCCTGGGAGATTGGGCGTTTACCCCTTTATGTTCTACATGTGACTGCGAGCTTATGGAAGTAGCCACGGAACGTTATATCTGTTCCTTCGCCTCCTCCTTACATTCCTCTTTACCAAGAGGCAGGGCTTTTATTCTCTAAACTCGTGTTGGTCTTTTAGCCGGTAATTCCGGTGCTGCTGTTCTGTTCCGTCCTTTGTACTTGCGGGACGATTTTGTTCGGAACTGTAGTTCTGTTCGTTCTCCAGGTATGGCTCCTTACATGGAGCTTGGGCGTTTTTGTTGACAGGTTTGCGTTTGACTGCGAGTCTGAGAGTAGCCTTGGAACGTTAGATCTCCGTTCCTTTCGCCTCCTGGTATACTAATTCGCATTAGTTTTCAGTGTTTGTTTGCTGTGTGTTTTGTTTGTGCCATTGTGCTACTCGCCTGTTCTTATGCATCTCGTTATCAAGACAGGGCGTTTTATTTCTGGCTCTCTTTAGTCACTTAGCTCTTAGAAGTATGGGAGCCCAGTGCTTTGTGCCATTCGTCTTGTTTGGTTCTCTTACTGAGAAACCTGGCGTTTGTGCTTCTACTCATTGGCGTGTGACAGTGAGCTGGTTAGTAGCTTTGGTATGTTTGGTGTGTGTTATTTGTGCCATTGTGCTGCTCGCCTGTTCTTATGCGTCTCGTTACCGAGACAGGGCGTTTGTTATTTCCGGCTTGTTCTCTAGTCACTAAGCTCGTAGAGGTTTGAGAGCCTAGTGCTTTGTTCCATTCGCTTTGTTTGGTTTTCTTTCTGAAAAAACCTGGCGTTTGTGCTTCTACTCATTGGTGTGTGGCGGTGAGCCGCATTAGTGGCTTTGGTGCGTGTGTTCCCTGTCTTGTCTCCTCTGCGGGGTTTCCCGCCTTAGTGGCCCTAGGGCTTAAAGAATCCCCTTGCTGCGTTTGGCTCCTCCTACCTCACACGTCACGCCCCATTACAACCTATTTTACATAATTTTACAGTCAAGAATCAAGAGGCAATGTTTCAATTTATCACCGCCGTGAGAGCAATGACGGGCATATTTATTGACCAGGAGATGTCACCGGAGAGGCAGGTGTCCAACGCTTCATGACGCCGACGCAACCAACACAATCGCTTCACCTGTGTCATTGCTTCATAAAGCTTCGCTCTGCCCATCACTACCCGAGAGCAAGGCCTTTATAAGGCCCAGTAATTAGGCAATGGGCAGCAGCTGTGATGGTTGCAATGACTCACAGCTGCCACCCTGCCTATGAGCGGGACTGGCTCTGTCCATATCCCTGCAGCTGGCTGGGGTGGCTGAGAAGCTGAAGGGGCAGCGTATGATCACCCTTCCTGGCACCACAATATACAGTATATAACATTCGCTACTAAGTCAGTCATGATTTCTCTTCATTTGGCTACGATCTCAACAAGAATATGCTCTCCTGTATTAGATGAGTCAATTGTGCTCACACGTCTGTTTTGGGGACAAGAAAATCCTTGCAAGCACATTTTTTTTGCTGTTATTGGGGACAGTTAATTACTTGTGGAGAGACAAGCTCAGCTCTTTTGTTTCATGTCACTGTTTCTTTGCATTGATGCCAGTCATGCTTGATACTCCCAGAGTATAAATGAACTCAAACCTTCTGTTTCTGCTGTTATGCGCTCACAGTCTCCAAAAACGATGCAGGAAGGGAGTATGACATTGTTTCTGCTAGAAAAAAAGAATGCACGCATCTTTACATTAAGGTTGCAAGAACAAAAAAACACTTAAGTTAAATTCAATAAAATAGTATATATACTTTTGGTGCTTTTTTCAGAGATACTGGCACAAAAATGATTTACAGAAATACAAGACATGGGCTTGAACCAGTAGAGGCTTGAGGCTCTTTGCAAAGTATGGCACATTTATGTAATATGGAAAGCCCCAGGGTATTGTGCTATGGCAGCATACTGTATCTGAAAGAAGAAATAAAAGGGGTGCACACAACCATGAGCGTGATCCTCAGCTCTGTGGTATTCATTCACCCTGCCCGCATATCTTTACATACACGATTAACTAAAACCGTGGTAACCAAAAAATCAAAGACAGATTTGTGTGCTGTAAAAATTGTGCTGTGATTTTTCATCAACAGAGCTTTGCTGAAACTGAAAAATGCTCTGTTTGAGTATTTTCTTCTCATTAATTTACTAACTTATTATAAAGGACATGGACAATGATTGTCATGACTGCACAGGTGCTTTAATTTGATATGTCAGTCAACTGACCATCCTCTTTTAACAAAACAAGTGACCATCTTTTTGTGTAGCTCTGATCATCACTGTCACCCAATAGCTAACTCTAGTTCTCTTTAAGCCATACATATATGTGACATTAGAAAATATCAAAGTGATAATATTAATAGTAAGGATATGGATTGATTGCATGTAGATCAGAGCTAGACTTGGCACTTTCTATGTGCTCTTCCAGTGCTTGAAGTCGGACGGAACAGACTGGTACTCCATAGTGGGACTTTTTCTAGCTTTCTGCTATTTCTAGTTTGTGCACCCGTGAGATTCTCTTTTTCTCAATCCCAAAACAGTCACTGTATTGTTGTCCATAAGACTTAATTCAAGTGAGCCCACCCATTGACATAAACCAGACTTCATAACTGGTACTGTACCTGCTTTATTTCTTCCTCACTGCTTGTCTGCAGAGGAACCTGTCTCTTCAACATGTTAGCTGGGCTCAAAAATTTCCAGAACGGATTGTACCAGGACAACTATGTTTTGCTCAGATGAGTACTGGCACTTACTTTCTTCAAGCACTGGGCTTTTGCATGTATCACACAGACACACACACACACACACACACACACACACACACACACACACACACACACACACACACACACACACACACACACACACACACACACACACACTGTTTATGTCAGGGAAATATTATTGAGTGTCTTCAATACAAGGTGGATAGCAGCCGTTGTCTTGATAATAATTTAATTTGCGTCCCTCTCCAGGGCGTCCCAGGCAGGGGCAGGGGGAAATGTAATGATTCTCATGCAGCAGCAGCAGATGTTGATTGAAAGCTGGGGACTCCGTGTTCTCTGCAGTGAATCGCTGGCACAAGAGCTCTGTAATGGAGTACATTCACTCCACCATTACCTGGGTTAGGAATTATCTTCGTAGGGAAATAAATTCTGATTTATGTACTTTATTTTCACAGGAATGTCATGCATGCAAGCGGACAGGCCCCGGTGAGATATAGTCCTTGACGGGACAGAGGGCGTGAGGTGATCGATAGCTCTGCCTAATGTCTCTGACCACTCTGGTGTTATTTTAATTTTGCTCCATTATTTTCTGTTTGGCCTCAGTGTTAGAGTGCAAGCAGTATTTATAACCAGAGTCATAGTTGAGGCGCTATTAATTGCTGATCACTTTGGAATTATGGCTGTATTATTCATCGCATTCCAGCGCCTGCATACCGTCAGAATGAAAACCGTTGATGGGGGTCTGTCTCCATTTAATATATTAAAAGGCCCAGCTTGAAATTTAAGCGAGAGAGAGAGAGAGAGAGAGAGAGAGCCCAGCCAATGGCAAACAAACTGAACAGACTGAACAGATCACTCCTGGCGTTTGCAGTGCTATCCTGATTCTCTAGTCGGGAAGTAAAACCAGGACATGTGACTGTCTAATGACTGAGTAGTAGCGGTGACAGATAGATCTGAGAAGGTAAACAGAAGTGTTCTGGTCACAAAATGGGATGAGTGCGTGCCCAGAACAGGCAGTGCGTACCCGGCCCGGGCCAGATGCCTGGTCTGTGTGTCCTCCTGGCGCGACGCAGGCTAGCTCATCCGATGTGGTCTGTTCAGTATCTTTCTTCACACTTGGCTAATCCCTGGGTCTTTCCCAAAGTTTCTTAAGTCTCTGGATTTCACCTGTGCGTGACCTCCTGGGTGATTTGTGTGTCCAATCAAAGAGACTCCTGGGTGATTTGTGTGTCCAATCAAAGACAAACCTTTTCTGGAAGGTTTGATGATCAGCAGGGGTGCCGCGCCCTTTTCACTGCCATCCTCTCAGAGAGCGGAGAGAGAAGGACTCAACACAGACCATGTAGGGCTTCCAGTGAGTTATCCCGCTGTGTAACTCATTCGGTACAGTTTTATGGTGCAAACATTACAGCAGAGTTTCAATTAAAGTATGCTTTGATTTCCTGTGAGGGGTAAATCAATCACATGTGGATGAGTGAGCATGTGGATGTTGAGCAGGTGGTCCAGACCTGAGTCTGTGATATATTTCTGTTGTCAGTCTGGCATTTTAACAGGTAAATATAAGTTATGCATCCATTAAGTTTTATTTATGGTTGGGCAAAAGAGGCAGTTTCTTGCATATTTATTGTGCCCTAACTTAGGGAGTTGAAAAACGTAGAATGTTGTTTGATTGTGTATTTTCGTTGCGCTGTACGTGTATGCCGTTCTGTTAAGATGCTTGCCTAAATGCCATTTCATTGGATTGGAGGGCGGGTTGCTATATTTGTACTATCCTGACCCCTGGAAAATAATAAATATTTAAGGGGCCAAGCACCTAAGGTTTGAGGCACCCGATTGCATTCCTTAGTATTATTAGGGGGTCAAGCAGTGAAGTTTTACAAAGTAAAAAAAACCCAAATGCCACGTCAGCACACTAGCAGGTGCTGCAGCCTCACCACCCTCCTGCCCAAGGTCTTGATAGAATTTGTCATTGTGAGCTTTATACCTGCCGTCTGCACAGAAAGCACCCTTCAGCATGGCACACTGGTAATAATTAGAGGTTGTACTGAATTTTGGGCTTGTTTACTGTTGTTAGGACAACGCTTTCACGGTTTTGTTGCACTTTCCTTGGTTAGACTCCATTATGACATCATCATGGTAACATTATTAACCGGTTTTTTACATTTTGTTCTAATCCTTATTCCATTAAAGCTCAAGTTGGCAACTTTCTCAACGGTTGCAATGTTGTGAAAACATTTAGAAAGTCATAACACCCCCCGTTGGCCCTGCCCACAGAGAAACACACCCCACCCCACTCCTTCTCCACACACCTTGTTGTGAATGTGCATCAAAGCAGAATTACAGACTGGCATAGCTACACTAAAAATGTCAGCTCCACAAGTCCAGGTAAAACTGTGCTGTCGCAGAGTTTAACAATAACACAATAATACATTTTCCATTTATTTCACAAAATGGAATTAAGGAGTTAGCCGGCTAACTTTTTTCCAACTGTATATCTTTCTCAGATCTTTGCAAAGTAAGCACAGAGCATCACTGGCAGAGAGAATAATGAGATTATGATTTATTTATTTATTTGGCTTATTCAAAGTGACTTACTACGTGACGTTTATAAGGCTTATAGCACAGGAGCAGCAAAAGCAGCAGAAACAACAACTACAGCAGATAAAATACAGCTACAGTTCAGTTAAAGGGCATGGAACTGAAACACATAACAGCTAAATTATTGTGCCTAGCTATTAACTTATGGATGGACAAACTTAGAGTTTGGCTCAAATCACGGATCCAAAAGCGCACTGTTTATTTATGTCACATAACCATAAATATACTTGAATAACAGTTATGCCAAGAGCTACATCTCAGAAATCACTGCACAGGAGATACGTATTTTATATTCAAGAAGACGTTCAAATAGACAGATGAAACTAGGTGGTAAATTGGGGCATGAAACTTTCTCATTACATAATCCATTCAATTAAACTGCTGAAGGAAAATATGCATGGAAATCAGCAATAATAATCTAGCCAGGACTAGTTGTGTATTTTCCTGCTCTCCTTTTTCTCTCCTTTTTCCCTTCTACATCCACATAACCTGTGCATATGTGACTCATTAAGGGCCTTTCTCCCTCTTGATTCTAATGAGTATTCCTTTTGGATGACGGCAAATAATGTATATTTAATGGATTCATCCATGATTCATCAAGCTTAAGCTGTGCTTCTGCTGTACTGAGTAGAAGACAATACACACCAGCATCTGTGAAATAAATTCAGCTCAAAGGCAATTTGCATGGATCTGAATTTCATCCCACAGCGCTCCTGCTCACACAAGAAAACAGTCTGTCTCTTAACTTAATAAATCCCATTTTAGGGTACCCAATTACTTTGCATTATGCATATGTCAGTCAGTTTTAGAAATATATTTATTTATAAGAAAATACGAGATACAGTTTAAAAGATATAGTAGATCCATTTTAGATCGTATGTATGATTTTATATCTGTATTTGGAATAGGTCAATTAATGAAATAGAGATTTTTCAAATAAATAATGCACATGCATTATTTCATATTCATGGGAAATCTACAATTAACTTAGGGACACTGTGGCCTTGACATCTTCGCTTTCCTGAGTGGGCTTGCTGAATGGATGAGTAAGGGAGTTGTGACAACTGACACCGAGACTGCAACAAATTAACTTTTGTGCTGCAGTTGGAGCTGTGTAGCGTGCTTTGAAGGAAAGATCAAATCAAGACTAGAGCCAACCAAAACAAAGAGAAAAAGTACATTTTAGATGTTGGTTTTGGTACTCATTAGCAGGCCCCTTCTGACTTAAATATTGTTGTAAATAATTATTTCCTAAAATTAGTCCATAAATCAAAGGGAGTAGTCATTAAAATATCACTCAATCCATCCATTGGAGTGACTGCAGCATGGTAAAGCACTAGAGATACCCGTACACACTCCCATGCACATCTCTCTCTCTTTCACACACACACACACACACACACACACACACACACACACACACACACACACACACACACACACACACACACACACACACACACACACACACACACACACACGCACATACATAAACACACACACACATACTAGCACAGTATGTAATAGCACAGAAAACACACACACACACACACACACACACACACACACACACACACACACACACACACACACACACACACACACACACACACACACACACACACACAACACACACACACACACACACACACACACATTGACTTACGTACTAGACACAAGCACATGCACCCACACACAATTATTTGCCTGTAAATTAAACTCAACAAATGCCATGAGAATCTGAATGACCGATGATGGATTGACGTGGATTTTGCCTATATTCCCAAATTTGTGAGGCCTTCTTAAAAAAGTTACGGGTATGAGGAAACACAATTAAAATTAAAATAAAAAAATGTCTTGGATGACAAAAAACATTTCACAGTGAAAATATTTTCAAAAATATTATTTATTTTATTTTTTATTGAATGTCCCTTGTAGTGTAGGTTAAATTGTACAGTATATTGCCTAGTATAATAGCATAATTCTACTTCTCTGCAGATTGTGTTGGCAGGGTTGTAGGGCAGCAAGGGATTTTCTTTTTATTTCTATTTGCAGTATCAAATGACAAACATGTAAGAGGAAATACACAGGCTTTCTTTTCAAAGAATACTCCACACAGAGAATGGGAATGCTGGTACACGAAATGTACACATTCTTATTCCCTTCAGTCTGGAATAGAGGGATTTTTTGAGCAGGACTTAATTGATGCAGCAGCATAGGACACCTTACAGTATTAGCAGTAGCCTTGCCGTGTGCGCGGAAAGAAGAATGAGAGATTTTACTTAGTCCTCACGCAAGCTAGCAATCTTACTTCAACTGTAATTGTACCTGCTGACGTGTGGGTGACTGAAGATAATTCAATCTGCGCTTAAACACTACATCAGCGGTGACATAGAAATGTATGATTCCTATGCCAAATAAAAATAAAGCAAAATATGATTGCCTCAGGAGTTGAGACAGACAATTGAAACAGAGCCATCTTTTTAGTTGAAAAAATATATATAAAAATCCCCCCCAAGCATGAAAAGAATGATTTAATACTGTCGGACACATTTTCTACATTTTTATATCTCATTTAGAATTCACTGTGATTTTACTCGGGTTAATTCAGTCTATCACTATTTAATAATTTAAATATTAAGGAATACCTGTGTCAATAAAACATGACAGAGAGTTATTTCTGTTTTGACGATTGTGCTTATGTTGTCATGGAAACTGAACAGAGCCTGTCTTGTACCCTCTGGGATGAGAATCTGAGGTTTCATTCAAACTTCAGAAATCCAGGACAAGTGAATGTACCCTTCTTCTGCCAGGGAAATGTCAGACATCATATATTAATATACAAATATGAAACATATCTTAGTTCAAACAATTTTCGTGATTACACAGTGTCTTTCCCCCTAGTTGAATAAACTCTCCCTTGGTCCAGATAATGAGTGGTGAGTGTTCTTTTTCTCTCCAGCTATGCTCCACCGTGTCTAATGGGAAAAATATGGAATCCAAACAAGAAATCATGACTGAGCTTATTGGCACCCTTCATGCAAAAAGAACAGCACAGGTAGTTAACTGTGTTGTATTCGCAAAAAAAGAAGGAACATTGTATTGTGAGTTGATGTGGTTTCAATTAATATTAAGAGATGGCTAAATAAGGAGTTTTGATGACTGAAAGAGCACCTTTCCTTTAGTAATGATCTCTGAACATTAAATATACACAGTTGTCTTACGCGTGTGAAGTGAAATGGACTTAACTGTCAGCTTTTAGGAATGCTCATTTGCAGAATATGCCATGGAGATTCACATATGTAAATATGAATTGAGAATAGAAAATGAATAGAGATAAGAATGTCAGCAGTTATGACTAGGGATGCACTAATTCCAATGTTTCAGACCAAGTATGAGTCCTGAGTACTCAGGTTTGGGTACTTGAGTAGTGATAAGATTTAGAATTTTTTTATCATCAAAGTAAGACCACTGGTTTGATAACCCATGGAGTGCTTATTATTTTTCCTAGATTTTTGTGTTCACTTCTTTGTCAAAAGGAAAGCTCACTGAGCTCCAATAAATCATAACATGGAACTGTCACTCAGTTCCAATAAAACATAGCATGGACTTGAAACCAAGTTTCAGTAAAACAGTATATGAAGCTGTGACCTGAAATTTCTGTAGAATAGATTGTGAAACTGTTCATTTTCAATAAAATGTTGCGTAAGACCTGTTGTTAAGACCTATTTGGACAGGACTTTTACAGGAGTAGGAGGAATAATGCAGTCTATAGTGGAGAAAGCAAGCCATTTCAATCCGGATTTCATGGATAATGAGTGAAACTAACACAATCAAAAATAGTTAGTCTCACAACCCAATATAAAACTGCTCCCACAAGTGTGCCATTTTACTGACTTTTATGCTATATTATTGTGTGGATTGTTTCTGGCTTGCAGTTTCATTTTCACAATTTCATAAAAGTTTATCCTGCTAGGCTAATTTCTCATGAACATTTTTTTTAATCATGAAAATAAAGAATATTTTTAACGACAAATGCATCACAAGTAAGTTGGTGTTTAACAGAATGTGTACTGTAGGCCTACAACACAATGGTACTTGCGTTGATCACCACAACTGACTGCACATTTGCATAGAAAGGACGTTATAAGGTACTTGAGACTGGAGACACAGTGACATGACCTAATGAGACAACCAGGGAGAAGGAAATATATCCAGATGTACCATTGGACCTCCTGAAGAAATAGTATGCCAGGGAAGTGATATGTTTTGTCTCCTTCCCAGACCCTGTGCCGGTGAAGCTGAGAAAAGATGATCTGTATTGAAATTGAACTGACGCTGTCCATGACAGAACCTCCATGAGCTGGTTGACAAAAAATGGTGAAATGCTTGCAATGGCTGGGCTATACCCATGTTATGGAACTTCACATTGACACATAACCTGGGAAGAAAGTGCGGCTCTGGTTATATTGAGTACACAAGTCAAGACGGGATGCCGTAAACATCCAAGATGCTCAAGATGGGGGGTCAAACAGTGAGTGGTTAGGTCCCATTGATGACATTTTTTTATTTTAGGCCTACCCTACCTTAGGGCCGATTAACTGATACTTGGGGTGCATCCCAATACTGGAAAAATGCACTCTCCTTTCCTCCACTAGCACCTCCTCTCCTATGTGCCCCAGAAACGGATCTTTGTGTTTTAATCTAATGTTTCTGATTACATCTTAATTACATATTATTGGTTACATATGAATTCATCTCTTGACGCAAACCGCAATGTCAAGAACATTGTATACTGTATATGCAAATAATTGTACTCTAAACGTTCAGGCAGTTTTGCATACTTCAGGGTAGGAGAGGAGTGGTAGTGGGGGAGTGGAGAAAGGGAGGTGGGGAGCGAAGAATATTGGGACACACCCATGGTGAAAACTTGGAGAAACTTGCCTGGTTCATCAGTACTCCATAACAAAAGGTTACTGGCAGATACCTCAGACACAAGGGCCTTGGGAGAACATGCATCTGACACTCCCAATGGGTATCATTACACAGTCCATACATTTGGATTGAATGGGCTTCTGCTCATGCTCCAGAGATGCAATGGGCCTATAGAAACACCCTGAATATACGTACTTATCTGGATGATGTGATAATCCATACCAATGTTTGAGAGGAACATCTGAATCAGCTGAAGGCGGTATTTGCTGCTTTATTTAGTGGTGGTGGGACTAACAGCTAACTCAAAAAGTAAACTGGGATTAGAGGAAGCTGAAGGGGCTAATATAGAGCCTCAAGAAAGTTAAAAAAAGTAGTCAGGGCATTCCTTGGATGCGTTACCAACATCCCTAGGTTCTCTCCTTACAGATATCACAAAGAACTCGCAGTGTAACTTTGTAAAATGGAGTCTCATACACGAGAGAGCCTTCAATGACCCCAAGGGGGCTCTGAGTACTGATTACCCCAGACTTCAAGAAGGAGATGTTAGTACAGTATGATGTGTCAAAAACAGGTGAGTGCTGTCCTATCCCAAGTGATAAGGACAAGAACACCCTGTCCTATACTTCAGTTTTTTGTTTCAAGTAATCTTCTCTTTTCAAACTTGCTATCCTTTGTTTCAAAATAAAAGCCTGGCGCTTTCACTGTGCGAACTGGAATTCCTGCTTTGCGGTAATCTTATTGTATGTGAGTGTTTATTTTTATTTTTTCTACTGTATGCTCTTTGGGATACAACAATTGTATGAACGGTACATAATAAATTAAGTTACTTTTGTTATTTATTGCCCATTTCATTGAGCCATCCTCTTGCTGGGTTGCAGTAGTTAGACATCTCTGCTATTGCTTGCAGACAGGAGTTTAGCTGGTTAAGAGGTTTACTCTCAGAGAGATTGCTTGCCAGGATTCAATGTTTATTTTTTATACTGGGATAGAATTTATAGAATTATTTTTGTGAAGCAAAATATTTAAAAAATATTTTTAATGGTGCAAATGTAAAGTTGAATAAATGAGAATATGATATTGATTTTGTGAGTTACATGATTTATGGATTTTGTGGTTGGATATATTCATATATAAAAGTGACCCTCAAATGTTTAAAAAAATCTGATACGCATTGATATATTTGGTAGCAATTTCTCATATTATTGATACATTGTTATTATGAATACTAACAATACAAATACTATCAAGTCTAGTTACTATTTCCCCTTTGTTTTTAGCAATCATCTTCCGAAGATGTCTCCTCCTGGCCATCATTACAATATACACCCCGAAGGAACCGCATTGTGGAAAACACGAAACTGCAGCAGGCATCTCCGCCATGTGTAGCGTTTTACTTATTTCCAAGTGAATAGAGGGCTCCAATTCAAATAACACTGACTGACTAGATCTTTTTTTTTTTTTTACTTTATATTTGCCAGCGGAACATTTTAAAAATAATTTACACTCTAATTGAAGGCAATCTGAAGAAGTCGTATCTGAAAATGGCACTGCTGGATTAAAAATCTGATTAAAATCTGTTAATTTGGCACTTTGGCAGTTATCCACATAGTCATAGGACCTTCCCGCTGGACAATGGAATAGGACAGTATTTACTGTTCAATTTCATTGAATTGTCTTTATGTGACAGAAATCACGTCTTTGTTGAATGGTGATGTTGATAATGAAAATAAGTATTATTGTTTGTTGACACTTGGTGTGTTATTACTGTATGAATCAAAACAGCATCTCTAAAATTTCAGGGGAAACAGAAGCTTTATAATTCTTTAGAGATCCTTTAGACTGTAAACTATACATTATTGTGTAAAAAGAAAAAAACAGCTATGATATACCAGCTTCATTATTGTATATAACGACAGTGCCAATGAGAATACAAATATTAATATTGGTAATGGAAAATGGAAATGGAAAAGAAATCAGCCACATTTAAAATGGACCTTCTGTGATATTTTGTGGCAAATCTGGGTTTAAGACTCTTATTTTGAGATATGGTCGTGTCATCAAGGTAACCAATTTAACCATACGCTATTAACACAGCAACTGAAGGTGTGGGGTAATTGAATGACTTTTAATATTGCATAACTCATAAATTTACCTGGCTATATGGATCTATGCCCATCCCTCTTGATAACAACGTTTGGTTAAACATATGGTTCCAGGGTTTGATTCCCCACGTGTCATGTCTGAAGAGCAAAAATGCTCTTGATTAATATCTAATTGCATGTCATTTTCTACAACCCTAACGTCCTCAGCTTTTGAAGAGATTTTCATTTACTGGAAGAGACACATCTTTGATGTTTCTTATAACACATGTCTGGGGGAAAGACTTGACATCAAAACTGTGATCAGTCAGATTTCACAGATTTTTAACAGTGTCTACAGGGTACTGTCTACAGCAGAGGTGTCAAACTCGTTCCATCGAGGGCCGAGTGTATGCAAGTTTTTGTTCTAACCATGCTCTACACCAGCTGATTCCACTAATTAGTTCACCTCCTTGGTTGAAGAGCTGAGCTAATTAGTGAAATCAGCTGGTGTAGGGCACAGTTGGAACAAAAACCTGCATACACTCGGCCCTCGATGGAATCAGTTTGACATCCCTGGTCTACAGGGTACATGTACACTCATGTCAGGTAATATTTACATATACACATGACTTGAACCAGTACATGATTCACTCTAGAGGAACCCATGGCAGAAAATATCTGAACCGTGTTGTGGAGTATTTACATACCAATAACAACCTCTTTTTACCTATCGGTGGTTCTTTGAGCTCACAAGGGGATGCTTAAAGAAGGGCATAGAGCAATATAGCTGTTCAGTCGGCTTTGGCCACATTACAAAGGCTGTGGAACTGTAACATCCTCTTTACAGACTACTCTGATTTCCCAACCTTCCATGCTAGCTACGTGGCTTGTTATTTTACTCGTAACTCTTCGAGTGATCTGGAGCAGTCGTTAGTTTAAGGAGTATTGTCAAATTCAACATAAACCTGGGAACCCATACAAAAACTCTTTCGCATGCACACACGTACACACCATCTATATGAGACAAAATACACAGAATTCTGTGTTTATATGAGGGCACAGAAGTTAATGTTTGTAAGGAGTTAGTCTATGGCCATTGTTATTTCTGTTGGAAACCCTGAGAAGTGCCAAACTCTCTGTGCTGTATGGTAATAGGGTGTTCCCTGTTGACGCTTAACTTTGCAGATACCTGCCATCAAAATCAGCTATTATCAGTCTCCACAGATCTGTTTTTGACTCTGTCCCTTATGGAAATGGAGACAGGGTGATATGTTCCACATGTAATTCAAAAAGGCTTCAATTTCGTTTCTATCTGTGTGAAGTGAAGATTACAGGGTAACAGGTGTTGCTGTAGCAATGTTTTAATTGCCATTCACATAAGAAGATCTCAGTTTTGCCAATCAAAATATTTAATGCAAGTGCAAGAACAGTTTTGCTTCAAGATGTCCTCAAATAAAATAATGGAAACAGAGTATTTACACCAATGCTCTGCAAAATGAAATAAACAACACAACACCTTTGGGATTTACAGCAGGGCAAAGGTACGACCAACAACATCGACAAAATATATATCAATAGGTTGTGGGCACAGCACAAAGAAAGCAGTGAAAATGTATTTCCCAAGACAATTTGCTGATTCACATATCTCCCTAGTTCTTGTACTAACTGAAGGAAATATTCCTCTGAAAAAGATGCATGTGTTCTTATAAGAAATAAATTAATATGTCATACTGCAGAGAAGAAAGGACTGTTTTATTCACCCGGGACTGTAAAAACAGACTGCAGTGCAGATGTCTGCCCTGCTTGCGTCCAAGTACACAGCTCCCTGTGGAAAATATATTTGGAGTCTGAATGTGAGGAATCCATGGTTTTGAAGTGGGCCCTTAAGGGTGATTTACAGGCAGCATCCATCCACTGTGGCTCCTGGGTCAGTATGAGGAGCGCCGTGAGGAGCAGTATGTAGCAAGTGTAAAAAGTGGCCCCATTACCCCACTATGGAATGATCCTGTATTCTACCACCATTCTCTGTTTCTGTTTTCATAGGCTGAAACTACTTGTGTTCAGAAAAGACATTGCAACTCAAGCTCGACATGCTAATTGATAGGACATTTGTGTAGAACAATAGCAACAACAGTAGCAGCAACAGCAATGACAATAGTAAAAAAAATTATAATAATAATGTTTGTCTTTTTTAAATTAGCCCAAAATACAAAAACCTGTCTTTGGCAGGTTCCCTGACCTGATATTCCAATCAACCTGCTGGTTATGTAAATCTGTGGTTTTATTTACACATTTAATATATTTGAAAGAGAAGCTGAGAACCTTACTGCTATGAAACAGTACCACAAAAGGAGTTCATTTATCGTGATCAGCTGGAGCTCAGGGACAAGTCACATTATGTGCCAGTTAAACACAGTTTTTCTCCATTGATATTTTGGGTATGGAATTACTACAGGGATTTCTTATGTGGATTTCTTCGGCAAAACAACATTACAGAAAGCCCAAGTGAATCCTTTTTATGAAAATACTCCTCCCACTTGAAGAGAACAGTCACTTTATCACAGGCAGGATTATGGGTGGTTAATGGTTTTGCAAAAATACTACATGAGAGAGACATGGGTTGTCTTGGTTATGATAATTAGTTAACACCCAGCTTGCCTATAGTCATTTGAAACAGAGGGGATGTGTGGATAGCACTGCATATCATTCAGCTTTGTGGTTTGTATCTTGCCTGAGTAAAATGGTGTGAGTAGTAGGACTAGTAAGGGATTGAACTGTGTTGTAATAGTAAACATATCCTTTCTGTAAGATTGTCCAGAGCTTACACTACATTACCTCAGTTGACTGACAATTTATTATGCATTGCAAATATGAATAAAATTTTCATTTAGCATAATGCCCTACGGTAAATTGAACAAATTTACATGTACAAATTAGACTAACTGAACTTCTGTAATACAAAATGCATTTAAAAGTATAGTGTTAATTGGTGCATGCAAGTGAGATGGCTATTTCTAATCTTTGGATCACATTTACAGTATTGTATGTCAATGCGATGGCGTTGAAAATGGAAAATAATATCAGTGCTGCTGTGGAAACGCCTGAAGTAATGCAGGCTGTGTGCTATTAGAGTGAAGCCATGCCATCTAGAAATGATAAGGAATGTTCATGTCACCAAAGGAGGTAGGGGGATGGATTAAGGCTGACATTACCGTTAGCATTAGCCGTTAGCCAGGGGGAGATGAGCATAGCGGGACTGGAAAACAGGTCCACAAGGCCTACAGAACCCCTGGAAAATGGAAGAGTGCAGCCATCGACTCTTTGGCAGATTTTCAGTGGACGCCAGGATTTCAGGTGCCGCGTCCGACCACCTGGAAGGAGTCCTTGAGGTCCAGCACTACCTGCTTTGGTCAGAGATACAAATCTTGTTATGTGCCCCAATGAGCATTTGGTGATGTGGAAATCCCCCGTCTCCACTGCCTCTGCCGCCTCTTCCTCTTCCTCTCATCACAGTCAGATGTGTCTTGCGGTTCCGCCCTCTTCACAGCCATTCCACCCAGTGTTCATCAAGGCCTGTCAACACAATGCAAAAGCTATTAATACTCAATGGACACAGTGCTGGACGGCTGCACAAGTTGCGCACGGCTGAAGTGGCGAGTCAATGACGTGCCACACCCCTGCGTCCCCCTTTGATCTGCACTCACTGACATAGGTCCAAGTTAATATAAGGAGGGCTGAAGAATACATCACCACCGTCCCACTAATTAATACATGGACAGGAATCACATGGAGGTGTGTAATGCTACCAGCACTGGTAATTATCCTATTTAAACAGGTGCAGCAGTGGGCTTTAAAGGCTCTCACTCATGTCTCTGCTACCCTTAGACTCTGCCCTTAGATATATATGCATTTGTGCCCTGTCTTTTCCTCTCTGGACAATAAGAGAGGTCTGTTTCTTTACTGTGGCCAGCAGGCTGCTTTTCATACCAGGACATGCCTTGTGTATTTCACTCGGACACATAGGGGGCATAAATAGAGGCCAGTCTGGCATTGCATTAATCAGTTTGTTGATCTGCAGCAAACTTGTATCACTGCCCAGGTGATCGTGCGTTGTGTCCGGTTAGATTTATCTTTCAGAACATCTTTCGAGACATGACAAACAGTTTGAAGATTGCCTGAAGTTAGTAAAACTGATTAAAATAACTTTTATTTCTGTCCAATGTATTTCAATATTTCCAGTTACAATCAGAGATCTCTGAATATTTCATTATGCATGGATAAGTAACATTTTATCAAGCTGACATTTTATTGCATGATCTATGGGCATATGGTCTTTTAATAACCATCAAATTATACAACTTTCCACAACTATTCTGAGAAGAGCTATTCAAAATGCTGCCTCATAAGACTGAAGAAAATAAATTATTTTGTAGTCTTTACTCTATAGATAATGGCGGTGATTCTTTTTCTCTATACTACCCGTTATTGATTGACACTTTTCATGATCAGTCACCTATTTCAGTAACACTGAAGTTACGGAAAAGTGTGATTTCAGACTCCATGTCTAACCCAGCTGCTCTTTTCCTGGGGGGCATACGAAGCAGGATTACTGAGTTAGCTGGATAACTGCACTAAGTAAAACCCGGAAACCTCCCAAATCCGGAACATGGACTGAAGTAGCTGAAGAGCTGGTCCAGGTTTTACTCAGTGCAGTTATCCAGCTAACTCAGCAATCCTGCTTTGTAGCACACCCCCTGGGCCCTTGTGTTAAATAAAAAACTGCAATGCAGCATTATATAAAGGCACCTTGTAGCATAACATACTGTAAACTTGGGGGTTCGTATTTGGTGATGGATGACTCTCCAATGTGAACAGGATTTATACAATAGAATAATCTATGTGATATCAACAACTAAAACATAAAAGTTAGCGTGAATCAATAATGATGCACAGTTACTGTTCAACACGAAATTCAAGATAGCCCTTACAATACAGTACATCCACTATCAACAGTAGTGAAAATAAAAATACCAGGCTATAATTGAGAAATCGATTTATTACTTATATTATAAGTGATGCATCATTGAAAATTATTGGAGTGTGCTTGCTATGTCAAGTGGCTGTCATAAGTATGCACACTATTTTAACACAGTATTTAAATCTGATGTGCGTTGTTACATTCCGCAGGTAGTTGACTTGCTGCTGAGCAGGAGATGGATCCGTTGCTGCGGGAGGACCCCCCCCCGTCCCCGTCCCCGTCCCCGTCCCCCACCCACAGTCTGCATCTGCGTTCTCTGCTGCTGGGTGCTAAGGAAAGGCTGAGCTGCCCACTCTGTGTGATGACAATTTAACCCTGGCCCTGCGGCCCACAGACAGATACTGGCTGTGTCCAAATCAACACCCTTCTATACTACTGAGCGTGCTAGTTGAGTACACTGGAGGATGACTAAGCTGTTAAGTAGGCGAAATGTTCTCTAAATGTAGTGCACTTAAAATCCCCAGATGATATACTTATTTCCGGATTTCCGCTGTATGCACCATGGTAGTACACAGGATGCAGTAGATAGCGCTCAGATTTGGACACAGCTGCTCTCTCTGTGGAGCTTCCATCAGGCCTCGTTGGCGCTAACCCCACTGTAGAAGGACAACAGTGAGTGGATTTGTGTTTTTTACGACACCCCTCAAGGGGGTGTTCTTCTGAAGTGGAAAAAATTGCTTCCATCAATTTCAGTGAAATACTGAATACCCACGTGACCATTGACAACTGTAACCTGATAAAGTACATTTTGAACCACACTTCAGGCTGACGACCAGTCTGCAGCATCTACGAGAATTATAGAAAAAAGCTGCCCAGCCACAAACTATCCATCCAACATGTCTGCGTGCATTTTCAGGACTATGCCTGAGAGGCTCCTGCCTACAATCTGATTGGATCCAACTTGTTTCAAAAGCTTTACATTTTCGTTTGTCACTTTGATTTTATAAATATTGTACGCCTCCTCCTAATTGTGCAACATTTTTAAAAATACATTTCCTCCCCCTTTTTCCCTTCACATTTTGTCCTTCCGTCTGGGCGGTCTTTAGTTATCTTCTTGTTTTCTTTCTCACGTGTGCTCCTTTGCCTGTTTGGTCGAGTTTGTATGATAGTAATTAGTATAAAAAAATTAAAAAAGTTCCACACTACAAATGGAAAGAGTGGTATTGCTGAATTGGACCGGTTAAGTTTGCGATGCTCCTACAGTATATGAGTGTAATCTTTTGCTGCCATCACAGTCCTCATTCACAATTCTCAGTGAATGCCCTGCAGAATGCTGTTTTTGCTGTGTGGTACTATATTAATCTGAACCCCCCTGGGAGCGATAACCCAGCGCGTGGCTTCAAGGCCGTCCCGCTTTGTTTTCGCGTAATCGGAGGAAATTAACTCAACAAGGTGACATTCACATCAGCCCCGCCAACTGCGTTTGTCTCCAGCGCTAACAGATTAGCTGCTGTATTATTTACAGTTTAATCACTCTCTGACTGTCCCGGCATTCAATTATGCAATTGTCTTTTTTTCTATCCAAGATGATAGCGGCAAAATTGCTTTCTGGTATCTCCAGATCCCTAATAGTCAATAAGGTATATTATTTATTTTTCTCAGTCATTGCATCAGGAATGTGGATGAGCTGGCTAAGCTGGCACAGTCTGGCTCACCCTCAGTGTCATTGCATCAGTGGAATGTGAATGAGCTGGCTAAGCTGGCACAGTCTGGCTCACCCTCAGTGTCATTGTGCACTGTAATTACTCAATTTATCTATCATTCTGATCCAGTATTAATGAAAGTCCTGCAAAAGGTTTATGTGTATGTGTAATTTTTTATTATTTTCTTTCACAAACCTAACTAAAAGAACTAAAATACTATAACACCCTTCTCATAATTAAAACAGCATCAAAGGAGCCAATTGTCTGCGTAGAGGAAGAGACCATGAGGCATAGGGAAAGCGCACACTCTCACAATCTGCTAAGTGTGATAAAGTGGAGAAGGGGAGAAATGTCATTAATGGGAAAAAAAGAAGAAAAAATCCAACAAATTAAGTTCAGTCAGGCGCCAAAATCGATCATCTGGCTGTTTGCATTCGACGCTCTGCGAATGTCAGATTGAATACAGAGAGGCTCGAAGAGCTGCGGCCCATAGGCTAAGTGCCATTTAGACTCAACCAGGGTGGGCTCATTGAACCTCAGTGATAGAAATTTGAGGGAGCATACAGGAGGTCTTGAATATAATTTAATGTTTATAAAGTAATACTTTGGGTATTTTTTCTCCAAGAATATGAGATTTAGGCTTTTAAATACAATGGACTTTCCACGTTAAATTTGAACATGACTGTGCCTGAAATATTGTAAAAGTACTGGCAAGACTCTTTTTTTTTTAGTTCATATTGTAATTCTGTGATGTTTATGCCCATGTATGTATGTCCTTTATCTGCACTAAATTACACTGGAACAGTATGGAAACACATGGTTGGCTAAATGGCTCTAAGTCATCAAGGGTCTGGCGTATGAAACAAGCCTTAAATCATCACTCTGCTGCCAGAAATACAGTAGATATGGATGGATAACTTGAAGGGTTTCTTCTCCTGACTTATTTTTCCATAGAGTTCAATAGGAAAATTTGTCAGGAGAAAAAATCCTTAAAGTGATCCATCCAAATCTACTGCATATCTGGCAGCAGAGTGATGGTTTGAGGCTCGTGTGATACCTCAGACCCTTGATGACTTACAGCCATTTTACCAATCATGTATTCCATACTGTTCCAGGATAATTTACAGCTAAATCTAGTCCCACCCCCCAATTCCCATAGAGATCCGTTCACAAGGATTGCTTTGAATTGTGTCACATTCCGTGCGCCACGCTATGCTGACAAAGCTAAATGCAATGGGCTTGTTTTCATTTCAATTTTGGCACGAAAATCGCGCAGGTGGCGTTGAAAAGTAATACACCCCGCATTGTATTTCAGTATGAGTATTTTTGAGTGAGACCACACAATGAAATGCAATGCAATATGTGTTTTGTTTTTAATTATGGCATGATAACTGTGCATCCTTACATAAAAGCAAACACAAATATGTATTACATTTCACGATGTGTCGCTAAAGCGATTGCATTTAATTAAGTCACTAAAAATCTTCCATAATCTAATGGCAACTATGTTTCTGAGACACATGTTGACTTGTGATTGCCTGGGACAGTGTACTGGCTCTGTGCTTTCTCTCCAGATCTCATCATGAGTACCTAATAGGGCTGTCTCTTTCTGGGAGTATATTTGTGTGTGTGTGTGTGTGTGTGTGTGTGTGTGTGTGTGTGTGTGTGTGTGTGTGTGTGTGTGTGTGTGTGTGTGTGTGCAGTGCATCTGAGTACATGTTTTTCTGTGTAAGTCAGTAAGTGCACCTCAGGTGCACACACATTATGGTAAAAAAAAACTTCAATATATGAATATAGCCCTCAAGGGTATTCATGTAAGATTGATTGCCATTATTATGAGTTGGTCTCAATAATGTCTTCCTCTGGCCTTTTTCCCAATTAAGGAAATGTTGCTCTCAGAGAATTCTCCCTCCAGTAGAATCCACGCTGACTGTATGGTTGGTGCTCGCCAAAATCCTTCCCGACCTGCAAACGCAGCTAATCCCTACGGGTTTTCCTCCTCTCATGTTGCTTATCTCTGGATGGCAGCACTCAGTCGCACATCGTGTGCTATGGAGCGTGCCTGTGTCCTCTTGGGAAGTGTCTCAATATCTCAAATCCCAAGGTCACTCATATGTGTGATTCCCAAACTTTGCGAATGTCTTATTTTAGTGCATTTTCCTCATAAAAATGCCTTTATCCCAAGAATGCGTTCTTGCGCTTACATTCTGGAAGTTACAAGACAGACATTGCTGTTTTGCAAACGAGAGTACTGACTCTTTATTAATAGTATTTTCCCTCTCCTTTTAGTCCACAAGGTTCTTACGGTGTAAAAGGTCCAAAATTTAGGTTAGAGTTAGGTTCTCCATGGGCTTTTTTGTTAGATGTTACATGTTGGTCAGAGCTACAGTAGTCCACCGTCCCTGACAATGCTGGTGATGGTGTTGAGGAAACATACAAGGTCACACGCAGCATGTTTAACTCTGCTCCTTTGCAAACTTTCCACTCCAAGTCTGAAATCACAGGGACCATCCATGCACTTGTTATCATTCGGTGCTATTATTTGGTGCCTGGTCAGGTTCCGTGAAAAGTTTCTTCCCACTACTAGGGAGGTTTTCCCTTGCCACTGTCACTGTAGGTATGCTTTTCAGGCCCGGATCTTTGTAAGCTGCTTTGTGACAATGCCCTTTGTAAAAAGAGCTATATAATTAAAATAGAACTGAAATTAAATTGAATATTCTGGGGGTAGCACAGGGTGTATTTGCATGAAAATGATAAAGTTTTATAAAATGGCAAAACTCACCCAACCAGCAAACCCAAGAGGGTAAAATAAATTTGTTTGTTTATTCTATGTGATGCTCTCCTGGGCATACACTATGCTGTAAGAAAATGGGACACACACACACACACACACACACACACACACACACACACACACACACACACACAGAAACACCAAAGATTGAGGCTTCATGTTTGGGGAGATCACCATCCTCTATGCAGGTGTTTGAGGAATATTATTCTTCATGACTTTACAGTACATGGGATACAAATTATTATGCCGTAACATCTGAGTCCTGAACCTTATGCACACAAGCCCTTCCTGACATGAAAAAAAAGCATTTAAAAAAGACACAACATAATCTGACCCAAACTGACATTACCCCTCCAATCTATTTTTAGTGTTGAATCTGGTCTGTTGAAAGTCTGATTAATGTTAAACCCTTTCCTGTATCGGTAACCTTCACTGTGACCTAATTTCCTGCTCTGGGTCAGCCACTCAGCTCCACTAACACAGTTTGCTGCCAAGGGAAAGAAAAGATGCTTTACAGTGTCAAGTAAAGATAACAGCATCTTTTACAAGAGACACATAGCTGTTGGTACTACAAAGGCAAAGATGTGGATACTACTACGTGAGATGGGAGTTACTCTGGGTGAGGGGTTCATTTGTCTCGCCTACGCGGGTGTAGATGCATCCGAGGGGACCAATTCTTACTGTGTCTTTAGGAGGTGATCCGTACAGTCATCTGCACTGACAGGTAAAGGTCGGGCCATCGGTTTGTCTCCAACTGATTTCTTGTATGTACTTCATTCCAGTTCAATAGCCTTTTAGTCAAACACTTACCATGTCAAACAAACGTGTCAAACAATTATCCTGACTGCGCCACCCCAATCATCTATGCTGATACAAAAATTTTGAAATGTACAGGAAACATAATTTTTTTGTTTGAAATAGGGGAAAATACTCACATTAAAAATGTGAGCAGTTCTATAACATTTAACTTGCTCAGACACAGCTAAATAAGAAAATAAAATTGTTTTGGCAGAGGTATATTAAAAATGATAAATTAAATAAAGGTGGTGTATTTTTGGTAATACGGTGTATTATTTTCTATTAAATTCACAAGACTAAATGTGGCCTTTGAAATAGGCTACACATTGCAAACGGAATAAATTACAATTGTAAAAAGCAAACACTTTAGATCACGCCTATTAGGCTAATCAATCGTAGGCTACGAAGCTGTTTAATAACGTAGGCTAATGAATGCTCCCAGTAGCCTACTATTTGCAAAAAATTGTACGACCTTACATAGGCTATGCTAATTAAAACACACATTTAACCAATGAACGAAATTTGCTTTAAAGTGGCTTACATGTCTGTAGCCAGGGTTGCAATTGTGGTCAACAGCTTAATCCAGCTAATGCCAGCGTAGCTACATCCAGTTCCCCTACAGGATGCAAAAACAAGGTGGAGGTAAAGCGGGGTTTTTATGAAATTGCCAACCTGTCCAATGTTATCGGTGCCATAGACTGGACACCCCAGTGAACGTTTTTGTTGAAAAGTCTGTGAAACGCCGTCTCACTTCAGGTGAAATACCGGATAAACTTGATTTAACCGTGAGAGTTTTTTAACCGGTTAGAATGTAGCCAGGCTATATTATAATATCCCGGTAAAACCTGAGCTCGATTCTGGCTTTTGCTCAGTGAGACATGCGCATAAATGTGACCGCAATTAGAACTCGGCTGAGAGATAAGGTAGCCCATGATTACCCGATTTCAAACCACAACTCGCATGCACAAAACCCCAACAAAATTACAAAATGAATAATGTTTAATTTATTTCCAGGCTTCGAGAAAGCAATGCGCTCTCTAGTCCGATGCAGACGTAGATGCGCAGCTATGCGTTTCTTCGCCTCCAATTTAATGTTAATCCATTTTTAATTTTTAATTTTATTACTTTAACAGTTCGGGTGAGGGGTGATCCTGCATTGGTATCTCCTGTAGGCCTTTATTTACCCAGTTCATGAGTCTGGTACTGACAATACTAAACTATTTTTTTTTCCTCGATTGCACATCTGCTAATAAAACTTCAATTTCAGTGTTGAAATAATTCTTTCCTTTGCTTTTTCTGGGCCATTTTGACGAGGTATGGACCTTTAAATGGAAGTGACAGCCTCCATATAAGACAATTCATGGGCGTGGATTTATGCTAATCACAAAATAACGTGGACGCGCTTCGTACGTGAATACGAAAAAATCTGCCATTCCCACACGGTTTGATGAATCCAGTGTACATTTTTCGTACCAACTCATTTCGTACATAAATGTACGCGCACATTTAGGAACGCTTAAGGCCTAGTACATACTCTACGCAAGGAACATGAACGCCAACGCAGATTCGGGACATACGCGAGGTCTTTGCTTACATACTATACGCGCCTTTACTGGCTTCTTTTCGCCCTGTTCGCTAGTTGGCAGCCTAGGCTAATCTGGTTGGAGCGAGTAACCTTAAACCGGAAATTATTACTTCTTTGTGTGCAGTCTGCAATTCTGCAGTTATTGAACAGTATTTACATTTAGCACCTCTAACCGGAATTGCACCACTGCACATTTTGCTACACAAGAACGCGAGAAACGCCCCCTGCGTTGCTCTTTGCGTCGTTGCGCGCGTTCCTTGCGTAGAGTATGTAACAGGCCTAATGAATGAGGCCTAATGTACAAATGATGTCGTATAACTCGGATCAAACTGTCAAACTAGACGTTGCAGATCAAATATGAATCAAGATTCGGCAACTGCATGGCCTATTTCTCAACTCAAATATTTTCAGAAACATATTTTAGTGGACTATTTAGGTGAAATAAGAGAGTTTATGTACAGGACGCGTTGTTCTGGTTTTAAAACGTGGAGCCAAAACCAAAGGACCGTAGTGCGTCTAACCAGGTCTAATCAGGTGCCGGCTATTTCCGTTGTGCGCGCCAACACTTATCAATATGACATAGAGGTACCTCCAAAGAGGTACTCTGACATCACAATTGGGGCTGGGGCAGTGTGGGGAGCAGAAAGGAAATTTCAACCATTAGAGGGCAGCACAAAGATGCTTTTCTACCAGTTTCTTATGACAAGAATATTAATATTCACACACAATATTAATTCACAATTGTTGAAATAACGGAATAGATGAATAAGTTTCATCATAAGATAGGCATACAAACACAACTAAAAAAAAAAGTGATCTAGAGTGTAGTTACCCTTTAACATTAATGTCTGGTCAAAATGTGGAATTCAGTCTAGTGGGAGTCTTACCACGTCAAGTCTGCGCACTTGCTTGGGATCAAAAATCCTGACAGCCTTAAGAAATATGTGAGCTGATTGACAGAAACATGACTCATTTCTTAGTTGATCAGGGTTGCGTTCTGAGTTTCTCTGCAACTTTACTGAATGTCTTCATGCACTGGTGGCTTATTTTGTCTGTGCTGTGCATCTGCTGAGCCAGCGCCCGATATTGAGGTTTTTCCTGTAAGTATTGTTTATTTAAGCCGTGTGTGGATTCGTCCATGACCACAGATATGCTGAAGGGTTGTTTTGGTAATTAAAATTAAAGATAACTGATAACAACTGATAGCGTATCTGTGGTCACAGGCGAATGGCCACAAAGCAATGACCTGCTGTACATACTTCTGTTGAAGTTTATCCACTTTCCAGTGCATTATTTGCACTTAAGAACACATCTGTTATATGCCGAATGGCATCCAGCTACTGAACAAGGCTGTCTTTTCCCCTGCTGACAGATGATTCGCCAGTGTTGACTTCAGACCTTAATTGATGTTTTTATCTAGTTGTCAGTCTATTGTTGTATTAGGTCAAATAATTTTTTTTTCTAAACATCACAACTAGCCACTCACGGCCTGATTTACTAAGAGCTTTAGCATGCGCAAAACCTTTTAGCACATGAAAAACCAATAACATGACCAATGATTGGTCATGGCATTTGTTTTGCACCAATCATTGGTTCTGTTATTAGTTTTGCATGTGCTAAAAGGTTTTGCACATTTTAAGGGTCTTACGGCCCTTAATTGTATAATTAGTCACGTGACTGTGCTATTCCGGTGGCTACAAGGACCCCTGGAGGATAACAATTGAAATACAAATTTAAATCCCTGTGGATCATGTGATAACGACAAACTGGTGGCCCTAGTCATAGCACATAGCTCGTTGTGACAAGTTGGGATATCAGGGGCCCTCTGAGTGAGGAGGATCTGTATTACAGCTTTGCGCCTGAGGAGGGAGCAGCAGATGTCCTACGCCTGTTGCTTCCCTTTTTCTTGTTCTTGGCTGAGGGCGTCTGAGTCCCCCTGCCACTACTCTACTCTGCCTTTCAGCTCCTTTCTGATCATGCCGTTCTGTATTTTGGTAGTCGTTCACCGTCCCCTGGAGCTCTCTCTTAAACCCTCCCTGTGTCTCTCCCTGTGTCCCGCGATTGGCAAGTAGCCTTCCACCTTACCATTCGTTTCTGACACAGGCATTACTTTTGTGTCTGCATTCCGTCATGCCTCTAGTATCTGTTATATTGATTCCACACAGTTTTGGGGAAGGTGCATGCACTGGTTTTATGTGGCTCCTGTTAAGCAAGCTTTCACCCTGCCAAAGGAATGCTTCTTGTCCCTGACAAGTGCATGTGAAAAATATTCCCTGATATACATTCCTGCTCTGAGGTACTGTGCACAAGTGAGGTTTCCCTGGTACATAGGCACATATCACATGTAAAGGGTCTCCATCCCATTTTAATTTTAAGTAATTTTCCAGCCCTTTGCTCGGGCTTCTTGGCTCACTGTGATCCCTACGGCCTTTCCCCTTAAGCGTCTTTGTTTTCCGGCACACAAACTTTAATTGTGCGGAGTCATGAAACTAGCCCCTTTAAATCTCTGCGGTGTGCGATGAAAAAAAAAAAAAAAAAAAAAATTATCCAAAAGGACTTTGGCAAAAAATGTCAAAACAATAATGATTCGCCTCATTGCTTTATGTCAACTAGTGTTTGAGAAGCAGCTTGTATTTGGTTAAGGAGGAAAATGAATAATTTGTATTTAATATGACGGTTTTGAGCGGTTTTATTTTGGTTCTCACAGTCTTGCAAAGCTTTTTCTAAATCTTACCCCTCCCTCTTATCCTGGTGATTTGGCTTTCCATCTGAATGCAGATAAGCCTCTCAAAACTCCAAATCTCCAATGCACTTGAATCAACAGATGCTCCTATCTGTGAATTAGATGTGTTATACTATACAGCTCAACTGAGATTCTAGTTCTAGCTCTTAGAAAGACAAGCATGGTGGTAATGGTGGTTGTTCAAGTGAATGATAGTTACTTTTTCCAGCTGTTTTATATTACAATGAATACAAAAGCAGATTCCCCCTGTGATTCTGGCTGTGCCCATAGAAAAACTGCAGGAATACTGAATTATATCCATATCTCGCTGAAAGCTCCAGATACTGCTTTCAAATATGGTGTTTTCGGATGCTAAAAATAATTGTGCAGAGAATGACACAGAATGTCTTCATGCTCATTACTCTTGCATGCATAATACTGTATGACCCTGTGGTCCTACTTGTTTTTCATTCTGAGCAAGAGTTTTAGGTATACATAGTTGATTGTCTGTTCCCCTTGAAGAAAGAGAAAACTGAAAACAGAAATAAACCAAAAGATGTTGGGAATGAGGGTTGTTATGGCACAACAACAGTGTTGTTATGGCCCACAACAGTGACAGGCTCACTACACTCATTTTGATGGATCATTGCCTAGCCTGTCACAAATATGTGCGTTTGTGAAGAATGAGATCCTTTTGTCATCTTTTCAATTCTGACCTCTTATCGCCCTGCATCAGGAAGCCTTCTAGCAAGTAGAAACACAGTAAAGCAAAGGCCGGCTTGGTTGTTTGTTGTTTCTTTCATTGCGTCATTCATTCAGTATTTTCCATTAATTTAGTCCCCCCTCCCCATAAAACCTAAAGGGAAGATGGGCTGCAATTAGAGCAATGGGGGTTCACTTCCAATGGGCCAATGGCATTGCCAAAACACAACTCTTTCAGCCATGTGTGCTTTTGGTTTCAAACAGTGGCGTGATGAGAGCAAATTCTGAACCACAGCAATGTGGTGTGCTGTGTGAGTGTGTATTCAATTAGAGAGGGGGGATGATATGGGCTCACGCGACACTTATCCGAGAGCGCCACAGCTGCTCGCAACAGGAGGACCAATTAAATGCTTTTTAAAAGGCGGCAGCGAATGGTAACCCCGTGAGTGATGGAACAACATGGTTGAAACAGTCATTATGTAGTCCCACTGTCAGTCTCATTCTCACATCTTACATAAAAGTGCCAAATCCAGGACACAGTGGAAATGAAATAGGAAGGCTTAAAGGGGACAACTGTTGTCTGGAAAAAAAAAGTCTAACTCAGTGTTTGGCTGTTCATTTATATAACCTCATAAAGCCATCTACTTGGTGCATGCTGATTACATCAAACCAGGCCTTCCGATAGAAAACTACCACGCAGAGATTGGTACAGTGTTTTCTGTGCACAATGTTCTGCACGATGGGGAAGAAGAAGAGACCCATCTGTGTACCCTTTCTAGGTGGAAATCTTACGATATCTGCTATAATACTATATGTATGGAGATCACCATTGCTGTTTATTTGACTTCACAAAGTTACACTGTTGTCACCCTCTAAGTACACCTTATTTTGTGAAAAATAATAGCTTCACATGCACAAAAAAGCAACACTGAAAGTTCCGCGTGAAGAAAGCCTTTATGGTTTAACAGGAAGAATTCAAATTGCTATTCGCCATATTTCAGTATGCATATGTTTTTAACAGAGATTTCCATGCCAATGTTCTTTTGAAGACTATTCTCTTTTTTCTGTTTACAAAAATTCCTCTGACTGATACTTCTTTCTACATATATATTGTATTTTCATTTGTTTTCCTTATTGCACTCTCATTTTTCGAAATAATCATTATCAGCCCCAAAAGGGGGAAAAAAATTTAAATACAGTTGACCCCCGACATGGGGGGTGGGGGTGGTGTTGGGCACAAAAAAATTTCCAAAAATGAAAGTAAGCACATCTTTTTCAGTTAATATTCAACAAGTTGTTCAAAACATGAAGTGAGATGTGTTTACACCCAAACTGTAAACACCTGAGAATTGCACCAAAAGCCATATTAAGACGTGATGTAACTGAGCCCTGTAATTAATCAGTGCTTCCAAGACATTTGCAAAAACGCATGAGAGGAAATTTGCAATTGTAATGAAGGTTTTGCATCAGCCATTTAACAGATGTCAGTGTAATTGATACCAGATTATTTCCCTTGCACAGACTGCAAGATGGAAAGGGACTTCTTTGCTATGCATACTAGTAATAAATAACTAAATGTCATCGCTGGCTGGGCTTGGTCTGCAATAAAAATAATTTTGTCATCATAAAAGAGAACTTTTGTCTAGATGCCTCTAAAAACTATGTGATCTTTTTTATGGTTCTGAGGAGAAAGTCAGTGTGCTGCAGTCAAGCAGATCGACTCTGGCAGGCTTTGTCCACCATGTTTAAAATGTATGTCAAGCATGCTAAATGAAAAAGAAAGTGTATGAAACTGTGTTTGTACTCACCCCGGTGTTATTATGACAGTGACATGCCAGATTCTGTGCTTCTGTACATCTTCTTTTAGCTACATTTACATGTACTTAGATTTATTAAAAGGCAAATAATTATTTTAGCTTCAGAATTTTCCCAGAGCTATGTCTTCCTATGAGTATTTTGACCACACCATATATTACAGAAATGTTGACAGAAATGCAGTTTTGAACGAGTTCCTGGTGATCTCCACATATTTCTGCACATACTGGATTACAATGAGTATAAGCATTCAGGGAAAACACATTAATTATATGGAAATTTGAAAACAATACTGTCACTGTCCCAGGAGACATGGAAAGTGTATAATGGAATACTGAGGGCAGGAATGTCAATGTTCAGGATAGGTATATGTTTTATGTGCAATATCCAGATGGTTCCGAATTTTCAGAATCAGCATCCTCCTTAATTGTAAAGTGCCACAGAGACCTCTGGACATTGGGGATTTACCTTACCTCTAAATTCATTCATTTCTATTTGTGTGCAAAACTCCCACCAAAGCACTTTGGTTTCCAAAGAAAACAAAAAGCAGTCCCGTTCATACTCCACGAACAAGCATCATATATTTTGCACAGACAACTTAATCATTAAAAAATGGGATGCTTTTATAAACTGCAAGGTAAGTTTCTTGTGGATTGCAACTGTTTCCTTTTGCCATAATGCAATTAACACTATTGTTAATTACTGTATGAGAAGAGATGCCACCTTGTGCCATTGGATTTATTTATTTATGTTGTCTTAAAAACCGCTAGGAGACAATCAAAATGCCATACACCACATTACTAAAGATAAAACTATATATATATAACTAAATACCATATAGTGAGTTACAATAATAAATATATTGAAGGCCACAGGTTTACTTATTATTATTATCCTTAAATAAACTATTATTCTAATTCATAAAAGGGTATCTAAACGATTGAGCATCAAAATACACATATCACTGAATTTAAGTATCACTCCTTTGTTGTGAAATTGTTTAAAAAATAATCATTTTTAAAAATAAGCAATAAATTAGTGTTAATTTGATCGATTAGTTGTTGACCATGACATGGAATGGTGAGAATGAACGTTTGGAGTTTTATTCTGGAATAATCTCCGTCCGAGACCATCTATGGGAGCGGCTGAGAGATGTTCTTGAGCTAAAACACATGTATACCAATATACAATGCTATCAGCATGAAGGACATGAAGGGAGGAATGGAGGATATGGGAAGTAACAGGTAGTCTGCATGCCTTTTTTACAGACCTGTATATCAGGAGATGTAGGCACTGGCACCGGGTAGGAAATTGCATTGTGTTTGCTAACAATCTGCATGCATTTGACAAAATTGCTTTATATTTATTTAGTGAAGTAAAATGCATTTTACTAGAATTTGTGCATGTGGGTGATATGAACTTATGACACAAAGTATGAACGTCCACGCACAATATAAAATAAAGAGCAATAATAACAGGACACTGCTTTGTGTGCAGCTTTGCATAATATATTAAAGAGAAACTGACGCCATGTCATGACAACGTCACAGCGCTGCATTTTTCAATAAGAACCTAAGGCAAGTATTATACATGATGGGTAAAAAAAGGATCAAACTAAATATGAAGGATACTAAATATCAAGTGGTATTTCAAATGTATTTAGTAGACTCAGATTTAACTCTGAAGAGATAAAAGAGGCAGATAGGATGCCTTGGGAACTTGATAAAAAAACAATGGTATATAAATCAAAGGAGGTCCTGTTAATGTTGTAACGCTCCTGTGAGATCTGATTTATAACTTTGTGTCACATTTAGTCAGAAGCTAGTACAGAGAACAGAGAGGCTGAGTTGAAGCGCATAAGCTGGCTCAGAGGAAATGTAATCCACTCAGGGAAGCTGCTGCAAGGTGAAATAAGAACAAATTAAAATATTTTGAGTAAAAGTAAATACAAAATTTACAGACATTTGTGTTGGAGTCAGAAGCACCTGATCCTTCCAAGCTCAACTAGCTGATAGTTTCAGTGCAGAAATGCAGTGGCAATCAAATTTGAGATTTTTATTAAGGTATGAAACATATTTGTTTCTGAAGCAAGACGCTTTGCTGTTAACAGCTTCTCCAGTTCAGACAGTGTCTTATTGATACCCTTTTAAGATGGTAACAATGCCTATCGATGAGAATGATTATGATTGAGTATTATTAGTATTATTATTATGATTATTATTATCAGGATCTAATCTATCTATCTAATTTTGTGTTTTTTAATGTACGAGTCGATCCCTGTACATTACACCAAAATGAAAAGCCAGCATGAGTTGATTGGCTTCTGGCCAATCATTTGGAAGACAAATTGGTGATGAAGGGAAAGGTAAATCACATTTGTAAGTAAACCCAGGTTTGCAGCGCAACTCCAGTGGACAAACGCTTTGCTTTGTAATAGCTGGTGGTCAGACTGTGAATGACGCAATGGGATCCCCTAGCTCCTCGCTGTGTACTTAATAGCCACTGCTGCCCCTTTGGCATCCTATAAAGGCAGTACATTGCAGACAGTAGATAAACAAGGTAGCTCCCCCTGACTGCTGTATCATTTGTTCTCAAAAGATCTCCCGTGTGTTATGACCCGCCCCTTAGAACCCAAGGTGTGTGAAATATCATGGTCATAATTACCAATGGGGAAAGGCCTAGCAATGATGTGTGCGTGTGTGTGTGTGTCTGTGTGTGTCTGTGTGTGTATGGAGCATGTAAGTAAGAAGAGACCAAGGCACAGGCAAGGCAGATTCCACAATCAAGATGACAGGGAAGAAAGTGTACTCAACGCCAAGTCATATAGCCTTGTCTTTTACCAGCCCAGTCTTCCGGCCATTGTAAAGGCCTGATGTGGTGCTTCTTTTCTCCATATTGGAGAAGTTCTTTTATATTTATCACAGACAAAAAAATGCTAAATACGTGCAGCAAAAGGCACGTAAAAAAAGGCTTGCTTCAATTCCTGGATTAGGGAGGCGACAAGTCCTCCCTTTCCTACGATTGAGGTCTCGCCTTTATCCATTTTGGAGGGGAAGTGGCTGCATGTTGCGCTATCGTGCTGCAAAACAAGCCCAAAATAAAACAAAAACTGCGTGCGCGAGTGTTTGGGACGTATTAGACTCTTAACCCGTCATATCTCTCACTTTAAATTGATATTATTCTTATGTCTGATTTTGAGGGCATAGTATTAATCTTGTATCGTGTTCACTCTCTGCGATAAGTGTTTTACAATGAGTTGCAGGGCAGCAGTGCAGCGTGTGGTTAGGGTCAGGTTAGGGTGCTGGATTTACCTCAGCTGAACCAGTGAAATCACAGTTGTAAAACAGGATACTTAATTTGAAACATGTGAACTGTAAAAAAAATATCTGTTTCCCTGTGTGTACAGGAAACAGATAATGAACCACAACGCATTCATTTTACAATGTTCTTCAACTTAAGTGTAAACAAGAAAACTCGTTGGCACCGACCTCCTCACATCATTTACTTATTTTTTTATAGAAAGTGTGGTTTAATTGTCTTGTGAGGCTGAAATACAACAGCAACAATTTGCGAATATCACCCACCTGTCTCCTGTTTGGAAACAAAATTTTTTATTAGGAATGTAAAATAACATTCTTAGTATAAATTGCAATTCTTTGGAGGTCTTTATCCTCTAGATTAGGAGGAGGTGGACCTGACCATTTTCTACTGCAAATCTAAACTAATCTAACCAGTGAACTCAGTGGACTCCAATGCAACTGATGGGTCAGATTTATTGAGCTTGAAATTTGGTTAGCAGCTGTTCGCCTTGGCAAGGACATGTTCTTTATGCAATAAAGAAAAAAAGGCATTTTTATTATAAACAGGCACATGTTTAATATGACATTAAGGACCAAAGTGTCCTTAATGTCATATTGCCTGTGAAGTCTCTGGCTGCTTATCAGAGCGTGATCACAATGTGTTTCTGAGCTGATCAATGAGAGAAAGACACAGCTCTGAACAGATGAATAGGCTGCTGTTCCTATCAGTTTATCAAAATAAAATGTGTTGCCACAGCCAGTGAGAACCTCGATGATAGACACACCGAGCCTGCTGAGGCCACAATGACATTTGATGATTTTTTTAAATGTATTATTTAACCTTTATTTAACCAGGTAAAGTCTTATTGAGATTAAAATCTCTTTTACAAGAGAGACCTGGCAAAGAGGGCAGCATAAAACAAATACGCATCAAGGTTTCATACAAATACCAAACATTTAACACAGATTATCCAGTTAAAAGTCTGTTTCTGGATTACATAATGTCACAGTTAAATTTCAATACTGCCACATTCTAATGGTTGTATTTAATCATTAGTGTGAATGCAGGGCCTTGTGCGGTGTGTTTGCAGAAGCCCTTTACAGAAGTTCAGCCTGTGCTTTCCTTATATCAAATGTGGAGACAAGTGATCGCACATCTGCTTAACAGGAAACAAGCTGAAAAATGAGGGTGCCTCCATAATTAGGAGGTATAAATAATGAAATCTCTCTATTTTTTATATTTGCAGTATAAATTCTTCAACTAATTTGCACTATGATTTAAAATCCTTACTTGTCTTTGGAATTTATGCTGTCTCTTCATATGAAAGAGGAGTCAGAACCAGTTTTTGTCGTACTCATCTCAAACTAGACTGTCTTTAATCGATTGGTCACACCCCAAACTCTGTCTGCGTAACTGACTCTGTTTAGTTGCAAAGCCTATTTTTAATTAAAACTGATGCAATATCACTACAGAACATAGCTCTCACACCTAGTGAGTGAGGTTTTTTTAAATCATTTTGCTTCATTTGGTAGAAATCATGGTTTTGAATTTTGAGTATTACAGCTTTTTCTACAATATCTTACAGGCACTCCTCCGGCAGCCATGGGACCCCAAGTTGACAAATTGAAAATTATGCCACGTGCTGACTTTCAGCACGCATCCTTTTTTAAAACATTCTTTTTGGGCTCGCAGCCTATCACCTGCAAACACTCTGCCCTCCAGTCAACGGTGTCGCCGTTTACATCACAGAGATAGAACTTGTTAAAGGTGCCGGAGAGGATGGGGCAGCAGTCTGTGGCTGTATTTGAGCCAAAGTATTCGGTATTGCAGGAAGTTGTACACAAGCACACCGATTTGCAAACCAGTTGACAGTTGATTTGGTGCATCTAGCTTGAAAGCTTTCCAATGAGATAGTGGACACAATTTATGAATAATATATAGTATATAATAAGTTCCCTGTCAGATAACAATAGTGTGTTCCTTTGCAATGACACTAATACAATATAACTGTTTCATTATGATCCAGTATGCATACTTTACATCATGTCTTAGTTACAGTATATGTTGTCCAAAAGAAAAAATGAACCATTTATATATTTTCCATGAGATTACTTAATTTTCATAATGAGTGTGGACCTTAACAACATCTGGTCTCAGTGTGATGAATTTCCTGGTACCAGTGTGCTTGGCCCAGTAGATGGGTATTTTCAAAATTCCTTTTTCAGTGGTGACATTCACTGGGAAACAGCACATGTCCCGCATCATTTGTTACATGATGTATTGTCCCAGATTTTAGACTTTTTCATGCAATCCTCCAGGATGGTTATGCTAGCTCTATGTGATGTCTTAATTGCACCCAACAATTCAGCCAAAGACCTCAGTTCTATCTGGAAAGGCAATTTGACTTGAGAGTACAAGTTCATAATGCAGTTGGACAGTGACAGCCTGGCAGGGATGGAAATGGGAACAGAGGTGACTGGGTTTCGTGAAATGCAACAAATGTCTTATTACACACATTAGGGAATCTATGGGAAATGTTTCAGAGCAGAAATAAATATCACTAGCTGTTGGGGCTCAGTCCTCAAGTATGATCATTTTGTTCCTATAATCTAACCTGGCCCTTCCTTATTTTGCAACCAAGAATAAGACAAGAGCTTGATAATTAAAATGGATGACTGCATTGCTGGCTCCACAGGAATGCAGAGGGTGATCTACTGTAAATAGCCACAGTTAGGCATCCGTTCAACCTCCACTTGAGACTTTATTGAGCTCTGCATCTATGTACCTGATAGAACTCTTATTTTTATACTTATTTTTTGCACATGCAACTTTTTTTTCTCAGAATGTGAAAATTCTGTTTGTGTTTATTAGTCTTTCATTTATAAACTTGATATCAATCAAAATACGTCATTCAGATATTTTAAAACATACTTATAGTATTTATTGTCATGCATATTTATATATTTTAAATATATTATTTATAGACATATTTGGAGCTAAAGAGATGAGAAACACAATCACACTGTAAAAAAAAAAAGTTGAGAAAATTCAAATTTGTAAGTTGCCTTAAAAATTTGAGTTTTCTCAATTTTTTTATTTCACAGTGCATAAATAGCTGAAAACAGAAACACACATTCATGTACAGTGCATTTATACATGTACATGCAGTTACACACACATACACGCACACGCACATATGCACGCCAGATACACACACACACACACACACAGTTACACATGCTTCTTGCTGTGTTTAGAGGGCCGAGTAAAATCTTTTTAGCACGCTTCAAGCCCAGAATAATGTTGAGATTTCATGGTTGCTATAGCAAAATGATTGAACATTAACACTAATGAGCCCATCTCTGCAGGAGCGTCACTCTCCTGCAAGGGTCGGGTGACACGCCTGTCTTGGGATGTGAGTTCTGAAATGGCCGGAAAGTGTGCCAGGGTGCCTGTCTGCAGGACTCGGCAGTCAGCTGTGAAATCCATGCACTTGTAGTCTATCCAGAGTGAAACAGAGAATGGAGCCATGCAGGTTCCAGCAACAGGAACTGTGACCCCCTGGCTTAAATCTGGACTATAAAAAAACTAACCTGAGCTGAAAGAAACCTGCTTTCAAAAGCGCAGGTCACTGACAAAGGGAAACCTCTATAAACAGCACTTTAGATCAAATTTGATCTTACCCGTGGCATACGTAGAAAATCACGACAAAGTAGTGATTTATAAAATTTCAACAAGATTCCATTTGACCGTGGAAACGGTCGTAGCTCCACGTCAGGTCTACATTTGACGTATGCACATTACCTGCTGGTTATGACGACATATTGCAGGCTTGAGAGCCGCACGTGAATGCTTACTGGTGTTGAAAATTAAACTTTCTATTAAATGTAATGTATGTGACCAGTTAGCCCCAGGACGCAATTGCAGAGCTCATTAACATGCGTTCAATTTGAAGTTAATTTGAGATTTATAGACGGAAGGTACGTACGACAGACGCACACTATTTTAAACAAGCGCAGCCAATTTAATAAATTATGTGAAAGTTAAAGATGATGATGTCCGACGATGTCCAAGTACTTTTTTTTATTTTTATAAATGAGGCCCCAGGAACGGACAAAGTGCGGAACTTGATCAAAGTCCCAAAGCTTGTTCGCCCTTTTTATGCGAAAGAAAATACAGTGTACTGTTTTCGGTGACTTGGTGGAGGCGGACAACTCATCCATCCACAAACCCAGCGTGTAAATGGACTGCTACTTCTAACGTCACCCCCCGTCACTCCCCCAGGCTGGGATGCACTTATTCGGCCCCTCTGATACTTGTCTCTCTTGCTGAATGTGTGTTAGCCTACAAGAAATTCCAAACTTACAAATAAGAGTTTATACATTATTTCTGCGTGTCACAATTACAATCCAGGCTATAGTTTAAAAGTTAGGATGTTCATGGCCATCTGCGCTGCTCAGCCAGCGCTTATCAGGTGAATTCACTTTTTAGTTGATATTTTGTTCGATACTATCGTTCTTGCCGTTTATTGTTATTAATGTTAATGTCAACAATCATTTTATTAATTATGTCCTAATTAAGCATCTGTAATCTAATGCCAGAATCAAACCTGCAGCAGCTAGCTAGTAGCCCAAGGGTCAGGAATCTCTAGTAGCCTTCTAACCAGCTCTCTAGACTACGAAGCTTTATCCAACAAACATATTCTATTCTATTCATAGCATTACACCATAGACACCAACATCAACCCAGCTAACTCTAGACTCTGAGAAAATGAGATATTTGCATTTTACATTATTTTAAAGGAGAATAGGTAGCACAGGTTTATCCACTCCTTGCAACTTTGTTTTTTCTACCATAATAAACAAAAGTTGCATCTAAATGCTGTAGACCTCAACAAAGTGTATGGTAAAGATTATTCCTGTACTTTCTTAGGCTTTATAGGCTAACATTTACATATGAGTCTCACAAATGGCTCGCAAATCAACGTGAAGTCCTGCATATTCAGGTAAGAATGAGTGCGCACGCGCTTGTGTTGTATGCACATAGAAATGTCCCCTCCCCCTTCACAGTTCACACACTGCACAAGCCCATGTGTGAGCAGTGCAGAAAAGGCATTTAGGGAAAGAGAGAGACATATTTGTTTGAAACAATTATATTCTGTTTTTCTTCCCCAATTACAGTTCCTATGGCAGCCCTGAGCCTCATTGCACAATTGCTCCAGCCTTGGGCCTGTGGGGCTGGGGAAGAAGGCCGTGCTGGAATGCTGTTGCGTCTGAAAAAAAGGGATTTTCTTGAGATTTCTCGTTTCCTTTTAGGGAATGGTGCAATCATCACCATAGTTACGGGACGGCAGTGGCCTATCCGCTCTGAGTCACCCCAGCGATGGTGATTAGCGGGAGAGCTCATCTCCCATGATTCTCACGTCCCGTGGAAGATGGGAAATGTTAATGTGGGGTACGACTGGATGACCTGTTTAACCTTCGGTTTTGGGTGCCTTTCATTTTCATTCACAAGAGATTAATTGCACTGATGTTCTGCCTGCTTGCAAATGATCAGCCCCAGAACAATTAAACCAATGATTCCCTGAATCAGAAGGTATTGGGAAGAAAGTGAATGTGAGTACATGCATGCTCCTCGTCTCAGCTCCAGGAGAATCTGCAGAACAGTGGTTCAAACGGGGCCCAAGATCTGCAAATGGACTATTTGTCTTCAATCAATCAATCAGTCCAGTGTTGTTACAGCCCTAACGACTAAAGCATCTGAAACGGCGTGCGGTTTACCCTCTTCCTTAGAAAACCAAGGCGGCTGCACTTTGCCAGGCCCTGAAATCCCAGAAGCCCAACAGTGCTAGTGCTGTTCTATTCAGGCTTCCTGCCTCATGCCTGTCAAATTTCCTGGGGCTCCAGTCCCTCACCAGCACCTCACTTCCCCTACTCCTCTTCCCATGGGTCTCACAGCCCATGGGGCTCTCATTATCTCCACCCCCTGCTGATGAATTACTTCAACAGGATACAAAATCACTACATCCGATCCTTCCACTGGATCCCCATCTCTACATATAAATCTTCCACAAGTTCCTTGGTCCCCGCGTCAAGAGTATATGTATCTAATACTTCCATGGATTCCTCCTACGAATGAATGTTTTACCTGGTTGTAATAAAGTGATACTGTAGCAGAGTAATCTTTAAACACCCAGGTCTGTTCAGGAAATAAAAACACAAATTAACTTACAATTAATATGTGTTTTTTTCCATTGGAATTTGTCAAGCAAGCCCCATACAAATCATCCAAAACATATATTTGTTGTTTTGGACTGTCACTGAGTTTGCCTCTTGTGCATGATGTCATGATTTGGGCATGTCTTTTCTCTCTAATTAGGTTAATACTGAAAAGGGATGAAATGTGTAAATTACAGGATATAAAATGCTATGCAACCCTGTTTTTGCTTAGTGTATCAACTGCTCTCTGATTAGGTCCATGCCACCTATTTCTTGAACCCGATGCCTATTTGAAAATAAATTGCTTTTATTAAATGAATTTAAAAAGAAAACCCCCTCAGTAAAAGCATACACGACTGCTGCAAAATGTCATTTTGCCAGGTGCATAAAATCTTAGTTGCCCTTAAGAAAAGCACATTATTTCATTGTAAATGTGTTGATCTCATTTAAATGAAAACATACTGGTATAATTAATAATGATATAAACCTAATTTGAGGGAAATTTTTTTATTAAATAAATAAAGAAATACATATCCAAGAATAAAGCCTACTTGTCTTTAATTAAATACAGCATTTCAACAGTGTGTGTGTGAAACACATGACCTGTAATTTCAAGGATCAACGTGATCTCCTTTTGAACATACTGGTACCAAACTGTTCTGTTCTATTGGACCTTTTCCATTTTTATATTAAATAAATAAAACATTCTTTAATGTGTTAAAAAATGAGTTTGGGTTATATTCTATCAGGGATTAGTATTCATTGTATTCTATATGGAGTACGACTGATTCCTTTGAATTTACTCCATGTCCTCACAGTCTACAGTACTTCTTTCATCCTTCTAAAAAAAACATCCTGAATTTGACATAAGAGGGTAGGTTTCACTTAGGATACTCAAATACCTCCAGTGTTCAAAGCAATGCATTACCAAGGTAAATGAGATTAAAGCATTAGCTTTGAAACCAAAGGTGATATGAGTGAACCATTCAGACTTTCAATGGAGCGTCCTTACACAGAAAAAGGTAAGGTAAACATGTTATTTCATGTGGATGTGGGTCTTGGATCTAATGTAAAATGGTAACAAAATAGCATTCTCCGCTAATGGTCTCTTTTATTTGTTGTTATTTTATATCATATGTTCTTAAGGTGATGAAAAGGTTTCCATTCATCAGTACAATTTAGGAACATCACCAGCTGGATTATGCAAGGTACTTAAAATTCACTCACTGTTGCCAAACTCTCATGTATTTGTTTTGGATTCAACAATCTGAATTGCTTGTATACTGCACACTATTACTGCCGATCATGTTTCACAAAGGCCCTATTTGTCGCTGTTTCCCTTTCAGAGAGTAATTTTACTACATTTACGAACAATACTGTAGGCAGATTCAGACAAAACTGAACAGGGAAAAAAGATGTTGCTATCCCTTAAATCTCATCAGAGTGAAGGATCTTCATGTAAAACACTGCAGAGCAGCTCCAATGATAAATAAACCATTGCTAAGCTGGGAACAGATGACAGTTCTAGCTATGGGGCTTAAATGTCTGTTGTTATTATTATTAAACACTTGGCACAAACATGATGAAAGTGTACCTAATTTAACAGATCTTATCGAGCCTATGCATCAAAAGCCACAATAAGTTCTCTTGATATCACCTACAAACACAGGACAGGCAACAGCCAATGGAAAACTAACATTGAACTACATAATGTTCCAAAAGTGGACTCTCGAAAACGGTTTCCTACATAATAACAACAAAAAAGAAGCCGTGAGACAGGAATTGACGGGAATGACTCCATGGCAACACAATGTATGTATCAGGACACACATTAGGAAGATACTGCAAAAGAGTTTATTTAGGTGTTGTGTGTGTATTTTATAAATCCACACAGATCTATCAAAAACAGCAAAAAACAACAGAACAATGCATGTTGAAATAAAGCAAAACATTGAAGGTGGTATTTTCCACAGTCCTGACTTCTGTCCCAAAAGAAGTTTGAAAGGAAATACTAAGTTTGCTAATTCTCACAGAAACAATTGCAACTGTTCCCCGAGGTTGCAAACCAATGGCTGATTTCAAAACTCAAACCTTACTTTCAATTTCTGACTACCTTAAACGGTAACGGGCACACACAGTGTACTCACTTGAAATAAAAAAAGGTGTTTGCAACAACTCAAGAGGAAAACATCTTAGGTTTGACTGATTGTGGGCCTAACTAAAGAAATGCTATTGATCATATCAGCACTTTATTACTCATTCATGTGCTGGGAGAATATGACTCAGCGTTTGGTCCTCATCCATTTTACCACATAAGACAATGATAGAATTTTCTGTCATTATTTTTGAGATGAACCAAATGTGGGATTGATGAATTAATGTTTTTGTCTCCATAAACTGTTGGACTTGGGGATTTTGCCAAGCTCCCATTTGGAAAGCTGAGGGTAGAGGATAGGGCAAATTGACAGTGCTTCCTCTTGTGGTGATGGACACTTAGGCCATCATACCAGTCCTCTCCTGAGTTTCCTTATAAAACATCAAGCCCAAGCTTTCTGCAGCTCCAAACCAGCTCTTACGCATTGCCTAAAAAATGTCGTTCATCATCTGGTCTTACTTTAGGCTCGTTTTTCCTTAAATAGTCTTAAATCCCATTTTTCATACCGCCTCTATGTGTGTCCTTGTCCGTGTCCGTACGCGTGTGCACGTGCGAGCGCGTACCTGTGTGCGTGTCTGTATGCATGTGCTTGCGCCTGTGTTATTCCTCTAACAATCATAATATCAATTTGTTCTATCCACATTTTACGCTCTCATAATTTGTTTATCCTGTTAAGGGAGGTCAAGGTTCTCTCCACCTCGACAGATCCTTCCAAATATAGACAGTCTTAAATGTGCAAGGGTTGGTGTTCCAAAGGTGCTGTCCCTAATCCCTAATCTCCTACACCTGTCGATCGGATGTCTGAATAGCATAACGATAGGAAACCACTCAGCAAAATGTAATTTTCACCACAGAGCCCTGTGTTTGCGATCTCCAAGCTGACGTGGCGGAACGCGATGTACTCATTCATGCTTTGCCTGAGAGGGAGCGGCAGCACAAACCAAAGATCTCATCCTCTCTGCTCTCGTCCAAATATTTTTATTTACCTTTCTCCAACATTTGTCAGGGATCATGTACAATACTTCCCCCAATGATGTGATCTTGCAGCAGACTTTGATCAATTTAATCCACCATCTCAGGCCAGACTGCGAAAGACACATAATATACCTCAGCATACAGTAGATTAACTGTAAATACAATTATTGCGAGCAGAAACATTTTTTGGCATGACATATAGACTTTCATCCTACCTACACAACGAGGAATTAAAATTTTCTATATACAGAAGCATATTCTATATACAGTATGTTGCAAATTTCTCATCAATGCAAATGATATGGGGAATAGTTATTATTTAGGATGTACAGAGGTTTAATACAGGATATACAGGGATGAGAAATTGTGAAAGTCTAATCCTTTCTGATGACCACATCATCTAAAAGATGATCCCTTGCTTCTAAATTGAGATTGACAGATACATGTACAAATAGATTTTCATTTTCATGTATCTCTATGGAATGAGATATATAGCTGGGGGAGGGTTCTGGTCATTTTTGGAGACATCCATCAACTGGGAACAGGAGCATTGCCAGCACTGCATGTCATGTTCAGTTTAGTGCTGTGGGACACGATGTCTGCGTCGTAAATTAAGCAGGCATTGTGCAATTGCAATTGGAATGGAGAGTGGGTTAAGGGCAGAGGCAATGAGGGTTGAAAGTATCAGTTCTGTGACCTTGCGCAGGCTACTGTGTGAGTGTCAACAGGACATTGGTATTTGGTTATTTATTTATATTGTGTGGGTGTGTGTGTGTGTGTGTGGGGGGGGGGGGCACAGGAATTTGTACTAACAAGATTGTACAAGTGTACTAACAAGATGTTTGACAAGTTGCCACAGATTTCTTTGATGTAATGAAAAGAATATTAAAACCACGTGCGGATCTTCTGTGGCGAGTGGGAGTCACATAAATTGTGCATGAAATCTACAGCGAGTGCAATTAAACGCTGCCACACGCACAGGGAAATCCCACTCACTCTTCACCCACTTGTGTGCAACATGCCATAAACTCACTTCACTCGGATTTGGATGAAGAGGCCAAATGAGTCGATTCAGATGCCAGACACTTCTGTCCAGGGTCACTTGACAAATATTTACAAGCGTGCGCGCAGGAGGGGGGGGAAAAAAGCCCTATAAAAGTAGCCAGCTGTCGTTGCTCAGTCAGGCCTGCTGTTAACAGATTCTGCTGCGTGTCCGTTCTGCCGTTCCTCGCTGTCGCCTGCTTCACACCTCTCTGCCACATACCCAGCCTCTATCCTCTTCACACTTAAATATCCTCATCCTTGAGGCTGTCTTTCTGGAGACGTTGTGTGGAAATTTCGCTTCATAATCGAATTGTGTCATTTTCAGACCCGCAGGGGAGCAGGGGAGCTGGCTTAATATATGCTAAAAATGCACTGTGCAATCACTTAAAATTGTCATTCAAAGGGAGTATACTGTTTTATATTCATCTACGATACTCAGGAAGTGAAACACTTGTAACTCATTCTGTCTGTACAGATAGTACGCAATGTGTGCAAGTCGTGCTTGACTGACTAAGGGCTGGTAATGGTTACCATGATGCATTATTCAAAAGTTTTCATTTCCTAAATGACTAACAATGACAGCAAATGAAGTGGTCCAAGTCCACTTGGAAAGGGTTATTGTAAGTTCATTATACATTAATCAGCTACTGTTTCACCTTCAGTATTGAAGAAGTTCTGATTTCTAAAACATTTCTGCACTTATTCCCTGTTACCTGTCCGAGGGTGCATGCTGTGAAGTGTGAAGATGACTAAGAGATAATTATGCTCTCTATAGCAGTCTTTTGAAAAATACTATTAGAAGAAAGTTCCCCCCCCCCCCCCCAATAAATACTGTCTCTTAGACCTTTTAAAAGAGACAAACTGTATAATATGCAACACAAAGCATAGCATTTGAATTCATCAACATCTTGAATTTCAGCTTCAGAGAAAAAAACTTCACCAAAAAAACACCTTCCACCAGATCCGTGATGGCCAAAAAACGTTTGACAGAAAAAGCCAGATATTTACTGTACTGAAACTCCAATATATGGCAGCAATCAGTGGCACTCACCCTTGTAGTTAGTGTCTGACCTTTCACAGCCTTTCCCTAACCACGACTGCTCTAAACCCACTCACCCATTTCATTTCAGACCTTTCATTTCTTAGCCTCGTTCAGGAGTTGCCAATCCTGTACTGAAGTGACACAGTATTTGCTTCCACTAAATAGTAAGGAACTGAAGTACTTCAGCAATATTTGGGAAATTGAGTTTTTTGATTGAGTAATTAAGCTTAAAAAACCATGCAGGTTACATACAGGTTTCACATCAGTCTCTTGTCATTGTGTAATAATAAAGTGTGTTATTACACACCTGTACCTTAAGCACTTACAATGTTGTTATAGTGCAATAAGGCCAGATGACTATGCTGTAAATTATGGTCATTCTCTTTTTCGGTTACTGCTTTAACTGTACTGCTTTTTTTCTTTCTTGTAAGCCTTTTCCTGTGTTCTTGTTCTTTCAGCTCTTATAATACGAGAGCTGATTCACAACTCTAATTGTTAGTCAGTTCACATTACAATTAAAGTAGAGGAGGCCTGAACTGCGCGAGCCTTCTCTCTGTTTTTATGGGACTACATTGGTGGTGGTAGAGGCGAGTTTCCCCCTCATCACTGTAAGCACTTTGAGTATTGAGAAAGGCGCTATATAAATGCAAGGTATTATTATTATTATTATTATTATTATTATTACATTGGGTCAACGCACCATCAGGTTAGTTCACAAAAGATAGAGATGGTGTGAAAGAGTGTGGGATCCAGGTCGGAAAAACAACAGTCTTTGTCTAACCTGTCGCGGGATTGAAAACAACACGGAGGATTCACAAAAAATGTGTGATATAAAATAAAATCTCTTTAGGCAATACGTGTAAAAGTTATTGTAAATTTCACAGAATTACTATATCTATTGTTGTAGATACCATTCATTCATATTACTTATAAATATGCAAGTGTAAGGTTCCCTGCACAATGAAACTGTAAAAATACATACATAAATAAATAAGAATATAATTAAACCATTATTTAATTATCATGTGTAAACTATATAAAGATAGTTACAGAATCCTGAATCTCATGAATTAAAGAAGCCAAAAATTACAATAGAATGAAATCAGGCAGAGAGGGAGGTAATGAAAACCATTCTTGAATAATTTCAGAAATGCTTTTTTCATTGAAGCTCTAGCCCATGATTTATGTAGAAGTAAAAAAACGGTGTACAGGGTCATCGTCACGCTTCTACTCTTGAAGCAAGTCAATATTTAGCATTCTCATCATGGGAAATTAAGCAATACAATAGCTTTATTTTTACCTCCTTGTTTTCTTACTGTCTCATTTCCTCACAGCGTCTCGGAGGACCTGGCAGGTGATTAGAGACACAGTTTTGTGGAAAAAGGGAAACATGAAGAAATTTAACTTGTTAATTTGTAGCTACAGTTATGGAAAAATAAATGCAGGAATCACCAGCATCGGGCTGTGAATGAAGTGAACATTTGAGTTTGTTTATACCGATATAGAGGATATTTTCAAATAATTATTAAATGGTAAAAACCTCAGAAACAAATCACAATTTTACTCTGATAGAGAAGCCTATATTTGATACGTTTTTAACTCTTGGATATTAACTCTGTTAGAGTTAATCTAAGAACTTTACTGTGTAGTATATTTTGAGTGCATTCATAACCATACTACTCTTATCAGCATGGTATGTAAAGTATGACATTTATTCCTTTGTTTCTAAAATTTTTATAATTGTTTGATTGAAAATCCAATAATAATTATTTGAATAATATTGATATTGTATAATGATACTTTAACATCTGTATATGTAGTTAATAGATTTAATTTTTTATTTTGTAAAACCCTATTCACATGAACACAATTCCTGTTCTCATGGCATTTGTACCTTTATACTCATTCTGGTAAAGCCCCCCCCCCCCCCCCCCCCACCTCTCTCTCATTGGGCAGGTTTTCCCTCAAGTCATGTATTACCTTTTTAGTCTTGTCAGCAAGTGCAGTCCCATTACGTTTCATCATTCAGGCAGGAGTCTCCTGACATTTTGCTGTACAAGTCTATCTACTAATTGATTTTGAATTGAGAAACTGAAGCTGATTACATCGTGAACAGATAATTATTTATGAATATAAAACGTTGAAAGTCATCTTGTCACAACTGAGTAAACAATTACAAAAAAGATTTTTCACAAAATTAAGTTAAAGAGTACACATTTTAATTTAGCGGGTATTGCTTGAATTTGTTTCTCAATGCCTACTTGTGGGGACATTAACCTGTGTGTCAAACCTGTGTAAGTCTGTAAATCAGTGAAATCTGTAACAAACCCCACTCTTTTGCCAAAGGAGCACCTGTGTTGTTAGTTAAAGGGTAATCCAAGACTGGGAGGGTTACCTGATATCAACTGAGCTTGAGATCAGGTAAAATACCTTGGGGTTTTCAGGAAAAGGGTGAGGGTAAAAGTAGAGGGTAAATCAGGGTTTATACTTTTTCTTTGCCTAGATACTGACTGTTGTCATGATGAATGACACAATCCCAGTAATCCAGTGGGTGATGGATATGTGGAGAACCATTATGTATGGGTTCAATAATTCAGATACCACTACCCATCCCTGTCCCCTCCAAAAAAAGGTAATTCAATTCTTCAATTTTTCTGAAAAGCTTGGAACCAGCAAGAATGACAGAACAGAAATCCAATCACTCATCTGGAAGGTGAAAGGGATTTGTCAATAGCACATTTTTATGTCATGTGCAGCTATTGTGGCTGATCAAAAGCTTTTTCCTGAAAAAGCAAAAAGCAAAGGAGGACTCAATGCCACTAAATGGGCTAGCTATGATTATTTATGAGCATATATAGACCCATGTGTTCATATATTTACCAAGATTGTAATCATATGAATTGTTCCTCAGCTGTATTTAGTTACTGCTGCTAATCTAAAGAGAAAATACATGATGTACTATGCAGCTTTGTAAGTTCTATTGTGTTCAAATGTGTTAAGTTCATTGAGTAGCACTAAAAGCCCTTTAACAGCTGTTCAGTGTAAAATGTTATGGATAGTGAGATAAATGAACAAACCTTGATCAGAAAGTCAGAAAGGGAGATGTAATCTAAATTAATTTCAGCTGTGGAGCTGTTTCCATTGCACACATACCATCATAAAACAAAAAAAAAAATCTAAAACCCGGTCTGTATACTCTTGAAGACCATGAAAGTGACTAAGCCCTTTCAAATGCATGTCAAAGATGCCCCCACAGTATTCAGAAAGCAAGACTAAAATGTAAAGAGAAGTATGTTAATTATAATAACCTGGCTTACTTTAAACACAGTGTGTGTGTGTAAAATAAGCCAAGCAGTCACACACAATGTGCCGTGTCGTGTGTTTGAAACGATGCCGGGAAAGAGGAAAATGTGGTGGGACATAGTCCCACTGAAGGACAGGATGAAAGCATTTGATCTTCTGATTGTAATCTTTCCAATGCATTCATCTGAAAAATCTCCATAGTAAAGAGGCAGTAATGGAAAATGTGCGCAATTATAGGAGTCGGCCGGCTGGCTGAAATTAAAATATGTACAAATATGATGTTGTTTGGTACTTTCGAAATGGACTTTACCATTGTGTTTGTAGTGTGAATGATTTTGATGCACAAATGTTAAATTTAAACACTGTTAGAAATCTGGGTGAATTCAAAAAGGACTCAAAAAAGAAGAAAATATTATATTCATATGTAGGATTCATATTATATACTTGAAAAGAGATGCTTTAGGAGTGCAATATAATGTAGTGTAAAGAGTGCAACAGTTTGACAGGAGTGATAATACTCTGCAAAACATGTGCCATAATCCTTCCTACTACACAACTTATGAGAAATGTTGCACTTTCCAATACAGAGTACTATGATTACATGTAATTTAGCTCATGTCAACTGTTTGAATGCGTCTGTTATTACCGTATTATGAATGCGTAAAAAAATAACATCTTGGACTAGTTTCTGCTGTTTTGCCAATAATTTTATCCAGGAATAGATTTTGTTCCAAAAATATTTAAGTGTTCTTGATAGATGTATTACAGTATTCATTTGTCACACGCTGTCATCATTAGAGTACTGTGAAGATCTCATATTTTTTTAGACTGCGTTTGAGTGATATGCATGAGTAAGTGTGTTCTTGATATATATACTTACACTTACAAATACATACACAGGACAAAGTCTCAGGGCATTTGGCTGTTTATATAGCAGACATTAATTGTTGACCAGTTAATATTCTTCCCTATAAATTACTGGAAATGTCACTCAGTTGATTGTATTCTTGGGGGAATTCCAGGCTGGATCCTCACAGCTGTGAAGAATGCCTCTCTCTGTGCAAGGGTGTGAAGAACACCAGCGGCATTATTTGCTCCGTACCTTCCCTCAAGCCCTGTCCCTCAGTTCCACGTCAACGCACTCTGTCATGCAACAGTCCACTCCTCTTCACTGATCATCCCAAACAAGTAATTGCTCACTGAAAACCTGGCTCAAACAAGAGAGCTTGGCTCAAATTATAAACTGCACACAGATTTCTGTTCCCCTATGGGAGGTGCTCCCAAGCAGCCTAACCAAGAACCTACCTGGACTGTGAATTCGAAGCCTTTTGCCCCTGGATAGATTCAAACTCACACGGCTAAATCTAAATCTGACAGGCCACAGAGCAGAACCAGACAAAGGAAATTGTTGAACCACCTAAAAAACTACAAACCCTTTCCGGCCCGACACTAAGCAGTTTGTGTGGAAGCCCTGTATGGGGCCTGAGACCTACCTTACAGACTGCTATTCATGGTGCGGGGCGTGTGTGTGAGCACGAAGCTCTCCGTGCACTGCTGGCTGCTGGAGGACAGGGAGCGGTGCGGGGACCTCTGGAACCGGTTCCTCCGGTTGAAGTAGCTGCCTGCGGTCCAGGACCTCTGCCTCTTGCGCAGGTACTCCTTGTAGTTCTTGGTGAGCAGGGTGTAGAGGAAGGGGTTTATGCAGCTGTTGCTGTACGTCAGGCAGGTGGTCAGGTAGTTGATGTTCCGCACGGCCTTGGCCGAGATGGACAGGGACGGGTGGTACTGGCTCAGGAGCTGCCAGATCCAAAACGGCAGGAAACAGGCCCAGTAGAGCAGGACGATGGTAAAGATCAGGTACAGGACCTTCTGGTTGGGCAACTTTTTGGTCAGTTTGAAGGTCTCAGTCTGGGAGATCCAGTAAGTCCGGGCCAGGCGTATGTAAAGGTAGCAGATGACCACGCCGGGGGCCACGACGCTTGTGCAGAAAAGCACAGAAATGTAGATCTTGTAGGACAGCTTGCTGAGGGTGGACTGGCACATGGCCTTGTTGCCCACTGGCATGAGCTGGATACTGACGATCATGGGCAGGGTGAGCACCAGGGAAGCCACCCACACCAGGAGCGCAATGGCCTTCCGGTAGCTCTTGGAGCGCTTGACGGTGTCCAGGGGCTTGAGGACGGCGAAGTAGCGCTCGGTGCTCATGATGGTCAGAGTGAAGATGCTGGCGTGCATGGTCAGGAAGTCCATGCTGATGAGAATGCGGCAGCCGGCATCGCCAAAGTACCAGGCCTTGAGGAAGTGGGTGCAGACCACAAAGGGAATGGTGAGTAGGTACATCAGGTCCGCCAGGGCCAAGTTGATTATGTAAATGTACATGGAAGCCGCCGATCGCATGGAGTGGCACATGACTACCACCGTATAGATGTTTCCGGACACGCCCACCAGGCACATGACAGACAGGATTGCGCCGATAGTGAGATTGGCGGCCATGTCCTCGGCTGAGGGATATAGTGGTGCATCGGTGGCATTGGGGATCCTGTCGGCCAGCACCACCGATGGCTCCATAGATATGGTAGTCATCTCTCTACAGCAGGATGAGACAACATGAGCACAGATTCCAATATGTATCCCAGAAATCAGTCTGTCATTTCGGCTACATTCAAAAACTTAGTACAGTAAATGTGTGTGTGTGTTTTTGAATGAGTATGTGTGTTTGTTTGTCTTTATATGCATGCAGACACATAGACACACATGTGCACACACTCAGTGGTTGAATTAATTGGTTAGCAGATCATACTTTTTATTTGGCAATTATGGGTTAATGATTATGATTCCCTCCAGGTTTTTCCATAACCCAAACATTTGTGAAATTCATTACATTATAATAAAAAGTATTTGTAACAAGTAAGTATTAGGTTGCTTATTAATAACACAAATATATATATATATATATATATATATATATATACACACACACAATAAATTAAGTAAATAACACAAATATAAATAAATAACATTTATATTACATCATTACAGGCATTTAGCAGACGCTTTGATCCAGACCGACTTACACAACCAAATGCTTTTGTTAGCATTTTTTATATATTATCCATTTATACAGCTGGATATATGCTGAAGCAATTCAGGTTAAGTACCTGAATGGCAGTGCCCTACCTGGGAATTGAACCTGCAACCTTTCGGTTACAAGGCCAGTTCCTTAACCATTATACTACACTGCCGCCGAATATATATACAATAAATTAAGTCACTCTTATGAAAAGATTATTATGATTTTTGCGCAGTCTAAAGTCTGGGGAAACTTACTCCAGACTTTAAACTATGCAAAAAAAGATTGTCCCCATTACTGTGGATGTGAGAAAATATTAATTGAAGAAAAAGGTTAATAAAAATGCATATTTATGAATGAGTGATTTAGCTTGCTTTCAGTATAAAGATCCCTTTATCTCTTCAGACACAGTAAAGCAGTCTACATGGAAGCCTCTGACTCAAATGGAAATGTCATTTAAGTCAAAACTTATTGCCTTACCTTGGGTGAACACTTCCGGCAGAACAATTCCTCCAACAGAAAGGATCAGCATTTAGCTTCAATTAATTTATATTCCATCCCAACTCATTGTAAACCATGTGCACGGAATATGTATGTACCAGAAATGTTAACTCCAAATGATCAGATGAAGATCAGATGCATATGAATAAAAAAAAAATGCTTTAAAAAAATCCACCACTAAAGCATCATTTTTGTAAAATCGAATTCGTGCATTTTGCTACGGAAAATCAATATTAAAAAATAAAATAGCTTTAATGCCATTGCAAACTTTGACTCCACTCACTCACAGCATCTTGCAAAATACGGCTCTTTATATCTGGCTAAGAAACAAATGATATTAACACAATCGCAATTTTAAAAAAAGCCTATATAAAATAAAAATACACAAGAGAGCAAGACTTGTCTAAAACAAACGGTGCTGTAAGATACTGTTGAGGCTGTGTATTTCAGTATTTCGCTCAGAGACAGAATGAGTGTGTAAGAGGAAGAGAGAGAGAGGTGCTCACACACGCAGAGAGAGAGAGAGAGAGAGTGGGGGAGAGAGGAAGGGAGGGAGGGAGGGAGGATAGGAAGGGAAGGGGCTGGGATTATGAGGAGGCATTCTGGAAATGCGTGCTACGCTCTACCCTCACTGTGGCTATTTCTGTGCAGCTGGGGACTGCTGCCACACACCTTGAGTTCCTCTTACAGCAGCGGTTTGGGTTCCATACTCTGCATGTGCAGAGGGGTTAGCATGCCCACCGCATGCATAACTGCTATGATTAATACCAGCGTTGCTTAATCTTCTCCCGTTTCATAAATTGTTCCTTATGAAATGGAGAAAAATATCAACAATTTGCACTTAGTGTCAGCAGTCATTTGGATATTTTCTTTATAGACACATTTGTCACAATTATTGTGCATTATCCCACAACAAATGTAAATAATATAATAAATAACCAACTGACTTGCTATTAATATTTTATTGTGCTGATGGAATGAAACTGACCTTTTGGTCAGGGTGAGCTTTTTCAAGATGAAACCAAACATTGGCTGCGGCCCAGTCAAAATACTTTTACAGGGGGCGCAATGTATCCTCTTAACTGTAGGTTCTTTCCCCATAGTGTAATAAAACATAAATATGAGATCTCATTGCACCACCCTGAGTGATTCTAGATACAAAAAAGCATGTAGTAGTATTTTTACTACTTTTTATTTTATCAATGGTTTCTTTCCCCCAAGCAACTGCAGCACCATTAAATATTTAAAGGTGAGCTAAATGTATGCTGAGTTCCAGAGAGAAGGCTCCAATCCGAACTAACAGTGTTGTACAATGTGGAAAGGCATCACACCCCAAAAGGCTTTTTGACGTGCTACACAGAATTGAAATGAAGTGAAAATTTATGAATTGCATTCATTACTATTGTGTTACATTCTCATCTAGGCTGAAATTGTGTCACGCAATAATACAAATTCAGTCCTTAGTTATGGCAAAAGAGGAGTGCATAGAAGTTCCTACCATCTCTTACCATGGACTAGAACATGGTTTGCATGTGTATCTGTGCTGCCCTTTTGGTAACATGCAGCTGTGTGTGGCCTGTTTTCTTAAGGAAATATGGGGAATCTTACACAGGGGCTGCAGTATCTGACTGGTTTTACTTTTGTCTGCATCAGTCAGGCAATAGCACATTGAAGATTAAGGTCCCCCCCCCCCCACACACACACTTGCCTCAGAGTTTGGGCACATGCACGGAGGCGGTACGCTGCCCGTTCACAAACACAATGCCAAGGTAAAGGTCAGAAGTAGAAAAAAAGCTGAGAACACATTGAGAGGCATGTTTGAATTACCAATGAGAGGATCAACCCCGGAGCACCTCTTGGGCTTAGCGTGACGGTGTTCTCATCAGAGAATCCTGCCTGGAGGTCAGTTCTCCTACCTCTCAGTAAGGGCATTAACCAAGGCAGGCAGGGGAGAGGCCCGCCTCACAGGACTGAGACAGGCATGTAGTGCAGTTAAAGGAGCAAGCGACGACTTTAGAGTCAAAGAGACTTAAACCCACGTTCTTGCCTTCGCCGCAGCTCTTTGCCAGCAGGGCAACAATCTTTTTATTTTCTCCCCCAAGAAGATTTTCTTCACAGTTTGCTACACTTTATCACGTTAGCTATGGCTGGCCACTTTCAGTAAATAAAGTTTAAATGGCTGAAAATTAGATTTGCACAAAAAGGTACGCAGTGGTTAGCCGGCCCCAAGATGAAGCGGAGATGCGGAATGCACGCATACACAAATTCCGTACGCATGAGGCATCCAAGGGAAGGATGCCCGTTATCTGTTGCTATTAGTCCGTGGTCTGTAGCCTGGCTCATCCCATGTAGAGCGTGTCCTTGGTTGCCTATAGGAACACCACGAGCAACCCCCCCCCCCCCCCCCCCCCAATATATTCCCACAACATCTCCTGTTCCTCACTAACCACCCCCACTCGCCCCCCAACCCACCACCACCCCCACCCACCCAGCTCAACTACTCACGCTACACATCGCATATAAACAGAAACATTGTGTGCCGGCTGATAGTGTGTTTGTGCTTTTCACTTTGGATATTGTTTTGCTCTCGGACGCTCACATCTGGAGGCCATCAGACTGTGCTTCATTATTTCCCACAAAAGTGAGACGGTGAGAGTGAGAGGGAGAGAGACTGGTGCCGTCCGCGACTCGGAGATCAAACCAAAAAACACACGTTGGATCTTCAGCCTCAAATTCCTCAAAATAAAAAATATCAAAAGCGGGGAAGGGTGACCTTTAATAAATTTATTGAGGAGGAGTAGAGTTTGCATCTGTGCAGCACACACCCACTCGTGAACACCAACTAGCTCCACAGAGTCCGGCCAGTCTCATGCTGCTCGCTGATGAGGTTCATTAGGACACAGGAGCACATACAGGTCACCTCTAAGAATAATATATTCTAAAGGCAGAAATTCATAGACCAGCGTACAAAAAACAGAAAAAGACGCGGGTGTGTTTGTGTGTGTCCATAGGAGTTTCACATGGTGATGCCCAGTGATGTTGCACTGACACTCTGAGTGCTAAATGTCTTCCAAGACCACCTAGAGGAAAAGGGAGAGGAGCCAATGGGATGAACAGATTCTACGGGGAAAATCCAGGATGCTCAATGTTACACTGCTGTGGAAAAAAATATTATCCTTAATTTCCTTTATGGATTCAGATCTGATCTCTTACCTCTCATGTCCGGTAAGCAATCAGTAGAGAGGATTTTCTTCTCAAGTCCAGAGATATGTATTCTGATGAAATGCGTGTGTTGTCCCCTGGGCATGCAGGCACTTAGCCAATGGTCTCCTGTGTAGCTAATGTGCCAGAGTTCAGAGTTTCATAATAATTTTCCCTCCTTGACATTTTGCTATGCTATGCTGAGTATATTTTTCACAGTGATGGTTAAATTACTGCATATGAAAAGTCCATATGTCCAAGGTCACCTCAGAAATAACTAGGTTACGAGAATTACTGCATGTGTGCTACATAATTACAAATAATTTTTAATGGTGTGCTCATATTTCAAACCTGCTGTCAATATTCTAAAGACCAGCTGTAATATCCCTCCTGTTTTGCTGTCCATGTGTGGTGACCTCCCAATAAAAAGCTATAGACAATTGGAGGATGTTTGTGTGGGTGTTTGTGTGTGTGAATGTGCGAGTGTCTGTGTGTGGGCACGGGCCAGCCTGTGCGTGCGAGTGTGCATGCGTATGTTTTTTTCCGTTAACAGGAAGCTTGAATGGTGCTTGACTTATAATCACAGAGTGGAAATACACAGGCCGTGCCAGTGTCGGTGGCTTTTCAACCAGATCAGAACAACAGGGAGATGTCAGGGGACTGCAAAATAGGAGATGTGACAGGTAATGATATTCTGTCAAGTGATGAACAAAATGAGGTAATAGAGCTGTTAAACCCTCTCTCGGAGCCGGTGGCTATGGTATCGGCTCACCCATCAACGGCAAACCCAGGCGGCGGCGCTGTCGTGTCGCTGTCGACTTTGTATGCCGATGCACCTCCAGCGAGAGCTTACAGGTTAACTCTCAAATACGGTTAGTCCTTATCATTCAATAATCTCTCTCCCTTTGTGGGCCTGTGCACTCCCGGAGACGAGAGGCCACCCGCTCCTTCCTCAGGGCCTGGACTGAGTGCTGCTGCTGCATTCTGATGTGCATTATGGGGGATCATCCGCCGTGGGAACAGGCGTGCGGGCTAATGCCGACAATCCGCACGGCAATCCCCTCTCGTCCTCGGTGGAAAATGTCCTGTGCTTCGCTTTAGCCCCGTGAACTTCCTTGAGAGCCGCTGTCCGTCGACGGAGCACTGCCAGGCCCCCTACTCAAAGCTTGAGGGGGTGCGCAAGCACGTGCGACATGCGACGCTCAGCCAAGAATCTCTACGATCTGAATCCCCCTTAAGAAGGAGTGATTTATCTACATGGGAGAAACAGGAAAAGGAGAGCGAGAGCAATCGTGTCTCCGCACGCTGGAACGCACTAGGAGCTGCGAGGAAGCTGCAAGCGGCCTATGCTCAGACAGACTGACTCTATGCTGCCCTCTAGCATAGGGCTGTAGGAACCGTCTTAACGAGAGGAACGAGAAAGTCAAAAGAGAAGGGCATGGAGAAAAGCAAGAAAAAGAGGGAAGACTAGAATGCAGAGAGAAGTTGGGGGTAAAAGAGGAGAGTGTATGTGAGAGAGAGAGAGATACAGAGAATGAGAGAGGAAAGAGAATGGTAGAGGGAGGGTAGTGAAATTTGAAAGAGAGAGGGATGGAGGAAAGCAAAGGGATAAAAATGACTTTTTTAAAATACAAATATCTGTCAATCCTCTCCCGATTTTAAACCCAAGTTCAACATTGTGTGCTCTACAAAATGACAGCATTGCAATTTGTGATTTCTGTTTTCTCATGCTGTTGCTGTATCCTGAGCCGAAGTTCTTCAGAAGTAAAGTCTGGAGAGAGCTGACTCCCGACGAGGGCAGCTTACCAGCAGGGTGCTCTTTGGGGAGGTTTTTAATTTAGGAGATTTATTTATTTATTTATTTATTTCGGCATGTGAATGATCACCTTACATCACATTTCTGACATATTCATTTAACACATACATTTCCAGCCGAAAAGGGATACGGGAAAAAAGCAGCCTGCTTATCAATGTCCCGCCCCACTTCCCTCACGATTTTAAATGATCATATTATACATTTGATTAAAACTGATATATTTAGAATCACAACAGCATAGCTAGGTTTTCGTTATAGCAAAATTGATCAAGAAGGAGAGAGAAAGAAAATTTTTTTTACAAATAAAATAAAATACTCTAAAGTAAAACAAACCGGATTTTTAAAGTCAGATTATTAAAGTCCAATTAAGTAGGTTTAAATGTGCATGTCATACATTGGTCAAACAATATGTTTCAATATTCATATTATACATTTGATTAAAACAGATATATTTAGTATCATAACATCGTAGCTGACCTTTGACACTTTCCTTGAGGAATACGGCTCCATTCACCTGGCAGCAGCAGGTGTGGCACTCAGGATGGATTTCCACATGACCCCCATTACGAAACCCTTCACACACATTCTGATTAGTCTGACCAGCACCAGCCCAGACAGATCCCATTTATACAGCTAGCCCGCAGGTGGACTGTGGACTGTGGGCTGTGCTCAGAACCATTTATTTCCCCTTGTTGTAATGAAGTTAAACCCACTCTTTTCACCTGGAGAAGTCTGTCACAGTGAGGTACTGATGAGATTTAGTTGCGAAAACCTCAGTGAGTTTGGCGACCTTGCTTCAGCCCCCGCCTTCCTCCAATGGGCTCCAGCAGCACAGACATGGACGTTTCAGCCTGCTTGTCACAGTGATACTTCTGGCTGTCATAACTCCTCACACAGTCGTCTGGGTGCCAGGGGAGTGATTGGTGAGACTGTGCTTTGTGTCATGTCATCCCATAATTTACCGCGTCTGATTGTTCCGCGAGCCAAAGGGACATCCAAGAACGTTTTGTCCCCATGTTTCCCCCCATGGAAATTTCAGAGGGCTTAATTGTCAAATCAAGTCAGCATGTTTTATAAAAGGGGTGTTGGGACGCAACGTCCCAAACTTTTCAAGCACACTTAAAAGCTCTCAGCCATGGACTTCACTTCTCATTAAGCTCTCAATTAAATGTTTTCAGAGTCCCGCTATTTTGAACACACCCCTGACGTATACCTCAACATTTGAGAGCGAAAGGGGCCATCAGTAGCAACGCTGAACAGCCTTAACTGCTCAGATTATTCTGTGGACGCCAGAGCTCTGTAGCTGCTTAGCATAACTGCACAGCTTGTAATGATCCAGATGTAGCATGGCTCTCAGTCACAGAGGTGCAATGGGTCTGCAGAGCAGGAACGGCCAAAGGTTCGATTCTTCATAGATCATTCAGAACACAGGCAGTATATTATTGCAGCGGGAACTCTGATTTTAAAAACACAGTTGTTGTGTACTCTGGGAGGTCACATGTCACCCAGTTGCAGACAGACAGTGGTTCTCCTCCAGCGTTCCAGTGTCAAGCCGGTATGATTCATCACTCAAGCCAAGATTTATATTTTTCTCCCAGTCTTTCTGCTTTGTGGACCCCTAATGCGAATGAGCAGATCCTTCCAGAGAAAACACATGGGCTGCAATGGCTTGTTGTCACAGGATCGACAGTGTGCTTTTGGGCTTGCTATGTAATAGCTGATCTTCTGCAAAGATCGAACAGTAATTATGAAAAGTGTTTTGATAACTCTTCTGGTACTGTACTGCCGTGACTTGTGACCAAGGATGAACTTTGACTCAGTTGCTGTAGCCCGAGCAGGCACAAACAATTCATCTCATTAATGAAGCCTCAACTTACCCTATTCCGCAAAGCTCTGCAGACATAGAAGAGTGGTGTTCTGAAATTCTGCAGAGGACAGGAAGCACAGACAACAGTAAGTTGCACATGAAATGTTCCAGTCAGGATTTAGACCCTACCATAGCACGGAAACAGCACTTGTGAAAGTTATTAAGGATTTACTATTGTCAGCCGACCGTAACTCTGTGTCTGTTCTTGTACTTCTTGACCTAAGTGCAGCTTTTGGCACAATAGATCATGAGATTCTATTGGACAGACTCCAGGGCTGTGTTGGACTTAATGGACAGGCATTGCATGGTTCAGACCATACTTATGCGATAGGAAGCAGTTTGTTAAATTAAAAGACGTATCCAGCTACTCAGTAATGAAATATGGTATTCCACAAGGATCAGTGCTAGGTCCACTACTTTTTTCATTATATATGCTGCCCCTTGGTGATATTATTCAGAAACATGGGGTAGATTTTCACCGCTATGCAGATGATATGTTCCTTTTCTTACTGTCACCTGTCAACAGCTGTGGCCCCACCTTTCTGGGCTGGCTCTTGATGGGTAGGATTGTTTCCCCTCTCATGACTGCTTGGGTTCTCAAACCCAGTCTTCATAGCTATGCAGCTATAGATTAGTCCTGGTGGGTGCTCCTGTTTCTCTGTTACACTTTCCCTAACTGCTTTATTTTCTTTCTCCAACTTTCCTCTGCATACTGCCAGCGGGGCTCATGCCCCGCATCTCGAGAGCTGCGGTCACCCGGAGCCCCCCACTGCTGCTGTCCACTGCCTGCCGCTCACGCCGCCATCGCCACTCGGGTTTCCCCACCATCCCTTCCTCCCACTGGACTGTCACTTAGCTGCTGCAAATTCAATTCACGCAAACATTGGCTGATTGACCATGTTAGTAATTAAAACCTAGACCCTGAGTGGACCAGAAGAGGATGGGTTCCCCCCTTGAGTCTGGTTCCTCCCAAGGTTTCTTCACCAGGGAGTTTTCCTTGCCATTGTTGCCTTTGGCTTGCTCTTGGGGGTTTAGGCCAGGGTTTTCCGTGAAGTGTATTGTGACAATTTGTTGTGAAATGTGCTATATAAATAAATATTGATTTTATTTGATTAGTTCTCCTGATTTTCTGATGCTCTCCACATTTAAACTTACAGCAAAACCTGTTCAATAATAAAACCTGTGCTCAATAAGAAGCTTATTTTGTTTCTGCCTGACTGTTTTTGTAAAATAGAGCCATATTTAATTGACATCAGTCATGTGCACCTCAGGGGTTAAACAGATATACTCTTCATGAATCAAAAATAAGAGTTCCTGATTTCCTCAGGTATCTAAGGAGACTCAGATGAGTGGGAGTCTTCTTTCTGTGCACTAATGACACTCCCACAGGAATAATGTCCCTGCCCATTTCTCCTACTGTGAAAACATCCAGTCCAGCCCATTGTTAGAAGTATTGGGTGCATAGGGCATAATTTGTCAAACAAACATAGATTTGTTTGTTGGGAATGTTCATGCACACAAGTCATATTTTTTAGAAATGCAACCTACTTGTACATATATAATGGATAACTTATAATGGATATCCTATAAAGTCTGAAGGCTTCCTTTAAGACCTCATATGATTGGTCCACCCTGTTTTATTTCTTAGGGTGGCTATTTCTGTTACTATAGCAAACCCAGAAACCTTGCTAGTTTATTGCCTTCTAGATGAGCTGTAAGATTGACTGGACAGACTTTGTGTCAGGCTACCATATATCATGTATCCCCATTTAAACAGAAGCTGGCCAGTAGGTCCCTCTAAAGAAATGCTAATCGGAGTATGGAATAAAAGACCAGAATAAACTAGGAGGATCAGATAAATGTACCCAATAAAGAAGAGAGGAATGACCTGACTTTGTCCAAAGGCTGCAGGCATACACAATTGCGAGTGTCTGTCCACATTCTTCATGTGACTCTGAGATAAACACAGACTGCTTGATCGATCAGGCACCGGGTTGGCAGGAACACCCCCCTCTTTAGAGAAAGAGAGGGGGGACCAAATTTAACACATACACGCACACCCTGAGGTGATTGGAAATGACTGATCCATCTGTCTTTTATTGATGGTTCGAAGGAAATGAGCCAATCAAATGCATGGGTGCCCTAAAGCCATCTACCAATTGGGATCAAAGGAATTTTGACCATAAAAACCCATGGAACTTTACCAACTTCGCTCTGATGGTAAAAACGCTGTCTTACACCTACCAGATGCACCACTGAAACTCTGACGGACTTCTGCGTTTCCCAACCCGCATCTCGCCTGATTACCGAGACAGAGTTGGCCTGCCAACGTCCACAAAATAAACCAAGCTGGTTTATTTTCAACAGCTGTTTTGAGGACACGTTTCTTCAAACCGTTCCTCTACTGTCTTTCTTGCGGCCAGACCCAAGTGGAGATCTGTGCACGTCCATGTCGCAACCCGACTTCGGTGAAGAAGTCTCCAGGAGTCCACGCACCTGCCGGGACCTTGGACCAGCTGACGAGCTGACATCACTTACGGAATCGGGACTGGCCTCC
>CM056379.1:23526375-23615345 GCA_029718625.1 Synaphobranchus kaupii
ATACAACCAAATATTAAATATGACGACTTTATTTAAGTTTATGTTAATCTACAGTAGCTATTTTACAATAGATATTTATTTTCCATTGAAATTTAAAATAAAATAAACCAAGTATAACATGTCCTTTCTGTGTAATCTTTCATTAATTTAAGTAACTGCTTCCATGAGACAAATTTAGTTATTTGACACATGAAGTTTGAATGACCACGTTCTCTTCAGATGGTAAGATTTTTAAAAAAACACAGTCAAGCTACATTAAATAATTTAGGAAACATTGGGTTACATTCCTTTGGAATAGAGCTTGTTTAATTTGTGTGAGATAAGATAGCCAATATTGTTTTTATTGTAACTTGGCCTCATTTTGATATTAATACTTTTAATGGCAAGACTAGATTTAGCAAGTTGTAATGACTTATATACAGTGCTTTGTATATGTGAGTGGCTTGGCATTTGTTCTATGTCGGGAATGTTTTTAGTTGAGATACTACACTGAATAAAATTTTATATTGACAATGAAACTACTTCTGTGTGCCCTGTGGTCTTGAATGATACAAGGATGCTTGACTTAATAAGGTTACGAAGCTGGAAAACCCATTCCATGAGCTCCCAACTTTCTGCGTGAATAATTCCTTTCTTGTGACAAATTTCCTTTGACTTCATTACCTGTGTCTTTTTGCCTGTTGACAGATCTTGGCTTGAAATAGCTAGCCTTCTCTATGGGGTGCCAAATGTAAAGTAAAACACAACACGTTTTTCCTGTGTTTTTTTCTCAGATTTAGCATAAATGTGGCATTTTCCTGAAGATTTATGCTAAATATGAGTTTTTTTCCCAAGATTTAACTGACATGCTAAATAAACCTTTTAGTTGATATTTTCAGATTTAATTGATACATCTCAAATAAGCATGTCCTAAATATTTAACTTAAATGTTAAATCTGAGTTTTCAAAAATAAATATTTAAAGAAATATATATATTTAGCTTATATCTTAAATCTCTGTTTCAGAAACAAATATTTAGTCAAATATAAATATTTAATTTAAATCTCAAATCTTGGTTTCAAAATAAATATTTATTTAAAAAAAATAAGATTTAGCTTAAATCTTAAATCTTACGTTTTCCAAAAGCAAGATTTAAAATTTAATTTATATATTTATTTATTTTTTTAGTGTTTAACAGTTAAATATTTAGCAAAAAATAAATATTTATTTATATCTTAAATCTTGGGTTCTAAATTAAATATTTAGCTTATATCTTAAATCTTGGGTTTTTATAAAAACCAAGATTTAACATTTAAATAAATATTTATTTTATCATAAATCTTGGTTAAAAATTTTTATATTTAGTCAAAAATAAATATTTATTTATATCTTAAATCTTTTGTTCCAAATTAAACATTTAGCTTATATCTTAAATCTTGCATTTGTAAATTCAACATTTAGCTAAATCTAAATCTTTAGTTTAAATCGTTTGAAAGATATACTAATTAGCCCCGCCCCTTGGTGACTGGTATCCAATGTAGGGGTAAAGCAGCGGACATAATGAGATGTAGCCTATTAAAGTGCTTATTCCTCCGTTGTCCCGAGTGACAGCTAAACTGCCGCTGGAATATCGCTGGAGTGCGTTTATATGTAAAGCGACAATAGAATGTGTATGACAGTTCCATGATTTCAGTCGAGCGACACTCTGTCCCTGGACTAAACTGGCCACTTGACGCCTCTGCCATTTCGACCAAGGATGGACAATAGGCTATAGTGACCTGCTTAGGCACACTGTGACAGTTCAAATAGGCTACACCATTTGACACACATGGACTGTAAAGTAGAGCTACACAGTTCTTCAAAGTTAAAATGATATGAATTCTCGAGCTTTTTTTTTGTCTCAGCATGCATCTCGTAAAGTCCACCAGTGCCCTCCAGTGCCCCTGTTGAGAAACTTCAGGGGAAATACGGAACAAATTGAGTCCCATATTAGTTTTACGGAGACGCAAGGTTTGCAGAATTAGGTATTCTCTGTATTTCTACGGCAATTGTAACCATGTCAATGTGTGATAACACATAAGCAGGCGAACCCCTTGCTAGCCATACACTCGCAACTATATTAACCAGTCTTGTCAGACTGCTGGCCCCCCGGTTTGTCAACGTCAATTCGCTGCCTATCTCAATGAACGTTAGCTAGCCATCTAAGTGCTAACGGTAGTTTTAATGTTTCGAGTTTGTTTCAAGAATTCTGCTATTTTATGAAATTACCGACAGACAGGTTAGCGAGCTAGCTCACTAACCATCTATTGTATCCAGCTGCCAGTTTGTTATTTGGCTTGGCTGGCTGTCAATATTCAACTTCACCATAAGAAATCAGTCAAGGAAACGCCAATATGCCCAAAACGTAGCCTATGCTATCTAATTAGTTCGCTGGACATCTTACATGATTATAACAGATGCTATCTGTGTGTAGGCTATGTAAATAATGTGTGTCAAACAGGAATTAATATAGGAAATAACGTCAAGTTTCACACTTCGCTAGAAGACCCTAAATTACCCCCATCACTAAAGCCAGCTATTTCCCCTCCTCCCTCCATTGGATATCAGTCACCAAGGGGCGGGGCTAATTAGTATATCTTTCAAAAGATTAAAACTAAAGATTTAGATTTAGCTAAATGTTGAATTTACAAATGCAAGATTTAAGATATAAGCTAAATGTTTAATTTGGAACAAAAGATTTAAGATATAAATAAATATATATTTTTGACTAAATATTTAAATTTTTAACCAAGATTTGTGATAAAATAAATATTTTTTTAAATGTTAAATCTTGTTGTTTATAAAAACGCAAGATTTAACATACAGTATAAGCTAAATATTTAATTTAGAACCCAAGATTTAAGATATAAATAAATATTTATTTTTTTCTAAATATTTAACTGTTAAACACAGATATGTGGTAAAAAATAAATATATAAATTAAATCTTAAATCTTGCTTTTGGAAAACGAAGATTTAAGCTAAATCTTATTTTTTTAATTAAATATGTATTTTTGAAACCAAGATTTGAGATTTAAATTAAATATTTATATTTGATTAAATATGTGTTTCTGAAACAGAGATTTAAGATATAACCTAAATATATATATATTTTTAAATATGTATTTTTGAAAACTCAGATTTAACATTTAAGTTAAATATTTAGGACATGCTTATTTGAGATTTATCAATTAAATCTGAAAATATCAACTAAAAGGTTTATTTAGCATGTCAGTTAAATCTTGGGGAAAAAAAACCTCATATTTAGCATAAATCTTCAGGAAAATGCCACATTTATGCTAAATCTGAGAAAAAAAAACACACAAAAAACGTGTTGTGTTTCGCTTTACATTTGGCACACCATACTTCTCAATCTCATTAATCGCATCGTATCACAAAGGCTTAGATTTTGAGTCACCCTTTCCTGAGACTAGATTGTGTGTGTTTTAAGTCTCTTTTCAAATGTAATGTGCTAAACTGTCTCATTGAGGCAATCTTATGTGATCATTACTTTCTACAACTTCTTATGTACCCATGAACATAAGGGCACCCCAAAAAATACCCAGTGCCAAAGCTTCAGCCCTCAGTACTTCAGACCATGGCCATGGCCGGGAAAATATCCTGCAGAGAAGGTCACTACTTGGTGGAACCGACTGATGTTTACAGGTCCTGATGGACTAATACAGTCACTGTGTCCAGGACCAGAGCTGTCTGCTGGCACTGGAAGTTATTTTTGCACTATTCTGCTGTGATTTTCCAATTCAAATTTTCTTTTATTTCCTAAAATTTTTCATTTCCTTTGCTCTTTCTGCAAACAATTATAAGAAAAACACTGATGCATGAAAGGATTGTGGATTGGACTTGTTGCAAGCCTGAATGTCCTGCGGTTTTATGTAATAAAATTCAGAGAACCACATGGAAATAAACAGAATGTTTTGTAAACTAGTGGCCCCCCAGAGACCTAAAAGCTCAGTGATTTAGCATTCTCTTTTATATCACCTCATAGTCTAAGCATTGCTTAGGGTAATTATTTTTCAGTGGACAACCTGAAATCCATCATGACTGATCTCAGATCTGTCAGCAACACCTCACAGCAGAGCCAACTGGAGATGAGCGCCTCCTCGCTGCCTGTGTCATGGAGCACAAAGGCTCTTCAGTCCTCTGTTGCCGTTGAACAATTGGTGCTGATACCTGCCCAGCATCAAGTAGAGTAACGTGTCACAAATTCCAGTTGGCACAGATAGTGCTGACAATACAGCCAGGAACCTACACCTCAAAGGCCATATTCATAAAAACGTTTGAAGAATCGCTGAAGTATGGAAAATTAAAAGGTTAATTGTTAGCTTCTCTCACTGCAAGTGATCTGTAAGACTTTCTGAACTTACGTATATTATTTAAAAATGTAAAACAAGCTTTCATAACAGTCTCTAGGATTTAAGCTTTTAAAATGACGACACTGTTTTCTTGAATAATAGACCTGCTGCTTAACAGTAAAGTTGCAGCCTTTCTCTTCTAGTTGTAAGAGATTAATGGTAATCATTGACACTTACTAAACAAATGTCAACTGTACAGTGATTTAGGACTCGTAGTGTCAATCCCAATTTGGAGAACAGGATTAATAGTGCAATGCCAATGAGACTATGAGAGTGATCCTCCAGTTCAGTTTTTTTAAAAACATGTAGACTATATATTATCTGGGCATCAGGAAAGCGTGGAGTCCTTGCCCATGCTTTCACCCTTGAGCAGTGGAAGCACCAAAGACCAAAGTCAAAAAAGAGCTCATACCTCCTGTGGGTTTCCCTACAGTGCTGTCAAAATTGTCTTATGTGTTTTATGGTATTCATGATATTTATGGAAATGTATAAAGTCATACCTTCATACCAGAAAAAACTGGGTGTGTAGACTCACACTGCTGTCTCAGCCCCGGCCATGAACATTTCAGTCTCTGAGTCTGCCAGAGAGAGATTACAGAGGGGTGTTGAGGAGGGAAACTTAAATTTAAAATCTAGGATGCGTAAACAATGTATGTGATACATACCTCCTTCTTCTTTTTCAATTTTTCTAAGTTTATGATGAGACTTCAGAATTCTTACTGGTTTGTTTTTCATGAATAATTTTTCTTTTTGAAATTTTTAAATACTTTCATGTCTTCACTGTTCCCGGGCCAGGTCTGTGGTTCAGCACATACATGAGACTCCAAGAACCAATCCCAGATAAATCTAGCCATCCTTCATATAAACTTAACCAATATGTGAGCAATGAAAAAACTGATGTTAAATATCATGAATGTATATTAGTGCTACTATGCCTAGTTATAATGTTTTAACATCCATACATGTACAGTTAAGCAAAAAAAATGTTACAACAAATCACTGGTCTTTGATGTATAGGCCTACAAATCTAACAGTATACTAGAACATTTTTTTTTAAACTATTGAATCTATTACTATCAATTACTCCAATACCATTTTTTTATTTCTTTTTTTACAAGAGATGGGCAATAGCTTTATTTTGTCTATATTTATAAAATGGTTAGTGGTTAGTGAATTATGAACATGGCTATCCAAGAACCCATGTAAGCACTCAGCTTGAAATCAATTTGTATTATGATATAAAAGACTAAAAGCTCACCTAATGCAAATTATATTATATAAGATTTTTTCTCCACAGTCAAGTTAATTCTCAAGAATATTCATAAAATATTTGTGAACTTATCTTCTTAGGTCATTAGTCATCCAGCTAAAGGTCATGACCCACAGGTACACCTTTTCTGCTGTGGTTTGGGAGGTAACTACTTCCACAGCAGTAACAGTCTTATCCCAGATGCCTGTGATATTTTGCCTTGCATTGTCCCTCACTGCATTGTACAGTGGAAATGCTTTGGCAACACAAGATCAAATACCTCATAATGCATACTTGTCTCCTACTGCACAAGTTGATGAGTCAGATAGTCCGTAGGTTTGTCTAACTATCAATCATCCTGACAGCACTAATATGGTAGGGAGCGGTAGACTCAGCAGAATGGCCAGATTAAAAACTGCAGAAACTTCAGAAATGTCCAACCAGGGGTGCTGGCCTGTGCTCAGCTTGTGTGATAGAAGCTCTGCTATGCTCTGTGTCATTTTCGGTCCAGATGTAATATCAGTGAATTAGTGTAACCCTTTTCTGACATTGTGGAAGGCAGCTTAGCATTGTATACCATTTTCAAAATCCAATATGTTCACAAATTGGACAACAGAACACAGAAAAGCAAAAAACAAATCAATACTAAACAAAACGGACTTCCATTTCAATGCGTTCAGCACAGGTGATGTTTAATTCAATAAAAGCAGGAACAGGAATTTGTGTTTGCGCCAAAGATTTCAGAACGACAAATGCTATGACAGGCTGCTGTTCTTGTGAAGCTGCAAAAGTAAATGGAAAGGCTACTCCGTCTGTCTGACTGTGAACTAGTTAAGCCTGCGAACCAGTGAGGACATGGAAGAACAGCAGGGCAGGATAGAGCAGGAAATGAAGATGATAAAATCTGCTCTCTCCTGGTCTTTCTGTCGGCACATAAGCCAGCGCCACACACCAGGCCCTGAGCTGAAGGAATGGGGAGGATGAGCATGATGAACGAGCTGCTCTTCCTCTGGGGTGTACATGGCTTTCTATGGTGCTGTAGAGCGACACATGGATTGCTGCCGTTCCCTGCCCGAACCCTAATTATGGGCAGGACCTCCATCTTGTTTGGAGGAGAGGGGTGAAGCCTCTCACTGAGTTTGGGTCGTGTTTCGTCCCCTTGCCTGGGAATGGCCTGTTGATGCCATGGGTAATTAACGTCTGTAATGGTTTTTGTTTTGTGTACAGTACGTGTTTGTGTGCATTAGGGTAGGGACACAGGCCGTGGTTTATTTCCTACTTCAACCAGTTACTTCCTTAATAGGTCTCTGACCCAACATCTGTGACTGGTGATTCAGTGGAGATAAGTGTGGAGCCTGCAGTGCTGCCGGCCCACAGGAAAAGGGTCTAGCCCTGTCTGACTTACAGTAAGCAACTCACAAAGACCCTTATGTTACTCATAGTCTCTCTTTCCCTCATTATCATTTTTGCTCTTCTCCTTTTCCTGTATTCTGCCTCAAGAGCAAAGTGACGCATTTTGAAACTTCATACTGTTCTATAAGAAATACAAAAATTTACCTGCAGATTAGCACTGTTTCAAATTTGAGATGATCTGCCAACATACAAGCATATAGCATGGTATACCCAAGATATAAAACAAGTTTTTATCCTTACTTTTCTATCTCACATTGACATTGACTTTTTTCCATTGTACTTCCTGTACAATGGAAAAAAAAGCATATTTTTTCATGACCAAGAGTGGAAACATACTGTCCCTGCCACATACTGTATTATATCTTTTCACAGCTTTATCATAATGTAATATTAATGTCCGCTTTGCATCTCTTCAACATGGGGAATGCAAAAGGTTTGTGACTAGCCTTCCCTATATCAACGAAATGTTTTTTCAAACAGGAAAGAAGGATATTAAAAGGGGAAAATAAAATGAGGTCCTTCTGCTTGGTGTGAACTAGAGCAGGCAGCCTTGAAGCAGTTTTGTCCAACGTGAGTCATTCTGTCTGTAGGCATCCCAGGTGTCTGCTCCGACAGAGAACATTTAAGCAACATTTAGATTTTTTTTAGTGGAACATACACAATTTCAGTTGAAATGCTGTGTTTTTTTTTTGTTGTTGTAGTATGCATTGACAGCAGCACAGTAGAGTACAGGGTATATACCGGTATTCAGCAGGAATTCTGCCACTGTGCTACTGTAGTAGGGAAACTGGTCGCTTTCCCCTTTGTTTTCCTGAACATCTTGGTAAATAACTTAAGGGGAAAGGAAGGGGAAGGGGAAAATCCCATCACAGAATAGTTCCCCTCCAGCAGGAAGAACACTACTTTCACCATTGTCTTTTTATATAATTAATGCCAACTATATCATATCATCTAAATAATATTCTCATGTATGTAAAATGCTCCTGTACTATTGACTAATATAGCTATTCGAGCCACGTAGAGAGAGACTTTATTCTGCTGTATTGAAAGAACTCACCTGAGGGGAGTCTGCTTCCTTGCTCATTCCCTTGTGGGTGTGAGAAGTTTTGCAGGAGGGAGCTGGGCGATCATGCGGCGGAGATGCCTAAGGGTGCAGAGCCCTGGCTAGTGAACAGTTTGCCAAGGGACTGAAATCTGACTTCCTGAAACTGCTAATGACTCCCCCTGATGGGATTACCTGGGCATCTGGACTGTTGACGGTAGCACAAAACCTCTTCTTTTTTTTTTAGACCACACCTGTGGTTTGCACAGGCAGATTACAGCATGGTTGGTAGTTGAGTGAATCTAATGTTAGTCAAGAGTGCTTCATCAAGATGTACTGCACGACTGTGTGCAACGGCAACAAATTAATTGAGAAGGACGATCAAAAACATGTTTCCTAGAACTAAATGTAATCTGTTCTAATTGTCCTGCATTAGAAATCAGTCATTAATAAAGATGTGGTTTTCTACCATTGGCAATTGAAATGCCATTATTTTGACTTAAAATTGAGCACTTAGCTTAATTAAGGTCCACATTTTAAGTAGTCTGTGGCGATGTACTGTCTCGATTCTTTTCATTTCATTTTGTAATTTTATGGTTTCAAAATGTTTCAACACAATTACCTAATTTACTCTTAGTGTTTGTGCACAGTACACAGATCACAGACATACACACACGATATGCAATCAAAATATCTCCTACGGTATAAATCCCCTGTATATCCTTTTTGGAAGGGTGCAGGAGCACACGTTTGCATTGATATATCGTTTTTTAAAAGATTTACATGGTGGTTTGTCCTATCCTGGCTTTTCAGCATTCGCTAAATCAGTCTGTCTTTGGTTTCCCACATTCCATTTTCCTATTGGAAAACTCAATGGAAAAAGTTGTATCATCAACAAAGTATGACTTTTTCTTCAATTAGGCACTAGACTAGAGTATTATAAAATACTTCTGAGTGTGTGAATATGGGAACACAACCTGTGAAATACCGGGACTGAGCCAATGCACTTTTATTTTGACCAGATCTCTTATGAAGTTTTGTAATTGAGGGAATAAAAGCCATGTGGTTTGATTCTGTTTTGTTTAAGAAAAAAACTCTGAGGACACTGCATTGAGTGCATGCCATGCAGGTACTACAAAAAAAAAAAAACTGTCCCTCCTGCACAAGACAACACAGTGAGCACGAAAGACGTCAGACATCCAGGTAACTTGGCTCTGAGACCCTGAGCATTGACGTATATAGGGAAATAGACATGGCGGACAGTTGTTGTCTTGGCAGTTCCAATATAAATAAAAAAATATATACAAATGTGCTTTTTATATGAGACCAACAGGCATGAGGACCTGCATTTTTATATGAGACCTATATACAAAGCAGAGTACAAAAAGAACCGACTCAAAGGACCGTTTAGACTATTACAGACCAGAGGTATAGTGAAAGCCGTTAGTGTTAGCTAGGCTTTTTAGCCACGGTTGATGTTCTGTTAATCCTACAAGAACCCTTGAGATAGCATTAGCATTAGCATTGCCTAAGTATTATCTAGCAAACATAGCATTAGATGCTGACCTGGAAACAGGTCTCAAAGAGCACCCTCCCTCTAATGCGTGTGCTGAATGTAACTCATGAACTCAGACGAGAGCATGGGAATGGGAGATGTGCCCACAGGCAGATCTCGCAAAACATGCCCTGCAGATAAAGACACACCGAATGTCAGGGGCCAATACCTCAGAATGTGGATATTGAATGGAACCTGTTGGAACCTGCATGCAATTTTACACTCTGCATCTCACAGTGGGTTCAAATCATCGGTTGAGCACAGTAAACATTTCAACTTGAACTTAATTTAGCAATTTCCTGATGACAAGCTTTTTCTCTTTGGGTAATGGAATGGGAACACTTTGGCAGCATGGAATAGTTCATTAAATTCTTAATTAAATGGATAAATAAATGGTTAATTAAGTGTTAAGTGCACTCATTCTGCAAATGCATAGAACTAATTTAAGTAATTATATTATAATTATTATAAGGATTTGCATAAGCTGTTACATTAATTTTGAATGTGTTCCACATATCTCAGGGCATTCACAAGTCAACATGGGGATTCATATCAGACTTATAATTTTAATAGAATTAATGCAATTTTCCCTAGACGCACTCAAAAAAAGTATGAAAGTAGAGGAAAACACATCTTATCCTCTCATCCTTCAGGCAGTAGACCGCATACCTGTGACCACGGTCCGGCACAAGGCTGAAAGACCAAGTCCAATTATGATTGCAATCTGAATGATAAGGAGGTTGGATCACGTTCGCCTCCCTTAACGTCGTCAATCCGAAAATCCATCAACTTTAAATGTGATGTGAATACAACGGGTAGTGAAGGAAGCAGACGTGAATGGAAATGTTGTCTTTTTTTACGTTTGATATATCCTGACATTTGGAGAGCAAGGGTTGTGGCTGTCAGAGTTAGTGTTCAAAGCGGGTATGCTCAGTGGTGGCGGAGTTGTGCAGCACATGACAGATCGTGGACGAGGGTCCTGGTGTGAGCGTAGCTACAGGTTCAGCATGTGGAAACCCAGTCTTATTGGACACCTGGTCTTAGAGTGTCTGCGGCTATGTAGATCAGTCAGTCTCGGCGGGGCCAATCGGTGCATCTGTTTGTCCAGCCCTTGACCATATTTGGACAAAAATGTTTCACTGTCTTATGTAAGATAGAATAAATTTACAACACATTAAGGTGCGTGGACATGCACTCACGCACGCACACACACGCACACGCACACACACACACACGCGCACCACGCCTGGATTCAATCAATATTTTTCCACAACTCTGACTCACGGTTAAATGCTAATGCTAATGTTGTTCTTCGCATGCGGTTTGGTAAGCTCAGCGATCATCAGAACCGAAGTGCCAAACTTGCACTGCTTTTAATCAGGAGTCAAAAAGCTACTAAAAAAAGAGACTGAATCCAGGCCACAGTCTTGAGTAGATGAAGAGAAGAATACTTGCTGGCTTCTCCCTCCCATGCGGTTTGTTTTTTTCCCCCTTTTGCGCTTAAAGTTTTATATCTAAGTGTAAGAGGTTGGCAGCACCAGTTATTGATTACCTGTTTCCCCCACGTATCTCCCCGCACCGGTGGGCCGGTGCATTACACGGATTTCTCCTAACTCCGCAGCGCCGCGTTGATGGCTCGGCTCAGCGGAAAGCAGTGCAGGTAATGAAGCGCACACGCCCTCGATGTGCGCCCTCGATCCAACCCTGTCCGGCGAAAAGCGGCCTGCCGTTTGAACTCCGACGTGGCCGAGGTCAGTAAACAAAGCTTCACCGCCGTCCTCTCTCTCTCTCTCCGGTTGTTCTCGCATCCCTTAAGTTTCCGGTGAAACAGCCCTCTATTTCCTGAAGCCGGACGAACCCTGTTATTGAACTCGCAGGGGGATGAACATTGAGCCCCGTTTATGTCGGACACGTCCCTCTGAGACAAGCAGCCGTCTCATGCCGGTTGTTTTTCTGGCATGTTCACTCACTAATTGTAAACATATTAACCTGGTCACGTTTTCTTATGGACTCTCCCATGTAGGCAAAGACCCTGAATGTCTATTTGATCCAGAGCATCACAGCGGCCCCAGCGTGGGAGAAACGACGTGAGTCCGGTACTAAAAGCTATGAGATCAGCAGGTGTGGGCCGGTGGAGCTGTCGCTACCTGAGTTCCAAATCGGATATAGATCTGAATCTATCAATCTGAAAGCACAAACAAGAATACATAGGCAGGAAAGTCATTAACACGAGGAACGATCACACCCAATAATGCGCTGGACCCAATCCAGGTTATCCCACTGCTAATAGCAGATCGCAGGGAAACCGACTGAAACCATGGTAACGTTTCATCAACACCCCCCCTTTGCTGTCATGGGATCGAAGGGAAAGACACTGGGAGTCATTGGCGGACCGTATTTGCACAAGTTTGTTTAATAATGTTAAAATCCAATCTGAAATCGGCAGTCACAATACCAGCTGTCCTGCATGTGCTTTAGATACTCCTGCTGGTGGGGCCATAATTAGGCCCGGTGTGTTCAGGAAGCTTTCTCCCTCAGACACCTCAGTCTCTCAGCTGATAAGAGTTATGTTTAACATAACATAACATAAAACACGGGACTTGTTATTCAGCTTTGATTTGTATAATTTAACCTCAATTTAATTCATCTGGGATGGCTGGAACCTGCTCTCTCTAATCTCTGTTTTTCTTCACATTTTGAGTCAAAATGATTAGGATTCTTGGCTTTCCTTCAGTTTAATTATGGGTTCTTTAGTTTGGAATCCATTTACGCGTCTCTCTCAATTAAATCTTCTGATTCGCTTAACACTCTAGCCACTGCCTGCGAGGAGTTTGGCAAATTGTTGGAGGCTATGCCTTGAAGACTTTTGGAAAATTAGCATGCTACCTCATTGCCCATCATCGTCCTGGATATTGGGTTCCATCTGTCAGACTGAGTTATAACAACTTAATTGACAAAGAAAAAATATATACATTCAACAATGCATTAATAACTTTGTAAAAACTCTAGCTCCTAATTTATAGCTAAAATACAGTAACTCAACAAGTGAGTTGTTATACCGAATAAAATAGAAATAACAAAGTGCTACTGTTCTGTTCCTAAAGATAAATCCACCTGATTTAACTAGGGTGGTTACTCACAATGTAAATCTGATGCGAGTCCTGATTGTGGATGAAGAGAAAACCACAATCCAGTTTGTGACTGTAATAAATAAATAAATAAACAAAAATAATCAACAGAATAAAGGTATACAGCTCTTTTACTGGTGGAATTGATGTCACATCAAGGATTTTTCATTTCTACCCAAATGGAATTGACTTGCATAACTGATAGCCACTCAAAAGCAACCTGCAACACAAGTGACTGCTCGCTTTTACGTTTGAGGGATGTTGAAAAGAGTAGAAAAAACACTGTTGATTGGTCGAAACCGCTTGCCATGGCTTGTGACATGGATAGCCATATCTAAATGGCCAATGTTGATTAAAAAAAACACCCTTTCCTTTAAATTACATGTACATTTGCTCAGTAAAAGATCACTGATACATGACAAATATTTCTTTTCCCAGCAGGCAAATGTGTTGAATGTCACTGTGTGTAAAACCTTTAAAGAAAATCCTTAAAATTTAATTACATTTAGGCTGGGTACTACAGTATATGTTGATCTAGAGACAAATTCCCAGATTCACGATGTGAAACAATGGAACCAGTGTGGCTCTGTGATGTTATATATGGAGGAGATAGGGATAGCACCTGCATTTCCCAGGCCATTCCAGAGCCCAAACAGTCCAGTACTAAAAACTGAATGTGACAACATGTCTCCGTTCCGGTACATACATCTTAATAGCATGTTTTTGTAAACCTGACTGCGTATTGACCAACCTACCCACATGTCGTATTTTTCAACAGAAAATTATCTCTGTTTTCTGTGTATATTCAATGCACTGCGGTCTATTGCTTGTGCTTAGAAATCAAAAAAGCAGTTTAATGAGTTGTTGTTTTTTTATATTATTCCTACAAATACATGGATCTGAGCACTTTGAAAAATGTTTTTTTCTTTCTTTTTTTGTCAAAACAAGAAAGCTAAAAATATCCTATGGTGAAAAAATAAAATGAAACAACAAACAGTTTAACATTGGAAAACAAATCACAAAAATAACAAATAAAAATAGAATGAAATAAAAAAATTCTACATCCTGTACAAACACTATGGCCGAATAATTTAAGAAAATAGTGTCTCTAAAACGTTCATATTGCTTTGTACCTCCAAGACTGTCCTGTCCTGGGCACAGTCCACAGTACCAACACTGAACAGTCCCCATAGCGGCCAACAGAGGTCACCCTGCCCGGCCCAATGCTGGCATCTTAGAGGAGAACATGGGGTTTTGCAAGTGTTTTCGGAGGAGGAACAGTCATAGTTATTATCTCTGGTTTCTGTTTCTGATATCTTGTTTTGTCCACTGTATATAGTTTTTGCTGCTTGTCACGGTTGTTTGATTTGGCAGTACAGAAAAAAAAGACGATGGTCACTATTCTTCATGATCGTTGACTGTTTACCATAGTTGTAATTATCATTATTATAATCATTACTCTACAGTATTATTACTATGACTACCACTTTCAGTGTGTGTGTGTGTGTGTGTGTGTGTGTGTGTGTGTGTGTGTGTGTGTGTGTGTGTGTGTGTGTGTGTGTGTGTGTGTGTGTGCAAGGGTCAGTGCTTAGTGCTCGCCGCTGGTCTGTTCAAAACAGAAGCTGGGCAGAGTCAATAGCTTTGGGTTGGGGGTACCTTCTGGGGGCGGCCCCTCCCCGGTGCTCAGGTCGAAGGAGTCCTTGGAGTCGCTGGAGGGGGCCCGTCGCCTCAGGCAGGTGTCCCTGCTGGGGAGGGGGAGCGGCACCCCCAGGCCCAGCGAAGGGTGGAACCCGGGGCCGGCCTCCTGCCCGTCGGGCGGGTCCACGGAGATGCAGGGCGGGCTCATCTTCTTCTTGCGCCGGGGGGAGGACTGCAGCTGGGCCTGCTGCAGGCTGTCGGCGCGCGACACGAACCCCGACGAGATGGAGCTGCGCTGGGGGCTGCTCTCCGCCGAGGAGCACACCTCGATGGAGTGCCTCCGCGCGTCGTCCAGCCAGGAGGAGGGTCGCGGCGGCAGCGTCCGCCGCCCCTGAGTGTCCGCGCTGTGGAACTTCTTCAGCTGCCGCAGGCAGGGGCTCCGCCCCTCCCCGCCGCTGCCGCCCGTCAGCCCCGCCCTGATGATGCGCGACACCTCCTGGTCCACCGGGTCGTCGTCCCGCTTCTCGGGGGCTCTGGCGCGGGCCGGGGGCGGGGGGGATTTGGAGACGTTGTACTGGTCGCGGGGGTTGTGCTGAGTGTGCACGCTGGAGCGCGACGATTTGGGGGAGGCGCCGGGCGTGGCCGGGACCAGGAGGACCGCAGGCTGCTGTTGCGAGGGGAGGCCAGCAGAGGGCACCGACAGTCCACTGTACCCCTGCGACACGTCGCTCTCCCCGGCCTCTGTAGACAGAGCCTCCTGCGAGTCATTGGCCACCGCTACCTGGAAGGGGGTTTGGGGGGAGGCGGGGCGGGGGTGGAAGTCAAAGTTTAGGGCCTGGGAGGGTGAGAGGCAGACTGGTTAGTAAGGGTGTGACTGGGCGGGGCGGTCATAAGGGGAGAGGAAGTCGTGGAGGTCAGTGTTGCCCGTTAGAATGGGATGCTTCCTAAATCTAGATTACCTGCGTCACATGTACAGTTAAACAAGGAGAGTGCTCCAAGCTGCGACTGGCAATTTGTTTCAAATTTTAAGCAGCTTATAAAATGTGAGATCACTTTCTTCTCCAGTGGAAAATATGGAGACTGAAGATTAGGCCGACTTTAAAGCGTGTGTTAATTACAGTAATGTGCTAATAATTCATTTTGTATTCCATCCCCTTTTTAAACTGCATCTAAATGTGGAAACACAGAGTGATGTTTAGCATGGACAACGTTATCTAAGCACAAGTTAATTAATGCAATAACTCAATTTACCAAATTAGCAAGTTATGGCTCCCAAAGCTGGAGACACAAACTGAATGCTGAATTTGCGATGTGAGCCGTGAACTCTGTTCAAGGTTATTTAATGTCTTATTGTGTAACTAGCAACTGCAGTTAAAAATCTGGAATACGAGTTTGCAATTCTTGTGAAAACTTAGAAAAAACTCCTGTACTTTATCCCATCTTCTGTCCTTAAACTCCCATAAAAGTGTAACACCAAGATCTCCTCAAATCCGTTTGGAATATTACATGTTTTCTCATAAAGTAGTTACATGGTACTTGTGTACCATTACATGACAATTATTACTCGTGCGCCACTGTATAAAGGTACCACAGTTCAACCACAGTCTCTCAGCCCCACCCTCTCCCACACACAGGTACCCCACCCTCTCCCACACACAGGTACCCCACTCCCTCCCCCAAAACCACACAATTTTACTCGCCGTGCTGCATGAGATAGATACATGTTATGCTGCTGCGGGAAAAGTATCGGTGTAAAGGAGCAGCTCAGCAAGGGCACTTGAAAATAGAGAGCAGAGCGCAAATGGCTCTTTGGAATCTGGGCAGGGGGAACATTCACTGTATTGACATTTAGAACGCCGCAGGGCAGACTGCATTATGGGACACGGGGCTGTGGCTCACGCACTGCCCGGCGCTCTGCACCTGACCTCTCTCCACTCACTCAGCAATGGGATCATGTTGGTGGGGAGGGGGACCAGTGAACTTACCCGCAGAGGTGAACGCTGACATCGCTCTGCTTGTGTGGGGGGGGGGGGCAAGAGGCTTAAAGAATTCAGAGGCCCGGTGTGGGAAAGGTGGCCAGAAGGTTAAGGAACTGCGAGCATACAAAGCTCCAAGCATGAAGGGCTAGTGGAGAGACTGTATGATATATTCATGCTTTAATACCACATTCCAATCTAAAAAATGATCTTGTTCCTGAACATGCATAATGTTGACTATGGCGACATCTAGTGGACAGGGGATTGCACTACTACCCTTAATATGTTACACGTTGCTAAAATAGTGCTCATTGAGTGACCACACATACAAATAATGAAACGTGTAAAACTCGCTGAACTACCGCTCAGAGTGGATACATTGAGTAAAGTTATAAAATCACATTTTCACTGTTAAATCATGTACAAATTTCAATAATGGAAATGTCATCAATGGCATATTCTGGTTCAAAAAAATACCCTGTTTCCTTGTGTCAGCGTATAAACGGTAAGGCTTAATAATAATTAATTTTATTTCAGTAGTATTGCATTACTTTTTGAAGATAAATTATTTTTTATGCAAATAAATTTTCAGGATATTGTAACTTAAAAATAAATTGTAGTTTTAGTGCCAACAAAACTATTCATTTGCATCAAGTTGCACTGTTATGTGTGGAACAGTGTTGAAATCTTCCCCTGAGTTTCAGATGTGGCTGAAAGGCCTTATTGTGATGTCATTGCTCATTTTCCATGTATAGCATGGTCATATTACTTCAGTTCTATGGTAGACTGATGCAGTGGCAAGCTGACAGACAGACTCTACACTAAGTTAAAAGTGTGCTGTGGTCTGCCGCTTAACAGCTGCTTCCAGTGGTTCACGAAGTGGAAAAATAAGGATTCATATTTATGCCCCTACTATACACTGGCTGCTCCTGAAATATCTCAGCATTAAAGAATAGCATCAATATAGAGTGGATACAAGATGATATATAATTCAGTTTTGCCTAGCGTTCTCAAACTCGGTCCTGGGGCCCCCCTGTGTACGCTGGTTTTAGTTCAACCACAATTGCAATCCCATTTTTCTTAATTAGGTCATTTTCATGGTTTTAGGGATTATTTACCCTCTTAAGCTAAAGAAATACCACATGTCATGAAGAATAATAATCACATATTCACATTGTGCTGTATTGCAAACCAATTCCATAAAGAGAGGTAAAAAAATGTTTTAACTGATCAAATTAAAGACTTAGGTGAATCAATAGGTTCCTAATTGGTGAAAGTGTGGACACATGGCCACTAAAACAAACCGTTTGGTAAATAATGAAGAATTCAAAGACAAAGCAAATGATAATGAGCCAAACCTGCATTGTGTTAATAAGTTGTATTCAACAACCTAATTAGGAACCTATTGGTTCACCTCAGTCTCTATTTTGATCAGTTAAAACATTTTTTTTTACCTCTCTTTATGGAATTGGTTTGCAATACAGCACAATGTGAATATGTGATTATTATTTTGTTTGCTATTTTTATGTAATAATTTGCAATATAGCACAATAGGCACAATAGGCACATGGGACTTTTATTCTTCATGGCATGCATAGCTATTTCTGACACAATGTGGCTTATGATGGTAAATAATCCCTCAAAACATGAAAAACACATAGTTAAGAAAAAATTTGCATGTTCAAATTCAAGAGATTGCAATTGTGGTTGGAAGGAAAACCAGCAAACACAGTGGTCACCCCAGGACCGAGTCTGAGAACCACCTGGTGACTGTTCTGCTCACTGGTGCCCCCTACAGAGCCCTTAGAAATGCAGTCAGTATGAGATATGGGGGCGAAATGGAGGAATGGGGGAGCAGGGTTGGGGGATCGGGGTTGGGGTCGGATTACAGGGTTTCGGGAGGGGCCGGTGTTTCAGAAGCAGGAGTATCTATGTCTAAGGAGATGCTTAGGATCTGGCCTGTGATGAACCAGGCTGAGCTGAGCAGTGTTAGTAAGAAACCAAACATGGAGACAGAAAGAGGAGAAAGAGTTTGAAGAAGAGAGAAGTAGAATTAGTTAGCCCTCAAGGACGCCGACTGTTCAGAAACAAAGACCCAAGGGGGCGTCGGCGACTCACCTGTCTGCGCAGGGTGCGGGAGAAGGAGTGCGTGCGCCGCGGCGGCGGGATGCGAGGGATGCCCTCCGAGTCGGAGAGGCTGTGGGGGCTGATTGGCCGGAGCAGCTCGGTGGGCGGGGCCAGCTGCCGCGGCGCTTCCTCGGACTGGGAGCGCACGGAGCCGCTGGAGCCTGCGGGACACACAGACGCCGCGCTAGAGAGGCCCGACCACAGACCGGAGGCGGAAAGTCCAGGGGTCAGAAAGTAAAAGTCCTGCCATGTTTTTCTTCCACCCATGAACTGAGCCCAGCTGATTTCACTAATTGGTTCTACGTCCTGGCTGAAGAATTGTGCTAATTAGCAAATCCAGACGACTGGAACAAAATACTGGGGAGGGGACTTTTACTTTCTGAAAGTGGTCCTTCCGCCTCTGCCGCAGACACGCCCCGGCGCTGCAGGGAGTACGGACTGCGCTTACCTGACTGGGCCCTGTGCGAGGACAGGGCATGCGGAGCCAGGGTCCCCGGGATCTGCAGGGGCAGGAACATGTAGCTGTCGTTGGGCAGGGAGTGGGTGCGGCCCACGGAGGTCTTCCTCACGCTCAGCAAGTTCTCCTCCAGCTGCTCGCTGTCGTCCGGGACCTCGGTCTGGTGGGGGGGAGAGCGGGGGGAGAGAGAGAGAGAGAGAGAGAGAGAGGGGTGAGCCACCGTGGGGCTGAGGGCGGGAGTCAGGGCCACTCTGAGAGACTGTCCTCACAAACACACAAAAACGCACACATAAATACACAGAGGCTGGACGTGTTGGCACACAATGAGAGGCAGACAACACCATCGCGCATACAGAGGAGACTGACCCAACACTGAAGCTTATCTATCACTTTATTAACAAACTGAGAGATTAAAGAGGTTCAGGCCCCTTAATAGCTACATTTTGCAATGCAGAGGTTGGACCCAGAGGTTGGTATTAAATAACATGTTCTGTCCTTTTTCTATTTGGTTGCTTTTTACATTTTTAGCAACAGCATGAATTAAAAAAATTACAATGTTTATTATGGTCATGTGACTCTGCTGTAATATCTGACATGTCCCAGTGACAGCTGTGTCAGTTTCCTCTCCCCATAAGCCCCGCCCACAGCCTCTGCCCAAAGACAGGAGCACCCCTCCTGCCCCCGTCCAACAGAGGAGGAGGCGTGGCCTTCAGGTGGACACATAAAACACAGCGAAGACTGAACTCTACACTGGAACAACTATACAGGAGAGTGAGAGAGAGAGAGAAACAATGAGAGGACAAGGGAAAAGAGAGAGAGTGAGACAGAGTGAGAGAGAGCGTCAGAGAAAGAGATAGAGAGACTATGAGAGTGAGGTAAGAGAGAGAGAGAAAGAGGGAGAGAGAGAGAGAGAGAGAGAGAGAGAGAGAGAGAGAGAGAAAGAGAGAGCGAGAGAGAGAGAGAGAGAAAGAGAGTGAGAGACAGAGAGAAAGAGAGAGAGATGGGGTCCAGAGATGTCTGAGGAGACAGGCACAGAGCTGCAGAACCCAGGCAGGAGACGGGCGCACTACTCTACTGGACTGGACTGGACCGTACACACACCAGGCCGGAGAGGTGGGATGTGTACAGAGAGAGAGGAGCGGATGTTCAAGAGGCCCCGGGCTTCCAAACACACACACGCCTGTGCACGACATGCATCTTTTTAATACTATGTAATGTTTTAGATCGTAGATATTACCTTACACTGATGATACAACATCAATTTGATACAATTATACAATTTTCATTTGGATGTGTTTTTTTCATTGTCTATTTTACCACATTAATTAGGAAATTAGTGACTGAATTATGCAAGATTATTTGACAGGCAAGGTAGCACAAGACCTCAAATTCTATAGAACCAAAACTACAGAGGAGCGTTTTGATAAATGGCACCAATGCCAGCCATTTCAATTTGGCTCCTCTGGCTCCACCTCCATTAAAGGACACATTAAAGAGCATTCAGCAAATTAGTAACGATGAAGCTCCAACTCGTAATGTTCTCCAAAACTTCACTGTTGCAAAGTTAGGTGTGCTGTCGCGTGTGTACGTAGTGCTGAAGGGGGCAGGTGGGTTTGGAAGGCCCCGGGAGCGAGAGAGAGAGAGAGCGCAGAAGAGAATGACGTTTGCTCTACTGTAAGTACATTGCACTCCAGACTGGTTAGTAAGAGGGGGTTAAAATCATCTGGGACGGAGTCGTCCGTCAGAGCTAAGGACCAGGAGTTCTCCGACGCCAGAGACAAAGCCTCCATCTCCGCTAGAGGGATCTAAACGAGAAGAGACGAGCCAACAGTGAGAACGGCCATCGCTGCTCCCCCCAACTGCACACCCAACACAGACAGCCACAAGGGAGGGAATTAAGAACATAGATGCATAATATCCATTCACACTGAACAACATGGATTTGTTCAGACAGAAAAAAACCTGGCCCGTAAATATACACTGAGATCTACGGTCACGCTAATGAGCGAAGCGTGTCAAAATAAGCACACGCTACAATAAGCACACGCTACACATACACTGTACACACTCATGCAGACAGAAATGCACACTGGGATAAGATGATAGAGACACACATCCTGATCTTGAAGGACCCCTGTGACAATTGACAAGGGGAAAAATGTCCCATGATCCTTTTCTACCCCCCTAACCTAACCAGTCCTTGACTATTACTAGTACTATTCATGTCCTTGACGCAGCTAAACCTGAACGGCACACAAAAAACTCCCAGGGTGCACTGCACATTCCACGGAACCTTCCAGAAGCACAGCCACAGCCCCGAGATATCGGTTGTTTTAGCCTCCTCGCCCACATCTACTTCCTGAGAATCAATGGAGGAAATGCTTTCGGACAAGGCAACAAGCAACCCAGGCTGTCTAGCAGTCTGTGGCGCTGGATTGATTTTTGTCAAGTTAACAAAAGAAAGACTGAGAGAAAAAGCGGCAATTGTTGGGAGGGCATTACAAAAATCTCCAATTACTTTTAAAGGCTTTCAAGTGCAATATTTCTGCGGCGCCAGATATATTTTACGAAATATTTCATCTTGAATAGGGAATAAAATACACCCCTGCGAACAGTTCAAAAGCGGTCCCCGGTTTATTGATTACCACGCTGTTACGTATTAGTCCCAGGGGTACAGCCAGGCGCTCAATCTGCTTTCTTATGAATTCTCATCACATTGTGTCAGATACACGTATGAGGACAACACAGGCCAGGAGTCTGCGGGAGAAAGCATACCCATTATTATGTTCTTCAAGGTACTCAGTGAGTGGAGGTTAGGGAGCCTAACAAGATCAGGCAACAGGCAGCATGCGAGTGATGCGGGGAGGAGGAGGACAATGACACATCCGCCGTACTTAAACCACTTATCACATCTCTTTTTGAGCTGTGATTACTTCCCTGCACTGTAGCTGCTTATTAGACAAAGGTTAAAAACTCTGTCTGTGCAGTGAAACATGGGCAGAGATTACACAGGCTGCCCAAGCGGTCTGGAGGAAGAGGGTGCGGGGGGGTGAGAGAGAGGTGGATAAGTGAGGTGGGGGAGAGAGAGAGTGTGTGAGAGAGAGAGAGAGAGAGAGAGAGAGAGAGAGAGAGAGCGGGGCGCAGCGGTGGTGGTGGTGGTGTGAGCGATTGACCTGTTTCTCAGCGCTGTACTTGCTGGGCAGTGGGGGCAGGGCGTAGTAGTGGTAGATGGAGCCTGACAGGTTGTCCATGAGGCTGAGCTCCCCCTCCAGCGAGCCCTGGATCACCAGGGATACTGAGTCAAACATGGCCCTCCGCTGGGAGCCAGCATGCAGCAGGGCGGGGCGCGGGGAGGGGCGGAGGGAGGGCCGCGTTACAGGAGGACAGGAAAAGGCGGAAGGAGACGGAGAAAGTAGGAGACAGACAGAGACAGAGAGAGAGAGAGAGAGAGGTGTGAGGACAGAGAATTAGAAGAGGTTCACCCCAAGACCGGGTGAGAACAGACACTCATATAGACAGGAGAGACCGGCGGCTTAGTCCAGGTTTTTCTTTTGTTCACTCAGAGATGACATTTACAACCGTTTCACATGCAGCCTTTATCTAATCGGTTCTGATTGCGAGACCGACCCGCTCAGCAAGACAGTAGCAGAGAAAATAAACGGTGTAAATAAATGGCGTACCCCATGCATCAAGGAAACGGGACATGCTCACGGCGAATCATTTTCAAGCAGACTCACTGAAAACCGCAAATCACCACAATGCAGACAAAGTTATATAGTGCTCTTATCACACTATGCAGAAGAAATATCTCTCCTAAAATGGCCTTGTCACTGATGGTAAAAGGCACCCTATGAAACAATGCTGCAGCTATAGTTGAATGGCACACTGTGGCAATCTGCAGTACCAACCTTATCCAATAGGGGGCAAGAGAACACTGCAGAAAAGCCAGCCGGCCTGGCCTCACTGTGTCTGTGGAATGCGTAGAGCTGCAAGTTGCATTCGTTTATAATTTTTTTTTTGTTGCAAGAGCAAAGGGGAACAGCATCACATTAAGGTTACCAAGAGCTTCATTTTCTAAAAAAAAAAATAAGACTTGGTTCCCTAGAAATAGCTGCCTTAATTGAAAAACAAGGAAATGAGTCTCCACTTTCCCAGAGCCAACATGACCTATTCGTGGCATTTTCTCTTCAGAACAAACTAGACACATCCCTATGTGACAGCAACATGATTTGGTTAGACGGAGCAGTGACAATAATAATAATAATAATAATAATAAAAACAGTGGAAGCAGTATTACCATCATCAGCAGTACTGTTCTTATTGAAATAATTATAAAGGCATTAATAAGATGAGATAATTGCTCTACTCTTCAAATGTAACTAATGACTGTTCACAGTACATTGGCACTGCTTCAAAACCTGTGTCTTTATGAGCAAGGTCTGAGTAAATGCAAAAACGTGTATCTTTGGATACAGGAATTTACATAAACAACACACACACATGTTGTGTGAAAATGGGGTGGAAAACCGTGACACTCAAGTGGAATACGTGCGGCACCGTACACACGGCACGGAAGGCTCTGAGGAACGGGCGGTCCAGTTTGTGGGCTGAGTCACTGGAAAAAGCTGCATTGACGCTGAGCCAAAAAGCTGGTTATGATAAATGAGAACAATGCTGATAGCGACGGTGGGACAGCTCGAAGGACGGGGGGGGTACAGGGGGGTACCGCCACACCGCAGGGCCGAACAGCGTGTGGCGGGACGCGCCTCTGTACTGAACACGGTACACAAGTCACGCGACACGCAACTAGTCAGGCTCGGAATCAGCAGGCTGAGATGTGACAACTCTCCCCCCGCCGACTGAGCACCACTCTGTCCGCTCTACACAGCTGTGGACCCATACTACCAACATATTTCAGGGATCGCTACTCACAGCATCTTGCACTGTGGATAGCGCAGATTATTCTACTGGACAGACAGGGATCCAGTTTCATGCTGCGTTCAATCACCGGTGTAAATTGGATTGTGAATGAAAAAATATACAAGTATAACAAAAGAGACTTCTCCAAATTGCCGAAAGCAAGTTCTTTGTTAGAAATGTATTCCCTGCACAAGAGTAAAATAATACAGCCCATTCACCCAAGAAAGTATTCTGTTAAAACAGTTTAATAATTGAAACTATTTTAATACAAGCTCTAGTGAGCAGCCATATCACCATGTACCCTGTGCCTGCTGAATGGCTGAAGCTAAGTAGGTGTGGGCTTGGTTAGTACTTGGATGGGCGACCTCTTGTGAAAACTAAGTTGCTGCTGGATGTGGTGTTGGAGGGCCAGTAGGGGGGTGATCTTCCCACTGGTCAAATAAACCCCATTGCCCCAGTGTAGTGATAGGGACACTGTGCTGTCGGAGATGACGTCTTTCAGATGAGACTTTAAACTTGTCCTGACTCGCTGTGGTCATTAAAGATCCTGTGACACTTATCACAGAGAGTAGGGTGTTCCCCGGTGTCCTGGCTATATTCTCAACATGCTACCTAAGCGTCCCCCAGTTTAATTGGCAAATTGCTTTCTGTTTCCACCTCAGCTGATGTGTGTTGAGTATCCTGGCGCTAAATGGCTGCTACACATTGACGATGGTTGAGAAAACTTTACCCTAATCACTGTCAAGTGCTCTGAGTCTGAGAAAAGTGTTATAGAAATGCAAGCCATTATTACAGTATTACTAACTAAACTACATCAGTTGCTTTCACATAGGTACAGTACAGTGGGTGTGAGCACACTGCAGCGATGTGTGTTATTAGCACAACCTGGCTTTATGCAGATAGATGAAGCACAGTGAGTGATGGCCATGCTTGGTTTCAGTGCTCTTCACTGTCAGAGGTCCTCCGTTATTCGGGAGGGCGACAGCTGCTAGGAGACGCTCTGGCACAGGCACTGAAGGGTCGCAGCGCCGCCCGGGACTCTGTAAGTCCTTGTGCTGCCCCACAGCGCTGCAGAGATTATGCAGCCTGGTCTCTCTGCAGCTACAGACATGCGCAGTGCAACCTGCAAAGCGTAAATCCTTCTGTCTATAACCCAAAACTCCTGAAACCATACGAAACGAGCCACGCCAAGGAGCTGAAACTGAAATTTAAAACCCGCCCTTCCTTTTAACATACGGATGTGTAGCAAGTACATGTGAAAAATTCTATTACATGCACTGTTAGCGAGAGAGAGTTAGAGAGGATCTATCCTCTTGTTGTTGCAGAAGGAGGTAGCAGCTTGCAGGCGCAGGTAAAGCCACTCACCATGAATAGAGGCTCCAGACAGAGGGGAGAGTCTGCCGTTATGTGCGCCGGTTCTCTGGGGATGTCAGCTGGAGGGCTGGTGGGGGAGTCCACTCTGTCCTGCAGGTCCCCAGACATCCAGGGAGGCCCCCCAGGCCCCATCCCTTCACCCAGGGCCAAGGGAGAGAGGGGCCCCCCGTCCCCTCCGATGGTCTGCAGCTCCATCTCCAGCTCCGCCTCCAGCTCCGCCTCCTCCTTGGCCTCCTTGTTGCTCTCCTCCAGGTGCTTCATGAGGACGGCGATGACCACGTTGACCAGCACGAACTGCGCCGTCAGCACGAAGGACACGAAATAGAGGGGCGACACCACGGTGTTGTAGCAGGGGCCCGCTTCCTGGGCGCAGTCCCGCAGGGTGTCCTGCCGTGACACACACAGGGAGAGGGGCGGGGCCGGTGGAGTGATGCCGCTGTCACACCGACGACGGGCGGACGGGCGGACGGACGGACGGGACTGCACCTCACCTTCATGATGCCGTTCCAGTTGTCCCCCGTGGACACGCGGAACAGGAGGAGGAAGGCCATGCCGAAGTTCCTGAAGGTGGCGTAGCGTCCCAGACCCTCGCACGGATGGAGCTCGTCGCAGACTGGGAGGGCGGAGAAAAAAAGCGGGAAAACGCGGCTGGGTTGGAGGAAACGCACAATTTTGAGTAGGCTGACTCTGACTCTATTGCGCCCTCTCGCAGGGGCTCTCGCAGGGGCTAGGAGCGCTTGCGTCGCCATCAGCGGGAGGAAAGCGTGGAGTGGGAGAGCGGGAGATGGAAGTTACTCCTTCGGCTAAATTGAAATGGAAGTGCAATCTGAAACGGCACTCTCCTGGGAGACATGTGACACATAATGAACTCCTTCCTCCGCTTTCACTGGCGATGAGACCACATCTAGTGGAAAGTGCACGCCTCAATCCTGACATTATAGTATGTGGGTTTACCGTCCGTCGCCCTCCGCTACCCTCACTTTGGTCTCCGTAAGAGGAGGTCTAGCCACAGCCAATGCTGTGCCCCCCCACCCCCTGGAGCCCTAAGTCTGGCTAAGCCCTGCCTGCTCATTGGCCCTGGCTCCAAGCTGCCTCCCTCCCAGCTGCCTACCACTGTCAACCTTTGATTGAATACGTAGTCATTACATAACAGTATATAATATTCTTTTATTGTTAGTCTGTGGCCACAAAACACTGGCCCTAGTGAATATCTAATCAGTACATTGATGTAATGATCTCCTTAAGGACTGAAATTAATTTCAAAGCTGCAATTAGCAAAAATCAACGAATTAGTTTAACAAAGGGGTTCGTGTAAGTAAGTTTGAGTTTAAATGGAAGAAAACCCATAGGAAAAAAGCATTGTGGGCATTAATAGTCCGCGAAGGCCTGTGTGTATGTGTGCGTGTGTGCGTGCATGTGTGTGTGTGTGAGACTGTCTGTTTGAACGTGTGTATCCGCGAGTGACTGTGTGCCTGTGTGTGTGTGTGTGTGTGTGTGTGCATACACTTGTGAGTAGTCTACCTATGTGTCTGTGTATCAGGCACTACTCTTACAGTACGTATGTAGTGCGTGTTACAGGCGTCTTACTTAGGTCCCCAAACAGCTCCACTCCCAGCGCTGCGAAAATGAAAAACAGCAGCATGAAGAGGAGACCCAGATTCCCCACCTGCAGCAGGAAGAGAATAAGAGAGAGATACAGAAAGAGAGAGAGAGAGAGAGAGAGAGAGTGAGAGAGAGGAGAGAAAATGATAAAATAATAGTCGGAGTAGGAGTCTCAGAATAGGCACAGTTGGCGGTACAAAGATAATCCATCTTCTGTCACAAAAAAAGGTTTCTCTGTTATCTTTGTTAATTATGCACATTTCCAAGGCCTCTTACAAGACGTACAGGAATGAACATCATATCCCCTGGCTGACAATGTGCTCAGATCAAACCCCCTCAGCTGCGCTGAGCTCTGGCTGATACCGTCTCAGGGAGCCTTTGATAATCTCTATCCTCTGGCTTTATCATCAGTGCTCTTCATGAGCGTCTTATTTTCTCTCTCCGCGGACAACCGAGACTGTAAACGAGTCCCCTGGGAAAACAGAGGCTCTCGAGAGCCGTGAGGACATGTGGTGTTCAGGGGAACTAAGGGCGGTGGCAGCACACGAAACAATGCCGAACGAGTTTGAGTTCGGGCACCATAAAAACAAAGCACATTGTACAAAAGGTTGCGCTGATCGTTGAGGGAAAAGGGCATACTGTGTCTGTGGGAGTGGGAGTGAGAGTGGGAGGGGGGCGGTGGACAAGGTACCTGAGGCAGGGCCTGCATCACGGTATCCAGCAGAGCCCGCATTCCTACAGCCATCTTCAGAAGCTTCAGAACTGCGGGCACAGGCAGGCGAGCGTTAAACACACACACTCAACACCAGTCGGTCGGTCATCACAGGCGACAGGTTCAGCTTCAAAGCCAATGCGAACCGCAGCGGCGAAAATACTTTCCCCTCAAGACGGAGTTGGACATTGCTCTGCCGAAGGTCGCACTCCATTAAGGTCACCGGAGGGCCTGGAGTTCTTGAGTGTTTTTGGACCATCACACTTTCCTGCGAAAGAGGCCAGCGGAGCGGGTGGGGAGCGGGGGGGGGGGGGGGGGGGGGGGGGTTGTAATACTGCATATGGTTGCTTCTGGGATGCCAATTCCACTGCAATTTTAAGAGTGTTATTATTGGGGCCATGCTCTGCACGGGGTGGAAGGGGTTAATGCTTTTGACGACAGAGTAATTCAGACACTGACAAACCGCTTCCGAGGGATCCGCTGCTAATTGCCATCAGCAGAAGTTGGAGGGTGAGCATGACTTTAATTATGCGAGCGGCCGTGCAACTAACGAACGGGGCCTGTGCACTCAGAGGACGGCCCCCGAGCAGGTGTGTGTTTGCCCAGACATCTCTGCCGAACAGGTAATCAATCCCGACTCCTGCAGAAGCTCTTTCATTACGTGCAGGGTGATAACTCCGAGCAGACGAGAAGCCTTGCTTTTTTCTGTTTGTACTTGCTTTTTTTTTTTGGCAAAATTAATTTCTCATCACGACCATCTGGACTCCTCCGCGCCCCTCAACGGCTGGTCTGACGCCGTGAAATAAGCCAACGGTTTTAATGACCGACGCGATTCGAAAAAGGCTTCCAGGGGGCAACTCTGCCATTTTGCATAAACTAGCCCGAGGCTACAGTGACCGCGGCACTTGATTTGGCACCAGATGCGACACGTAAGCTGCGGCTAGCATGCTGCACCACTCACTGCCATGCCACAGAATTCAAATCTCCTCAGCTAGAGCGAGACAGCTGGTCTTTGTTTGCAATAAACACCGTCGCGAGGAAAACAATGAAAACTCAGGTGATTTATCAAGATCTCCACTTCAGTTGTGAATAGACATTAGTACGGCATTCTTACAACCCGGTGCAATCGTCTGATTGTGTTCCAACTGAAGACAATTTTCTACATTAGCATGAGTGGCCTGTACATTTTACAGTATATTACGAAGTGTTCAGATTATATGATGAGAATATACTGAGAAGAAAAGAAGAAAGCCCTGTATTTTTTTAATGCTGGGTAATATGCTCATTTATAATCGTCCGGTGAAGAACGTGAATAAATATTCATCACTCTGTATTATGCAGATCATGATGCGTATTACTGTACGTCCCGCTCTGCCGAGCAACCGTTTCTGCGCTGTTTCGAAACCAGAATCAGGTTTCGACCGAAAAAAAAGGCATTTCTGAACAAATTTCAATTTGTTGCCTCAAACCCATTAAAATCTGTGGCAGCCCCATTACTGCCTCTGTAGGGTTTCAAAGCGCTGTTTTGGCGGTGTAGATAAGGGGCGGGGTGTAATGAGCACGGGGGGACAGACCGGTAAGAGAAGGGCAAGCTCTCACCGCGGGCGATGCGTAGGACCCTCATGATGCGGATGATGGTGGGGTTGATGGGAAGGGAAGCATTAACCTCAATCTCCTCCAATGTGATGCCCATGATGGACAGCAGCACGATGGCCAGATCCAGCTGGTTCCACCTGGGGGCACACCGCACACAGGTAAGCTCACACTAGCACAGTGCACACAGGTAAGCTCACACTAGCACAGTGCACACAGGTAAGCTCACACTAGCACAGTGCACACAGGTAAGCTCACACTAGCACACCGCACACAGGTAAGCTCACACTAGCACACCGCACACAGGTAAGCTCACACTAGCACACCGCACACAGGTAAGCTCACACTAGCACACCGCACACAGGTAAGCTCACACTAGCACAGTGCACACAGGTAAGCTCACACTAGCACAGTGCACACAGGTAAGCTCACACTAGCACAGTGCACACAGGTAAGCTCACACTAGCACACCGCACACAGGTAAGCTCACACTAGCACAGCGCACACAGGTAAGCTCACACTAGCACAGTGCACACAGGTAAGCTCACACTAGCACACCGCACACAGGTAAGCTCACACTAGCACAGTGCACACAGGTAAGCTCACACTAGCACAGTGCACACAGGTAAGCTCACACTAGCACAGTGCACACAGGTAAGCTCACACTAGCACAGTGCACACAGGTAAGCTCACACTAGCACAGTGCACACAGGTAAGCTCACACTAGCACAGTGCACACAGGTAAGCTCACACTAGCACAGTGCCACAGCGTGATGTCTACCTGCAGCAAACACTACAACACGCAAGGGCACACGTTCAGAAATGGCACACACGGTGTTGGTGTGGACCCGGTGGCAAACCCGGTAGCTCATAGCCTACCGATATTACAGTATACATAGGAGAATATCAAAGCCCCCGTTAATAAAGGGGCCAATGACCGGATATTGGCTCATGCTGCGCTGTCCATTTGCGCCAAACTGGACAGCCTTCAAGATCAATGTGCAAGCCCTACCGTAGTTTGGTATTTTTATTTTATCATTACCACAAATTACGGTGTGATTGCTTCCTAATCACATTGTGCAACGCGGTTGTCAGCGGTGAGCAGCTAAGTTCCCGGTTATGGTGCCTGTAATTTTTCAATAATCGCACAGCCACCGATAAGACCTCTTAAGATGATCTTACATTAGGCTTATGAGGACAAAACTGGCACCGGAAAAGTGTTCTCCATGTAAAAAAAAATAAACGCAAAGTGATTTTGACAGCTAAAGTGATCCCAGAGACCAAACTGAGTTTGCATTAAAAATTCAAATTCACACAGATGTACTTCTAAGTGCTATGATAGGCAAAACACTGAGTTATGTAGTTCATTCTCATTCAGAGCTAGATTCCATTGACCTGAATTAAACTTAATGACGGTCTATTGAATACTCATTTTAAATCAATACATATCTCAGGCTACATTACCGCTAAGGGTGAAGCACATAATGAAAGGTGTTATCCATGCACTATGGCCTCATGGCAATCACAAGCACAGTGTTTTCAGTTACTTTGATGGTGGACACTTGATGGCTATTTGTACACTCCTGTTCTCTGCAGACAAACTGTTATTACCTGGAAAAGCACCAACACTCAGCAGTTACAAAATAGTACCGTGTTTCAAAGCTGTTTTAAAGCTGTGATTTAAAGCCATGACTATGTAGCGGGTGTAGCTCGGCTAGTTCGCTAGTAAGCACAGTGAGGTGCAGTAAAGCGAAGGCCGTCTTTAGCTGATTGGTAACGCGTTTGCTTACGAGTGAGAGGAGCGGGGTTCAAATCTCACCTTGGACTTCTGAGTAAAAGTAAGCTTCTCTCTTTCTATACGGTTACACTAGGATAACTTGATTTTCACCAAATGTAATACCTAATCCTTATAATGTTATCCATAAATAATACATATAATAAAGTTTGTACTCTAAAAACATGGCTGCCATGTTTCCAGAGTAGAGACTTTATTATATGCATTATTTATGTTGAACATTATACATTATATAACTTTCTTCTAATAAATATGCCCTGGGCCAATTTGCACGACATGCATTTTAAATAACGTACATAGTGCTATTTGCATAAAAGATGTTACAAGTAATGCAGTACTACCTTTCATATTTGTTAAAATATAATTCTAGGTGTAATAATATGGCTGCAGTGAGATTGTACATTCGGAATATCTTCCTATAGTCACAATTATGAACAATATATACTGTATAGTTTGTAACTAATTGAAGGCTTGGACATTAACTCCATTAAGCTAAGAAAATGCTGTTCTGTGGTGCAGTACAAAATGTCAATGGCCATGCAATCACTGCTCCTGAAATTAAATCCAGGCATGGGATATTTTAAATGTTTTAAAGTGGAATGAAGCAATTCAAATTTGCATGAAATTACACTTGTCAGCAGTGTTTTTTCGATCCCATTTGTCTGTTTATTCGGTTATTTGCTGGTGCTCAGCCACTGAGTCTGCAACCACTACTTGCAGCAATATTTATCATTATTGTCAACGCAGTCTATTACTGATGTGTCCTCCACCAGTATTTTAAAAGAACATTTGTTCATAATGCGCTCAAAGACAGCCATGCCCTGTAAGATCTGACCTGTCTTTGAAAAACCTGCGGAATCCAAAGGCCACCAACTTGAAGACGGATTCCAGGACGAAGATGATGGTGAAGATGTAGTTACAGATCTTCAGAGCTTCATCTAGCACCTGTATGAAGATTAACATTTTTATGGGGAAGAAGAAACGCGGTCCATTCTCAGAGGAATCCATCGTTATCCTTTACAGTTAGAGACATCTGTTCCCTTTAAAATATAGATTTAATGCAAACGGAATAATATTCAACATCTACGGAATACAGTATATGTTTCATTAGAATGAACTCATATTTATTCATGAGAAAACGAATACAGGGTGCACACACACACACACACCCATGCACGCACGCACGCACGCACACACAAAAGCACAGCGCTGTGTGCCCAACATTGTAAAGTGGGATCTTCAGCCCTGATTATTCTCGCCTCTCACGCTGTTGAGTAATGATGGAACGGCTGATGGAGTACTGTAATATTCAGCACGTAGAGAAACAAAATCAGTCATTTGTTAGCATTTCCAGTGGCTATGGCCCCTGACTACGTTTCTCCATTCAGAAGCAAAGTAATTAAGGTTTCCCTGCCTCTGACGAAGCACCAAAAATCAATCGACTCTCCGGACTAAATTACCCTGGATTACTACAGGAGCACGGCTAGCTCATGATCACTCCTGCTTTCCCAGGGGAAAAAAAATCACTGTGTTTTCTAATTAAAATTGGAAGGTACTTATAGCCCCAGGTGAAGCTAAATACTTCAATTAGTGACAGGCACAAACCTGTGGAAACCTGAGCGGCTCTGATTCTGAGGCGAGAGGTCCCTGTACAGGGACACACTTTGAATAAACAATCATTCTGAAAATAACAACAACAAAAAAACCATACAAATAAACAATAATTGAGGTTTACCTCAAAGCTGACCATTGGTGTACACGACACAATGCCCTCTAACTGACTAGTCACTACAGAACCTCAGTCTGACGTAGAACAAGAAAAGGGAAGAATAGGTGGTAAGAGAGTTATAGATAGAGGTGTACAGATAGGATTGTGTAGATGAGGAATATACTGTAGGTACAGGGCTCTGTAGAACGAAATACATGAACTATGTTAAGGAGAGGATTGTAGAGACCAGGCAGTATAGATAAAAATACAGACATAGTAGGACAGCAATGCAGGGATTTAGATATAGCAGAATAAAAGACAGGCATATACAGATGGAACTGTGTAGAGGGAACAAATATATTATATATATATATATATATAGTGCGGTGCGTAGGTATTTGGACATTGACACAATTTATATTGTTTTGGCTCTGTAATCCAGCACATTAGACTTGAAATAAAACAATGAACACGACTGTCAGCTTTAATTTGAGGGTATTTACATACATATCGGATGATCCGTGTAGGAATTACAGCCCTTTTTATACATAGTTCCCATCGCATCTTTTCTGCTCAGATCCAACCAAATGCCCCAAAACACATTGGACGACGCTTCAGCTTGCAGCAGGACAATGACCCCCCAAACTTGCCTCTAAAGCCACCAAGGAGTTTTGCAAGGCCATAAAGTGGACTGTTCTTGACGGGTGAAGTCTGTATACAGTATATGCATGTAGAGACCAGTGTAAATCCTATTCCTGGCTGGCACCAGGTCTCCTGCATGTTCCTGCACCTTTATGAGCACTGAGGTACTTGATTCAATTCAGAACTGTTTTAATTTAATCAATTTAGCCACTTTTTCTACTTAATACTGTTATTCACTTAAATTAAATGAAAATACACAAGAGAGCAAGCATGTCGGAGATCAGAGTACAGAGCGTAGAGTGCTTAAATGTGTATAAAACTGCACATGCGGAAATGATTGGAATAAAAGACTGTAGAGATGCATGTGTGTAGATTATGCCATTGTAAAGATGGAAATGCTTAGAGTACGGTGGAAGTGTATGACTATGTGATTGTACAGAAGAAGTATGTACAGTACATCAGTAGTCCCCAACCCTGTTCCTGGAGATCTACAGATCCTGTAGGTTTTCATTTCAACCCTAATTTGGCACACCTGATTCTACTAATTAGCAGCTCAACGAGATATCGAGCTGTTGAATGAGGTGTGCTTTGTTAGGGTTGGAGTGAAAGCCTACAGGACGTTTGATCTACAGGAACAGGGTTGGGGACCCCTGATGTACATCATGGTAGTACAGAGGATGAACTTGATATTGAAGTAGGGATGGAACTGTTTGAGTGCATGAATAGGTACAGTACCTAGGCGTGTAGTGGACAGTAACCTGCGTACAGTAAGGTTGTGACTGCAGAGGAGGTGGGTGTGCGGAGGATAAAAATAGGCAGGGATGGGAGGGGTGGGGTTAAGACGAATAGCAGAGGAGTGATACTCTGCATGTCTGCATGTGCAAGGGAAGACTGTGGCAGCAGAAACACTCACTCTGTCACTCCCCATCACTCTCAAGCTCGTCACTAATGAGGGCAATTTGAAAGGTGTCAGTCTGCATGTTCTGTGTAAGCGGGGCGAATTTTGACTCTTTTTAGGACAGATTAATATAACTGCAGGCTCTGACGAGAGACTCTACATTCTTCTCTCTCTCTCTCTCTCTCTCTCTCTCTCTCTCTCTCTCTCTCTCTCTCTCTCTCTCTCTCTCTCTCTCTCTCTCACTAGTCTGTTTTTGAGAGGCCCATAAACATGTCACTGCTTGGGGGACTTTCATTGCCCCCATTTCCATGTAAGAAGTGACCTTTCAGAAACAACCATGCAATAAACGGATTGCCATGCTGCAGGGGTTTACCGGACAACCATTCCTCACAGTCCTGCCACGTTTCTTTCTAGTGTCCTTTGTCTATATTCATGCATTTTGTACAGTTCTTCGACGTAGTGTAAAAATCACGAGTGCAACCTCAATAGCGGTGCACCATATTAACGATAATTCAGCCAGAATCACAGTGCGGTAATTGCACTAGCCGTAGCATGCTCACCAACACACAGCCCAGGGAGCAGCCCTTACCTCTGGCTGCTGGTAATGTTCCATCGCCATGGTGATAACATTGAGACCAATAACCACGGTGATGAAGAGGTCCAGGTAGTGGCTGGTGCACATCTTGTGAATGAGAAGCCGAGTGGGCGAGTAGTCCGAGTAGTAGGGCTTACACTGGGCTTCTGCAGTGGGGAACCAGGGGGTTAGGGAGGGCGGCAGAGAGTCAGACAGCGACACCCTCTCACACACACACGCTGATGCTGCTCACCTCAGCACAGGGGACAGGAGCCAACACACTCACTCGCTCTCTCACGCACACACTCTCTATCACACACACACGTGCACACACACACACACACACAAATAAAAGAGAGAGAAAGGCTGACAGAAAGAGAGAAAGAGAGAGAGCAAGGGAAAACAGACGGAAATGGGCACTGATGCTTCCCCTCTGGTGTGAGAAATAACAAACAAGCCAAGAAAGAAATGAGAAAAGATCTGGCCTCCTGCATTACGCCAAAAGGTTTGAGAGGAGCTGCAGGTGCAGGAGAGCCAACGTGCTGGCCAATCCCCATTTTAGGTCACCATAGGCCTGCGGCACCGAGAGCTGGCTAGGGCCACACCCACAACCCAATCCCCCCCCCGCCCTCAAGCCTTACAAACTCATCTACAGCATTCATAAATAATCAGCCCAACAAGTACAACGGAAATGCCATCCTCCAGCTAGCAATTAGTCAAATGAAGAGCTGCACAGAGATACAGAGAATTAACTGTCTAAGACTTCTCCGGCTTGTGGCCTAAAATAACAAGGAATTCTGGGATGCGAGCACAAAAGGCACCGTAGAACAAAAGAGGTTCTCTTCGAGGCACACTATGTAATGCCATCAGCCCAACCCTTTCTCATTCCTTTCTGTAGAGGACACCAGAGAGAGATACCACCTCACTTATCTGCCATTAAAAGCCAGGGAAAATAACGCTGTTGAATTATTTTTGGCTTCTTTGAGAAACAGAAACAGTAAAGGGCACAAACACAAAAACAAGGGGGGAGAAACATTAAGTTTTAATAACAGAAGACGCCACCGTTTCATTTCTTGAACTCCCCCCCCCTATCGCACTCTCCTCTGTGTGAGGGGAGGGGGTAGGGGGGAGGGTAAGACGGTGCTGACGGACCGGTACAGGTGGTGATGTGGGCGCTGCTGGCTTATCAGTGCAGTGCAGAGGCAGGGGCCGTGTCAGGCCAAGGCCACTGCCTCCCTGTCAGGCCATTCAGCGCGCTGTCTGTCCCTAAGCCTGTCGTTTTCACCGCATCACTCCACATTTACATATCCGCAGGGCTGCCGCCTCCTGGGAATTTACAGTAGCGCGGGTTTACGTAAAGTGTGCGGTTAAGGTGTGCGGCAGCAGAACTAGCTAATGAACGGACACCCGTACACACGTGCGGAGACAGACACACACACACACTCACACACAGGCACCCCACACCAGGTTTACTTGAGCAGATGAGGAGATGTAATGGCGTTTCTTCAGGAGACGGCTACCCCACTGTGTTTGTTCAGCGGTATCAGCCTTACTGATGCCAGAGAAAGAGACTGAACAGACTGCAGATTCAAACCTCACGCCAAACAACCGCACAGCCTGCAACCCGTGAATGTGTGTGTGTGTCTGCGTGTGTGTGTTGGCAAATACTGTATGTGTGTGTGAACAGTTTGTGTGTTTGCACATGGATATATGTGCATATTTGTGTATATATTTATATGGGAAGGTGTACAGGTATGTAGAGTGTCTGAGGTCACTGTGGCATAGGGTCCCAGGACAGGATGCCAGCCAGACCACTCCTGAGGTTAATCACCACAGGAATTCTATGTGACATCTGGCTTTAATATAGCCTAATTGGAAACATGCTCCTTATGTTATTCAATGCGCTGACTTGACATTAAATAGTTTTCATAATTCACAACTTATGAATCTGAGGGCTTCCAAACCTGGCTATGTGTTGGCAGTTATTCAGTGAGAAACTAAGCACATGCACGCACACGCACACGCACACTAAGCTCTTGCGCACACGCCCACACCGAACACACGCATACAAACATGGACACATCCACTCCCAGACACGCACACGCACATACACACACTCTGGAAATACTGAGCGTGCTCTGGCCGCCTCGTGCATTTTGCACGATTAAGGATATCCCAGGAAACAGCAGCCGTGTTGTGCTCTCATTTACCGAGTCGCACATTTATCCACATCTAGTTTGGGGAAGGCCCAGATGGCCCACTAAGCCTGGTGTTCCATTACACAGACAGATTCAAAGCAGGGCGCCGGCTCTCTCGGTCCACCCGTGGTTCCCCAGGCCCGCTTCAGCTCACACTGGCGCACAGCGCTGGGTCTGCACAGGGCGCCGGGGGGGGGGGGGGGGGGGGGCGCAGCGCCCACATGACATCACTGCCTGCCTGGTCTCTCAACACCTCCTGCTCCTCTCAGCAGCGTTTCTGTTATTCTATCCTCCTCTCCGCTGGGCTCATTGATTAAACAGCCCCCTCAAATGGCTGATTTTCAGAAGAGAGAAAATAAAAAAATACGAATGATGGAAATTTCCCATGGAATCGAGAAGGACGTTTAAACGACCACTGAGCAAGGGCCGTCGAGAACGCTCGCCGTTTCGCTCGCCGTTTCGAGCGCGAGGAGCGGTTCAACCAATCAAAATCGCGGTTAGAAAAAGAATCAAGAAAAAATGAGACACCCACAGAGGGAGAGGAGAATAAACAGAGATTACAGAGATGATCGCCCCAGAATACTGCACTAAGAGTGAGTTAGGAGAGCTTCCATCGCACGGATCCAGTGGAGCCCCTGTCAGCCTCCCCGTGTCTGAGAGATGAACAGGGAGGCCGAGCGGGTAGCAGCTAAATTAGACTCTGCGACTTCAAACCAAAATATCCCACTAACCCCTGTCAGAGGAAATAGGTTTCCTTCGGCCTCACTGACTGCTCTAATAGCATAAAACCACAACGTGCCAACGATGCAGGCAAACAGAGCATACAGAGCAGCACTGGCTGAATCATGTTCACTGGGACTGAACAGTGAAAAACAAATTAAAAAAATGAATCCATCAATATAATCTGAATTTTAAAAAGAGAAAGAGACACAGAGGAGAAGAATGTGGGGTAGCATGTCCCCTTCTCTGGCCTTAGAGGACTGCGCTAGCCAGATGCTAACACGACCCGGTGTGCTGCTCTCTCTCTCTCTCAGTGCAGTAATCGACTGGGGCAAAGACCACACATTTGCTTTCTCATTCTGGACTCCCCACACTGGCATGCCAGTCATGCCCCCCCCCTCCCCCCCTCCCCTAAGGTCTGTGTCCCTCTATGTGCATGCAGTCAGGGGGACATTTCAAACCCATTCACTCCCACCCTCCCCCGGGGGCCTTGGACAACTTCACCATTAACCCAGCAAAGCCAATCCATCTGCTCGCACGCTTGTGCAATAGTCGTGTAATATATCTCTGCATACATACAGCCAATAACTCATGACCTCATAAATTTCCCAAGAGAGCCATTGTTATTGTTATTATTATCAGATAGTAGTAGTAGTAGTAATTTTGCAGAATGATTTTGGTAGTTGGTCCAAGGCCCTTTCGATAGATGCATCCATGATAAACAGCCAGCCATTAAAAAAAGAGAGCAAAGGAAAAGATAGCAAAAATGATGCACGTATCAGCGTGTACCTCAGTGCGCTCAGTTGGGAAATACAGACATGGTGTGATCCATCGTCACGTAACTACACACAACATCACAGACAGTGATAAGGGAGGCGGCCCAGCGCAACGGTAATGCTCTCCATATACACCTGTGAAGGATGCGATGTTCACTGTACATAGGGAGACACGGTGAAGCACTCTGCAGACGTGGCAACAGGACCTCACTTCGGGAGCGTACGTACGGCGGGAGGGGGAGGGGCCAGTGTTTCGAACCGTCTTCCCCACAACCGCTGTGTTTGTGCTGCGGCGGCGCTGCGGAGGCCTCAGTAGGGGGCGGCACCACTCCGACTACTGTGTGCGCACCGCCGGTGAGCCCTGTTTCTATGTGTGTGCTGTACTGACTGCCGATAAGCAGTGAATTGACGGCTGCTCTCGGTCAAGCGAACTGTTTTCTACCCTGACCCGGGAGACTATACTGGAGTGTTTGTTGTCAGCGGTCCTGAGGGTGGCGCTGTAACTGCGAGGCGAGGGAGGGGGTGTGGCCGGGGCGGGGCAGTGAACCTGGGCGGGGTGAATGCAATGGTTGGGGTGACTGTGGCCAGGTCCCTATAGACACTCTGGGAAAGGGTGAGGGATGCTGAGGCCCGGATGGTAACAATGTCTGTGAAAGGAAGAAACGGCCAGGTCCCGTAAAGCCAGCCACATGTGGACCGGCACGGTGGTCGTCATAATAATCAGAATGTCTTTCCCCAAATACACAAGTAATTATTCATTTTATCCTTTTGGTTAACTGGTTTACCACATAAATGCAGCTGGCTTTACCCACCTGACCCGGTTTGTCAATCACATCACAGCGGAGTCAATGTGAGCTGGACACAGATTGTCATTGAGGCCTTCTACTATAATTCAAGCCTGTTCTGATATAAAACCAGAACGGTGCTTTAAGCCCAGCGTACTTTGAGTCAAAGGCGATCTGTAGACAATAAGGGGAAAAAAAGTACAATCAAACGAATTCTGTTGGATTTCCCAAATGCTCTGCCCTGTTAAACACCGTTATTATCCAAGATACAGAACAAGGACACAAACAAAAAAAAATAGCAGCCAAAAAAGGAGCAATTGAGCAATTTGAGGAGTCCAGAAGAAAGAGACAAAGAAAGAAAAAAAAAGGGCATTTTCCACAATGACAGGGCATGGTACAAAACACACACACACACACGCACGCACAAACACACGCACACACACACACACACACACACACACAGGTGCACACACAAAGCACGTACACACACATGTGCAAACGCACGAGTGCACAGGGCATGCACATAAACATGGTAAAGAAACCACACACTTCTTTCTGAGTCTGACTTGAGCGAGATGGGCCGTCTGGAATGGAGACTGGATGGCAAAGGCAGGCGACTACGGCGATTATGCAGCTGTGAGTGGAGGACGGGTCACATGGCGAAAGGAATGATCAATGGGCTTTTAGCATATAGTAACATTTAGGGCAACGGCGTGCTTTCTACCAGCTCCTTTGTAGGCGCGGCCTACTGGATACATCAAGTGCTACGATTACAGGGTTGTTTTTTTTATAAAGCGGTGGTAGATTCCGGTTCATTCTCTGCTTGAGACAAACATGACAGAGTATGGATCTCGTGTGTTGCACAGCATTTCGGCCCTAACCTTCATAGAGAGCCAGCATTTCTGTTTGAGTATGCTTCGCTTGTTCTGACCACCCGGGGGGCGGTGCATATGCCTAGCCAAGGTTTCCCTGAACCATTCTTTCTTCCTCGTGTTACCTTCCTGTGGACGAGCGTGAGCTAAACTCAACTCGCAAAGCCAGTTACTACATAAAACATAAAACACAAAACACCGTGTGTGTGTGTGTGTGTGTGTGTGTGTGTAGCATACGAGCGCGTGTGCAACCACTATCCCTCGGAGTCATGGGCACCTTATTCGCCGTGCTTAATGCTGTTAACTACACCTACCGCATGAAACATTAATACTCTGAAATACGTCATGAGCCCCTTCCTGCCAAGCGATATCCATCTGCTGATGAGGATGGCTCTGGACTCTCCAGTTTCAGGCTCATTTCTTACAGGACCTGCCTCTCCCCCCTCACTCTGTAACAGAGCTAATGGCCTGCCGTTATTAATGACCTTTTTCTGAACCGAGAAACGCGATAGAAAGAAGGAGAGAAAGAGGAAAAAGAGGGGAGAAAAGTTTTGAGGAACCCGCTACAGCGAAGTGTGACCTAGAAACAGAAGAATGGATTGGTGCATCCTGTGGCATTAGTCAAATGACTGATCTTCACAATTACACAGCGGAGAGAGCGTCGGCATCCTCGCCCTAATCTCTCTGTTCCCCACTCCGCCGTTTGCCAAAAAAAGGGTTTTAACACTCTAATGCTCGGAAATCGCCGCATTTCCCTTTTAACCACGTGACTGGGAATTAAAAAGGATTAAACTTACTTGCTAGTTTAGAACAAATGCTTTTTTCTTGATTTTTACAGCAAATATCACCCGCACACCTGTTTCTCTTGCAACCGGATCTAACAACAGTTTCCACCACGGACTGGTCATATGCATTTCACCATCCACTTGGTGTGCCGTTTGCTGATCCCTTGCAAAAACCATTCTGAACCGAAGTCAAAATGTATATCTTGGATATATCAAACAAACAAATGCACTGAAAAGAGATGTCTATAGGGAATTTGAGAAAGTACACATAGTGGATTCCAATATCATTATATATTTAGTTAAATTACTGTTCCTTCAGAAATTGTGAAGCCATCTGTTCATTTTGTGAAGCCACGGTTCTTGGAGTTACATAAAGAACTCGAAAAGAGAGAAAAAGGAGAACAGTGCTTTCCACTGCCAGATTACATAAGCGACCGCACCGCCTTCTGTTGCCAAAAGTAGAGGTTACACAGTATAATTTAATTTTCTCTTCCTGTCACCGTCTCCCCACTGACTGGGTAAAAAGAGGGAATATTGCACGTCCAAAACTGAGGACAAGAATATCCCTCTGTGCACAAGACCCTGAGCCTCTCGTCATTATCACCATACACGTGCTTGTCGATCATAATCGGTCACGTGTCTCTCTCTTTCAGGATGAGGGTAAACGGAGGTGACGACGAAGAGGGTTTCGTAGCCTTTCGGCCGCGTTTGAGTCTCGCGTCGATGGACTCGCTCTGACTGGGCCACATTTTGGTGGCAGAGAGACGGGGACGTGGCGACTTGCTGCCGTTGACGTTTCAGACCAGCAGGTAAAAGCTGTGAGCCGAGACTACGGGCGAAGGGGGCGGGACAGCTGAGCGAGTGAGCAGAAACAAGGTAGCGGCCAGCTCTGGCGGGGCAACCACACACGCTTCTGGGGGAAAGCCCCCTCTTAAAATAGAGGATTCCCGGGCTTACAGTAAACATCTGAACACAAGCCGGAGGCAGGTACGGAACAGATGACTCAGCGTGGGAAGGACGCAGGTAGAGGAGAGGCAGATGGCTCGGGGCTCCACCGCCGCGTCGGATTATTAAGCGCCACCTTTGATCCCGTGCAGCCGGGGAAAGCGCTGCAGCCTCGCTCAATGGCGCCTCTGTGACAGGGCGAACAGAAGCTCAACAGAGCGGCGGGCGGCCTACCGCTCCGAGCCCCAGTGCAAAAAGCACGCGCGATCACGCAGGGAAGGCTAATTAGCGCACGTCTGGCTCGCAAATGACAAAAACATTTCTGCTTACTCACCCCCTTGACCAAAAAAGTCTAAATAGCTCAGTCACTTAAAGGAATGTGCATAGAATGGGTCTGTTCTCCGTGTCTCGAACGAGAGGCATTCTGCTTTGGAATGCAGATAAAATGCAAAAGCATTACGGCGTTCCTCAGCACACCATTATCGACAGAAGTGTGAATGACTGAATCTGGAAGTGCGCGGGTGTTTCTGTCAGTGTCACATTTTAAGGGCTTTTGGGCTGTCAGGTGTGCCTATATGACCACGCGCCTCATGACCTGTGTTCACGTCTTGTTCGTAAGGACAGGGGGGGGGGGGGGTCACTTATGAGCGGACCTGCTCTAGTGTAGGGTACCAGGCCATTGCATGGTCCTGGACACGTGGTACTGTGGATAACACAATTCGCCAGCGAGAGGCAGAACTCACGGCCGTGGCAGGGATCTGAATCCACGGTAAAATGGGTTTCACACAGGGAGCCTGAGCAGAGAGAGGTAGAAGAGGCGGAAGCTCTCGCTGAGAGAGACAGACATAATTGTTCAGTCACAGCTGAAATGGGAAAAGATCAGACCTTCTGGTTTGATCAAAAACAGAAAAATTAATTTTTCTTGATTTTTCCACTGTGGTGATAACCTCCTTTGGACTGAACTGAACACATCTGAGGACAGGCTTTGAAACGTACCTCAGTGGGCCACACTGACGATAATAAGGTGAACTTTACACCGCTGTTCACCACGTTATTGTTTGATCTCTCCATCCCTTCTGTTCCGTCCACAAATGCATAAATACGGAAATAATTGAATCTTGTTCACAGACAGAGGTTCAAATATTCCCAGCAACTCTTTGATTGAACAGTGGCAGTCACTGAGGTCAATGTGCTCTCTGATACTCTGAACAATGTTGTGCACATCACAGTCTGTTTCAACTCTATCGCTTCAAAAGGACCTTTTAACTGGAATTTCAAGGAACCATCAATGCGCTTGTTTGCTCTGCCTGAACCGACCCCACCCCTACCATTTCAATCCATGTGTTGCTACCTCTTCTCACCAAGTCACCCGCAAGGTTACCAGGGCAGAATATGGTGTATGTCTACAAGACTTGTGCCGCATATTAATTCTTTTTACAGTCATGCACTTCTGAACAGCCATGAGCGATGTGGAATTAAACACCCGACAAAATCACCGTGGAGACAGTGTCACGTGTGTGGCAGGACTGGGAGGACCACCAATGAGAGAGACTTGAAGCATATCGATCAGAGCGGTGCGGACTGACAGAGTGAATCCCGCTCACACAGTCAGGAAGCCATGCGCTGGTGGGGGGCATTGATGTGTGACAGAGCGAAAATGCACACAGACTAGGGCGGCAATACTGCTCCAGCAGAGGTCGATGACAGAGCCGGTTTTCACTGGAACTTTTAAAAAGTGTTCCGTTATTATTATTATTCCAAACAGGAATTAATAACGCAAATCCCGGATTTAATTTCTACAGACTTCGTAAAGATGTTGTGAAGTTCCAGCCTTTGTTCAAGTATCCGGCAAACTATTTCAGCATTGCCTTCACGTTCTCTCTCCCCCGAGTGAGCGCAAGGCCGCCTGCCTGGCCAGAGCGGGCATGGAGCTGGTGCAGTGTATGAGTGCTGGGGTACCGACACACAAGACTCCCACAGACGCTGGTCAATAGATCAAGCTGAATGGAACGAGGGCACTGATGGCGTCGCGACCCCACCCCCCCCCCCCCTTTCCCTCCACTCCCCTCACATTGGTCCTTTAACCCCCCCCCCCCCCGCCCCTCCCACCCCCCCCCGAGGCCACTTTAAACAGCAGAGGCCCTTGCACCACAGTGGACACACACAGGCATGCCAGAACTCAGTACCTGTCTCTGTGGCTCCTGAGCCGGCCCAACTGACACCCGTCAGCATTACATCTAGAAGAACGAGACCACGTTAATCAGAGTGGGTGGAACAGGTGCGTAGGGAAGAGATGGGTGGAGGGGAAATGAACAGAGAGGTGCGCTGAAAGGGCGCGCCCGAGGACACTGCCTAATTAGAGCATTTCCAGTGATTCTGAGTCCGGTGCCAGGTTTTGGTATCACGTTGATCTGCTCCAGGCCTTATGCAAGGTTTTGTGAAATTATGTAAGCTTTTAAAAGGCTTTCTAGAAGGACCTTTCGCCGTTTAGTTTCCTGCTGTTTACCTTTTCTGAAAGAGAAAATATGGCTTTGCTCAGGCTTTTCATGAGAAAGCTAGTCCAGCTTTAAAACTCATAGATACAGCAGGCATGGAATCTCATGGAGGCCCAGAAAATGGAGAAAGGTGATTATATGTGAGCTACATTACATTTTGGCTCATTTCACAGGTGACTATTTTTGAATTTTTAAGAGTGTTATTAGTTAGCAGTAGTCTCGATTTCATATTTAGTAAGGAAGTGTCTTTTAGCATGTTTATTTTTTCCCTATCATTTAGACTATATAATCGATAAAACATCCATTCATCTGAGCTAATAGAAATGATTCCAATCCAGTGTTGATATGGTGATACTCTCTGCACTTGATCCAATACTATTGAAGATGACACACTGTATAGCGAGATGTGTTTGGTCTACTTCGGCGAATGACTACCTCCCTCTTTAATTCATCCTCAGTCCCAGCACAGGCTGCTGAACAGCGGGGCTGCCGAGAAGGCCATTTCAAACACTGTAGCTTCCAAGCTCTCATTCTACTCCAGCTTTCAAACTCTCTCATGATTCCCTACCAAAACTTAACTGTCAACGTCCATACAGAAGACGTCCATTTTTTTCTCCTTCACACCCCTCTTCCTCATCTCACTGAAAGCAGCTTTTAACGATCCCGCGTCGAGTCGCGCGGTCCCTGTGCGTACATGTTTTTCTTTTCACTTGAAGTGGCTGGTGCAGGCCTCCTTATTGATCCCGGAATTTCTGTGCTTTGCGAGGCGCCGTGTCAGCCATCCACACCTGAGAGCGAATGGTTCCCAGCAACTGAAAAGCGTATGCTCGTGACTGCGCTAAGCGGAGAGGCAATGAGGTGATAGCTCTATAGAAACAATGAAGTCAAGCAAATTGATGATGCGTAAATCAATCAGTAAAAGAGATGTGGGGGAATGAGGGCCCTCGAGAAAGTATACTGAGTAGAGCAGCTATGACCTCTGATCCTGGGGATAAATGATCACGATATGTTGGTGGAAAGACTGTGTAGACGTGGCCGGTGCACCTCAATGTCTTCTTGAGGAATCTTTACACCTTTAAACCTTTAAATGTGGGTGTCCATAACTATCATCTGAAGGGTCAAGTGGTCAGGCCTCAAACCCGACATGGTGAGGTCAACATTGCGTCTAATTATCAGAGGCTATGTAAACGGTCAGATTGTGCACTTTTTGCGCAGAGGGCAAAGCTGTTGTGTTCTGTGGAAACGGAAGCAGTTGTTTAATTCACAGCAGAAGTACCATGTCCATCTGTATTTCTCAAAAGCTCTTTCTAAAAGCTAAATGCATTCCGTCTGTCAGCACCACTGATTATTACACCCTTGAGTTTGACATGAGGGCCGTGGGCAGGCAGCGCAGAGGGGAACTGCCACAATAATCAGCGTTAATGGGGAGGCATGGGGCAGGTCCAATCACCTGTCTGAATGGCACGGTTGGCGGTGGAACAGGGTTGAGAAAAGGCAAATAGTGGGCAGAGTGTAAGGCAGCCCCGGGGCCGTGCTAAGCTTGCGCGAGGCGTCCGCGGGGCTGCACTGGCACTCCTGGTGTGGGGGCGGGGGGAAGGAGGGACACACACGCTACTTTAGTGTTTTTCTGCCTCTCCGGCTGCACTGCCCTGCATGTGGGAGAGGAGGGGAGGGGGCGGACTCTCCGGACACGGCAACGGTCGTGCCCCTCCCTCTCTCTCTACGAGCGACTCTCATGCAGATTCCGGCTCATTCGCAAGAGGCATGCTTCTGCAAACCTCCCCAGGCGCGGCAGCTACGGGCAAGGCAGACGGGCGGGGCGGGGGTGGGGCCCAACGCGCAGCGAGGGAAGAGCGAGGCTAAGGCTTTTTTGCGGGGACCTAATTTTCACGCAGCTCTACTTTGCGTTCTGTCTAATAAAAAGATCAAGCAGGACTCAGAAAGATGTGGAAAGACTACCGACCAGACAGCTGCTTCTCCTTACTCCTTCTCTTTTTCTCCATCCGCTTCAGACGCTTCTCTTCCCGTCGCTTGGCCTCCTCCGCCTCCTGGTGCCGTCGGCACTTGTGGAAGTTCTCCACCACCACGCCCACGAACATGTTGAGCACGAAGAACGCCACAATCAGCAGGAAGGAGATGAAGTACAGAAGCATCCAGGGATTGTAGTTCATCAGGGGCTAAGACAGACAGACACACACACACACACACACACACACACACACACACACACAATGCATTACATTCATTATCCAAAGCAACGTACAATAAGGGCTTGATTTCCTAAGACCTTTAACGTGCGCAAAATGTTTTAGCACACGCAAAACCAATAACATGACCATTGATTGGTCATGGTGTTTGTTTCGCAACAATCATTGGTTGTGTCATTAGTTTTGCGTGCGCTAAAAGTTTTTGCACATGCTAAAGGTCTTAGTAAATCAGGCCCTTCGTGTATATGGAAGGTCACTGAAGCAAAGACAGGTCAGATGAAGCACATTTCTATCGTAACGTTACAGAAATACACACACACGGAAAAGGAAAAAGAACAAAATGTAAAATACTAAATATAAAATACAGAAGTGAACATTTCTTCCTGCTCAAGCCAATATGTTTTTAGCCACCGATGCTCAGTGCAAATCCATTGTGAAGAAGTCGTGGAGACTGGCATTTTTGTGCAGTAAGCAGTGCATACTGTAAAAGACCTAATTAAGGTCCAATGCTGTGTCTCCATTCATACATGAGTGGCTGGGCTTGTGCGTAGCGCTGACTGCCTCTGCATCCGCCTCAGTGTTCACACAGAGCTGCACATGGCCATTGTACTGAGCTCGCCATAGACATTCAAATTTCAGGCAGCTTCGTGAATAGAAATGAGGAAACAGACGTCTTTGGAGAGGAAAGAATATATAATAAGCCATCGAAGGATGACTGCGAGCAAAAAGGACAGTAAGGAGCTTAAAAATGGAGATAACTATGTAGCTGTTTGAAGCCCAGACAGAACTGCTGACCTGCCATTCTTTGGCTTTGATCCCAGTCCTATTGCTTGACCAACCTTTGTTTTAAGACGCCTATCTCTAGCAGACAGAGGGACAGATTTGGCCTGACACAAAACTGAAGGCTTCTCTTCTCTGATGCATACCTAGTTAATTAAGTCATGTGAACAAACATGTTTAAGTTTTTAATCTATTTCTATCATATCAACGATAATCTGTTCGATTTGATCTGGGAGGGGGTAGAGGAAACAAACCCCCTGCCTCCCACACACACACACACACACACCCATCCATGCAAGCATACGTACGTATACTGTCAATATTCACATGTCTGTAGTGCCCAGGAGTTATGTGCATACCTGTTGGTCCACCCCAACAGCGTCGAGTCCATCATACATGATGTCAACCCAGCCATCTTTGGATGCCAGAACGAAGAGAGACATCAAGGCCTGATGAGACAAAACAGAGGGGAGACCAGTGGGAGGGAGGGAGGAAGAGGCATGCTCTGCAAACCTCCCCAATCTTTCTTTGAGCATTGATATTTCCATAGTAAAAAACGCCGAAACATTCTCTTTAAACACCACTGCTTCAGGTAGAGCACGTTGAGCGTGACTGACAATCCGGTCTGATATTTAGAGATCTGTCTCACCTGACCCAGGTTGTCAAAGTTGTATTTGTGCCTGACCCACTTGTAATTGGCCAGCATACAGTCAGACCTGTTGGTGATGTTTCTGGTGTCCTCTCCCTGACACACAAAGAACTTTCCCTTGAAGAGCTGCAGAAAGGGGACATGTTTACTGTGATTAAAATACTTTCTCCACTCTTACACAAATCCCTGCCGTCTGTATCCACGTTATATTATTAAAAAATGTTTGATTTACTGTTCATTTGTATCCAAGCAAAATTGGAAACGGTTGCGTTCAGGACACTACTGCAGGTATATAGGACTTGACAGGTGACTCACATACTGTATTTGGGAAAGCATAAAAGATTTTAAATGATCCATTAAATGTGTCCATTAAAATGACTCTCTTCTCCCCCTCTGATTAGACACACTGTACCTGTCTCAATTCATGGAAAAACTATGGAAATGAAAAATCGCAGCTTTTCATTGTTAAAACCTGGCATTCCCATTCAGCTAAAGGGCAGAGCATTACTCCCAGGTGACGGATGCGGAATGGTCACGTCGGTGAGGAGCGGAAGCCCATTTCAGAAGAATAAATCCTAAATCGGCGATGACGGGCTCCTCTATTGAGACGCACCGGTGGGCCGACGTGGAGGAAGCGAACCTTACAAATGAATTACGAAGCGAGCTTCACGGGAAGCTGGTTTTGTATGGTGGCGGAGCCTCCCCTGTGGAGCTCCTCGTAGGCCGACGGCGATGAATGGGCTTCTCCGCAGACCTGCTCGCCAGCTGATAAGTGGAATCCGAGCTCTGGGGTCACGACGGCTTCCACTCGTTCATTTACATTTAATTCCCTCCTGCGGCTTTCCCCCGCACGCGTCACGCCAAGTGACCTTGCCGGTTTCCACCTGGACGATCCCGCCGTCAAATTATATTTCAGGGTTCGGGGCTGTGGCTGGGCCGACCGGGAGAGGCGCGGTGCGCGGCGACTATAGTTTCAAACGGAGGGAAACTGCGATGGGCATCCGCCTCTGCGCAAACTGCAATCCATTCTACCCACTTGCACGTAATTCATAATATTTGTCGATTTAATGTCATGAACGAGAGGCGCATAGGGCGGGGCTAACGGGCACTCACCTGCACTCCCAGGATGCCGAAGATGATGAAGAAGGCACAGCAGATGACCACAATGTTCCCGATGGGCTTCAGCGAGGACATCAGGGTCTCCACCACTAGCTTCAGGCCCGGCGCTCGGCTGATCACCCTGGTACAGGACGGCGGAAACGCTCAAGCACACAGTCCAAAAAGAGAAGCATTCTTAGCCTGTGATTAGGGTAACCAGTGAATATCAGGCTCAGAGGTGCCTGCTGGACACACAAACAGAGGGAGGGAGATTGCTTAAAGCTGGAAGTGCTTAGGTCAGTTACAGAGCTGTCAGGGGCGGTGGGCGGGGCCATGACTGAGTCCAGATGGAGGCTCCGCCTCCCCCTTTCCTCTCTGTGAGGGGAGATTGGTGCTCCTCGTCCCACCCCTGTCTGCCCGGATCAGCCCTCCACCTGTCAGCCTGCAAGTCGGCCCTTCTCCCATGCCACCCCACTCAGTCACTCGCCCAGACAGCACAGCTCCGACAGGTCAGAAATCAAAGCAATTATCACAGGGGTGCTGCTTCACACCATTTTCCCAAAATCCTGTTTTTCTGAGGCACTTTGTCTACTCAAGCAGGTGAGATGCTTCACGGCAACCGAGCTCTGCAGTAGGGAACAGCTTTAATTAAACTGAATACGTGACAACGGCACTTTATTATTAATAACATGGCACAGGGTGCAACACCCGAGCTGTCGACCCCTGAGGTGGATCCATGAATCAAACAGCTAAACACACACATGCGCATGCACACACAAGCGCGCACACACAGGCACACGCACACACACACACACACAAGCGCGCACACACAGGCACACACAAGCACACACACACAGGCACACACGCGCACGCACACACACACACACACACACACGCACAACCACACACACAATCAAACAAACAAACACACACACACACACACACACGCACAACCACACACACAACCAAACAAACAAACACACACACACACACAGGCACACACGCGCACACACACACACACACACACACACACGCACAACCACACACACAACCAAACAAACAAACACACACACACACAGACTCAAAAATTCAAACAAACACAGGAAAATGCACTCACACACAGACATGGCTGTCATTGAACTGACGACCAAAACATTTAAATGGCCTTTGAACTGCCGGAGATGCACTGTTACATAATGCCTATTGCATTAAAACCTCCTTGGACCGGATGTGTGCAATATCCCATAATAAAACAAGGCATAAGCCTACTTAAGCAATGCCCTGTAGATATTATGCTGACATTAAACTTATATTTCACTTGAATAGTGATGGGTGGGATAAAAGAATGGACTCATTACTGCTGCGCAAACTTTCAGTTTAATTTTAAAGTCTACCCACAGAGGGCAGTATTGCTGCGGGGCTAGGTCAGTTTGAGAGAGCAGTCTCAGTGTGCCGTTCAGAAGTCATAAGGCTTAATTTGTATTTCAAGCATCCGCAGCTGAGCAATGGAGAGGTGCTAGATTTGCTGCATGTGTGGCTTTGATAGGTTTGTCTGTTACCTGACAGTTTATGGTGAGACGCAGCTGTTAAATTCCTCCTTTTGGAGCGCTTATATTTACAAAGCGTCATAAAAACCCTCCTTTTAATTTTCTTCATGATTTCTTTCAGTTTTCAGATCTTTACAGCTTTTGTTTTAGGGCCTTTTCACACTTTCAGACTCAGGTTAAATTGAGTAGGACTCACACAAAACAACATAAATTCTTCACAAAATGCTCTTACGTAATAAAAATTACTTTCAAACCTTAATTAAATAGAAAATTAACAACGGTGTCCAAGTTTCAGGTCACAGACAAATTTAAAGCCGTACAAGCAAAAAACACGTTTAGGCTACCTGCTGATGGCATTACTTAGAAATTTGCAGAAGTTCAATGCAGACCCTTGAAGTACAACAATATGATTTCATTTTAATGCATTCATGGAGAATTTCTCTCTTCAGACTCCCCCCTCCTGGTCCACACTGGCTAATTCCCTGAACGCCTACCCCCAGAAATCACTTGCAATCCCCCCACACACACATACACACGCATGCATACACACAGGCATACACACAGGCATGCATCGCTGTTTATAACACTGGTTGCAGAGGCTGTACAAGTGCTTGTGAGCAATAGAAAGATGGAATGTTTCTTCAGGAAAAACTCAATAAAACCTGATGGTTGCCTCACAACCTGTCCATTCCCACTACAGAGCATCACTCAGTGCTTTTTACAACACAGAAATGATTGAACAACCTTTTGCGTTGTCTACGTTGCACCTGCTTTCAATCCTGTTTCTTTCTGCCCCCCTGCCCCCCCAACAAAAAAAAAGTAAGAAGTAGGGCATTAAGAAATGTGCTTTCTCCCAGTGCAGAGAGGCGCATATTCATTCTGGCTGTAATTAAATGACTCTTGTAGCCAGGCGGCAGGGAGGGGAACACTCCAGCTGAGCTGCTCTACTCTCTGCTAGGATCTGCAGAGGTACAAACCTGCAGCCTACTCAAGTGATTAATCAAGCCTCAACAGAGGGTGCGACACACACACACACACGCACGCACGCACGCACGCACGCACGCACGCACGCACGCACGCACGCACGCACGCACGCACGCACGCACGCACACACACACACACACACACACACACACACACACACGCACACGCACACGCACATGTGAACACACACACACGCACACGCACATGTGAACACACACACACACGCACACGCACACGCACATGTGAACACACACACACACACACACACACACACACACGTGCGCAAACATGCACATATACACAAGCTTACTCACACACACACATATGCACACAGACAGACAAAGACCTGTGAATATAACAAACACACAGGCGGTCACAGATACGTATATATTCAAACACACACACACACACACACACACACACACACACACACACACACAACAAATAGGCACTCGCAAATGCATAAGCAGCACTCAAAAATGGAAATAATCAGCTGCTTATGTCCTCATGAATAGCTCATCTGCATCTCTTTTTATGATATTGTTCTCTTGGTGACACTGTATATACAAGCACACATTTCTGGCCATTTTCAAGCTTCTTTAGTTAACCCGAAACAAATACGAATTTGCTCATAATTAATGACCAAATTAACATGGGCCAACATGGACATGGTTATATGGCTACTGGCAATACACACCATCTGTTGTACAAGAGGAGTTCAAATACATCTTGGCAGGGGGCAACAGGGGGGCACAAAGTGACAACATTGCCAAATTAATTCAATTCAAGCTCCCTACTCCTGGCTCTTTGACATTTGGAAAATACCAGCCTTCAGGATAAGGCTACTAAATATACTGGAGTGTTACACTTTTATTTGGCAACATTTCTGTATGTGACAGCACTTTTTGAAGCATTCAGATAACTTGCATAATAATACTAAAAGAATGATGGTTGCGATAGTTTTCCTGATCTATACTGTGCAGCGGTGTTAAATTAAAGTAGCTATGCAACATAAATAGTCTGGCAGCTAACAGTTCAGTATGATGCATCTGTAGAATTATTTCTGTAGTGAGTTATTTACTTATTTATGCAGTCTAATGCACAGTGCAGGACAGACTAGCAGACCTATGAAATGACTATAGTTATGGGTGGTACAGGTTTTAAGGCGCAATTTGGCTCAGTGGTCAATTGAATTTTATCTTGCAAACAAAGACGAAAAACCTATGTGCCATATTCAAGCTACTCAAAAGAGTCCCTCCCCATAATCTCTGTCTAGACAACTGAGTACTCCAGTCTTTTCACTTTTCAGCTAGTGTCACACAAGAAAGAAGTCCCTTTATTGCGTATCAGCTTATTTGAAATGTAATTAGGCTGAACGACATAGCTATCCTGATGGTCTGAGTAACAGCTCTAGTTCACGTGATATCATCTGGAAATATAGTACTACAGCAGGGAAATTAACTAAAATGAACAAAACGAACCATTAACCAACCATTTTACTAACTCATTAATCAAGACGGGGAACCGTGAGCTAATGTTTGCTAACTGTTTAAACCTAGCTTTTGGGCTTGGAGACAGATTGTTTCACATGGAGCCATGCAACCAACAGAATAATAACTTTTTTAAAAGTCATAAATCACAAGGTTTGAATTTGGCAACAATGCCAAGCAATTCATGTTCAAGTAAACAACCTTGTTATGCAATATTCTAAAGGAGGTTGGCGGAGGTTATCTGTTACATTGGAAATCATGAACAAAGAATCAAATGTAGCAAACAGGTCCTTACAGATTTCACATACAGGCTGATATGTCTGTTTTCACTATTTTGCTTTTTACTTGAATTTTCCTCAGCTCACACTGCGTTCAGGCTCTGACAGTAAGACTCAACCTGGGGGTCACAGCGGTGATGAATTAACACAGGGGTGTTTGTCCTGCTCCCAACCAATCAGATAAATCATTGTGTCAGGTGCGAAAACACAGAGTGACTCCTTCTTGCCCAAGCTGTAATGGCACCATTAATATTCATAATGAGCTACTGCATGCACACATACACACACCCCCCCCCCCCCCCCCCCCCCCCCCCACCCACCCCCCCCACACACACACACACACACACACACACACACATACACATACACACACACACCCTGCTGCTTGAGCCTTTTTTTGTGCCACCTGCTCATGTGTTGTTAATTACTGCCCCACTCCTTTGGCTTCAGGGTTAGCTGAGCTTTTATATTATTCTATTTCTTTTCATTTCAACTGGACCTCACAGGTATACTATAACAAATACAAACCCCTTTACTGAAGACATACATGTTGGATGGCTTGGATGAAGTTATTTGATCAGTGGCATATAAGCAGCTTCATTCTTCATAAGCTTGCCTTACTTTTCCAAAGACTGAATATCTCCCCATACAATAGTCACTCCGTTATCTTATGATAATTTTCATAGTCTTTTGAGTGACATTATGTCATGTATTCTAAGTTTAAGTTTAATTCCCAAGGTCTTTCCAAGCCAGTAAGGCGTTCCCATTCTTTGCCACACTAGCTGATGACTGACTGCACTTTGAGAATATTGTTGGCAGCATTTTACAGCGTTTTACCTACTATTGAACCTTGAGCTCATGGGTTAAACTCTACTGTATCTTGGACATCCCAGACATTCACCCTGCTCAAAATAAATACATATGCAATAATCCTGTCTTTGAATTTCTGAGTTAATACATTCATTTTTAATATTATTTGGAAATTCTCAGATAAATCGGTTTTATCATCTGTGGTGTCAGCAGCTCTCTGAGGTAAAATCTACTCAGCACTTCAGGAGTGCAGCACAGCTAACATCAGGAGTTTTACAACCCCGTGGAAACTTTCTGCCGCTAATAACCGCCAAATAGAAAAATAAATCTAGATGTATATTTAAGTGTTTAATCTGTCATAATTCCCTCTTTACAAGGTATTACTGCATGCACAGCCTCACATTTCTTTGTCCTGATAAAACTGCTTACAATTTTAAATGACTCCATGTATGCTAATAAAGATGTTTAGTTATGTTTATGTTTAAGTGCTCATAATTTTAATGGGCAGTCCAATCGCTGTCAGTTACTCTCTTGGCCTTGCTAATCATCCCTGTGCACAGGCAGAACTGGACTACCACTTAAAAAACTCATTACAAATTTCAAATTTCAAATTTATTTGTCACATACACAATATACAGAACAATGCGCAGTGAAATGCTTAGAGTACCTATTCCAGCTAAAATAACATAAAAACAAGCAATTTAGTAATGATAAAATAATAAAATAAGATTAGATAAAATTAAGATTAGTAGTACACAATAATGCAATAGTTGACTGTACACATGCAATAGGTAAGTGTGTGTGTGTGTGTGTGGGGGGGGGGGGGGGGGGGGGGGGGGCTAGGCACAGTCCGTACAGTTGAAAATAATGCAACGCGAAGATCAAATCGCCACCAAAATACGGAAGCCCTCATGTGGGCATAATACACAGGGCTGCAAAGACATGTGTTCTCTGTAAGACTGTGGGATACAGAGGACATTTTCCAGTTTACTTATTACGCATTGTTTGTTTCGGGGAGTTACATCACACCGATGGCCTTTATATCTTATTTGTTATTTTAAGAGCAAAGTGAAATCTTCCTGCGTGGTGGGGGTAGTGCCCCTGTAACTGTGATGGCGATTCATATTTTTGCATCCATTTCAGACTGGGGGTGAGTGCCAGCAATGGATATGGGGAACAACTGCGAGCATCTGAAGTGTTTTGTAGGCAAATTGCGCAAAAGATAAATGAATATTAGATTTTGTGCTTTTCCTGAGTGCGCCGTGAATATTTCAGGGCCGAGGTTCCGGAGCGCGCTGTCATGAGAGGTGCGTGTCTGGGAGAGGAGAGTGGCGAGGTGGGAGGGGTTAGCAGGGGGAGGAAAGACACGGGCACGTTGGATCAAGCGGATATCTGGAGAAACAGAGGAGGCCTCTGGGAGAAAAAAAACAACACCACCCGTGGGGGGGATGATCGCACACCGGGCTTTCTGCACGACCGCGTAGACTGACGGTATCTCTCAGCCCGTAGATATTCACAAAGGCTCTAGTGTGTGCGCGTGCAATCATCGGGATCATGCGACCGTACCAACGTAAACCCGACGCAACATGCGTACCTGCTCATGAGCCTGGGGTGACGGCATCTCCGCTATGAATAGACTGCCTTGCAAGTTTGAATTATGGGCATATGGGACAGGTATACCTTAGCTTTTGATGCATCTGTGCTACTATGTGGGTAGGCGGGTCTGTAAGGTGCATCTGCAAAGTGCGATAGAAAGAGCTTCACCAGTGTCTCACGCAAGCAGAAGATACAAATACAGCTGTCTTAAAGGAAATGTAACAGACCGCTTTGCAGACTGTATCAACACAGATCACAAATTCATAAGGCTGCACCACTATACTAACATTGTGTATTATGCTGGGTGAATCAATACAGTTTATCACCCACACACACTTCATAATATGTGTGACAACGTGTTGAGCATAGCATTGTTTCACAAAATAACACTTCGCTATGGTTGCGTCCCAGACGAGTTCTGCTTCTGTACTGGTATTTAGGTTAGCCTTATTGGACGCAACACTTTTCTAGGTCCCTCTGGATAGCTAACCTTCAGTCCGGTAAATAAATAGTGTAAAATCATCCATCCATCTAACCCACTTATTCCTGGTCGGGGTCGCTGGAGCCTATCCCAGCATTCATTGGGCGAGAGGCAGGAAAACACCTTGGACAGGTCGCCAATCCATTGCAGGGCACACACCATTCACTCACGCACTCATACCAATGGGCAATTTAAAGTCTCCAATTAGCCTAACCTGCCTATGTTTGGACTGTGGGAGGAAGCCGGAGTACCCGGAGGAAACCCACATGGACACGGGGAGAACTCCACACAGAAAGACCCTCGGGATTCGAACTCGGTACCTTCTTGCTGTGAGGCGACAGTGCTAACCACTGCACCACCGTGTCGCCCCTAGTGTAAAATCAGCGCACGGCACACGGCGTAATGTTGTTACCCGTCTCAGCAGACAGGGGGCGATAGAGGCCGGTACCTGAGGGGCCGCAGGGTCCTCAGGAGCCGCAGCACTCGCAGCATTCCCAGGATCTTGGTCCCGCTGTTGGAGATCAGGGACACCAGGATGTCGATGACGGAGATCATCACCAGCATGCCGTCGAGGATGTTCCAGCTGCTCTTCAGGTAGGCCTTTTTGCCGAGGCACCAGCCGAGAGCCGCCACCTGCAGGCCACGAGAACGCACACGCTCTCTGCACATGGTATTTGTATGCATAAAGTGACGCTGTTATTATGAAACAACTGGGACCTGCTGCATCTAAAACAGCTGGAGCGGTACAGTAGGACAATTTGCATGCACACCTTTGACAAGCAGTCGGATCCATGGGAAGTAAACAATGATGCAGTCTGTGAATTTGCATTAAAGGTCAAATGAAATGATCCAGGCACTGATGAACTTTGACAATTCAGGAAACGTCCCGTGGTTTTCCTCTGTCCCACCGTCTCTTTCCGCAGGCATAGTTTCTTTCAACTTCTGTTAATTACCCTCCTCTGAGTCATATTATTCTCCAGCATGATTTTCATTAGAAACCCGTGAGTAGGTGTGACCAGGCATATAGCAGCTTAGAATAGAGCCCTGGACCGCACTGACTGACACTTTTGAACTTTTCCATCTTCTCCAGAGAAGCTGAGGCATTTATCTCAATTCAGACTGAAACGATTTGAATTTTTGGCAGACGATCCTCCACTTAGGAGTATTAACGGGCGCTATGTTGAAAGCCAAAATAACTTCTGACTGCGCTTGCCAGTCAATGTCTCTCTGCACTTCAAAAACCTTTCTGCAATGGGAGTGGCTATGAGATCAAAAAACAAAACAAAAAACAACAAGAACAACAACAAATTAATTTAAACGCATTGTTAAACTGATAATTTTCTCTAATTACAATTTTACAAAGGAAATAAATGCAGGCACAAGCCATATTTTACAGACTATTTTAATGGAAGCTGTTGCTTCTGAAGCTTTAATGTAAGGGGCTGGGCCTAATACCTCTGGAAACCTCGGTAGCGGAGCTGTGCGTCATTGACATGGGGCATATACAGCTGCTGACGGCAGCTGTGCTGCTTAGGGTGTTACAGCAGGATGCACAGGCTCTAGCCTGCCAGCTCTCGGCACAGGTCTGAGATCAGCTCCTGGAGGCCTACGGCTAAGGAGGATCAGGGAGACTCTCAGCAACTGCCAGGAGGGAAACGATTCAAACTGATCTGAATTCAGCGTACGCACCGAGGCCTGGGGCACGTTCGAACTGAAGAAACAAACGAGCGGGAAGTGGAGCAGGCTTTTCTTCTGGGACCTTCTCAGAGCGCGTATACCCCCCTGTCACCCGCGAACCGAGATCCTGCTGAGCAGAAATTCCACCGCCATCACCTACCTTCACTGTCATCTCTGCCACGAAGATGGAGGTGAAGATATAGTTGGACACTGTCAGAAAGATGCGCTCCTGTGGAGAGAGCCAGACAAGAAGTGGAAGTGATTGGTGAGTCAGCGTGAGGATCAGAATGTACTCAGGCTAGTCTGCTGAGTGTGGGGTGGACATCAAATAGTATCTCCTGAAAAGATAAGACTGACAGACAAAGTCCACAAAGACCGTCAGTGTGCACAAATATGCCCACTTAGAACCGTTTCAGTGGAAAATGGGAACGCACTTTTTTGGGCACCACCGTGCAAGTTTCAGCCCAAAAAAAACAAAAACAAGACCTTGAATTGAATTTGCAGACATCCAAGGGCTACCCTCATAATTCAAGCCTTTGATGTAAGCCACTTTTCAAGTGGTCTGATGTCTGGAATACACACAAACACAAACACGCACACGCACACGCACATGCTTGCACACCCTGTATATGTCATTGAGATGCAAAAACCACGTGACACGTCATGAGAGGCTCTGATACCGTTCTTTACCTCTCGCAGTATTCTCTGACGGGCCACTATTCCTTCTATACAGAGTGGTTTTCCCAAACCTCTGTGGGAAACTCTTTCCCAAAACATGCCACAAAAACTGACCAGCCCAACCTAGCTGGGTGGCCCTTGGACTTAGTGGTGGTTTGCTCACTCTGTGCGCAACTGCAATTGCAGTGCATTCATAATCTCCAGCTATGCAGTGATGTGTGAAAACCCTTCCTCTTTTTAACAGAATTACGGCTCTTCTCTCGCTGGAGTACAGTGTCCTACAATGGCCCACTGGCCTGTCCCTCCAGACAAGCACATCACCACTGATTGGCTGGCACTCCCTCTCCCCTATCATTTCTTTTTTTTAATACCGCTCTACCACCGTATTACCACTCATCAGCGACTCTCCATCTGATCCGACCTTACACAAGGGGAACCACCCTGCCCAAATATGGCACTGTTCTCTTGAAATGACTGAAGAGATGCACACACACCAGCCCAATAGCTAAATTGAGCGGAAAGAGTGTTGAAACTAAGACAAAATGAGACTCGCAAACTTGGTGTAGTGCTCCAAAAATAAAGATTTACTTCGGCACAGTGTTAACGTAACATTGTTCTGATGAAGGCTTGCTAGCCAAAACATTAACACGATGCTGAAGCAAATCTTTATTCTTGGAGCGCTATAGCAAGTGTGCGAGTCTCATTTTGTCTTAGCGAGGCACTGTTCTGCCACAGAGCTTGACGTCAAGACATCACCACGCCACACCGTTTTCTGGCTGCAATTTCAGCCTCCCCCAAGGCGCAGGCACCGCTGAGATAAAATTGTGGATGAATGCATAAATTAATGAATACACGGAAAAGGTGACCAGACAGGCCGTACAAGTTCATGAAAACTCAAGAGGACTCGACTGAACCCAAACCCACGGTAGCCGCAGCGGTTAGACGCCCTGGACACCTTTTCCAACGAGATAAAACACGGCTGAAAGGTTGCGGACAGCAGCTAGAACTCTGTCAAACAGGGATGAGAAACTGTGTTGTATTTTAAACAATGACTACGGGAAAAACAAGCGGCACAGGGAGGAATGCGGGGAACACTGCGCTTCCTGGTTATTTATCCTGCCCTCTCCTTTGTCTGGGTTACAGGCCCTGAGCTCCGTCTTTCCCATGACCTCTCCTTACGCGTCAGGAGTGGCTGCTGGATGCCGAAAAACACTCCAATCCCATCTGGGAACATTCAGAGTGACATCACGAGCGTGAGCCAACCACCATTTAGCACAAACTGACACTGTTCAGTCATGTCTGCTGCGGTACTGTGCTAATATAATATGTATTATTCTCGAATAGATGAATATGAATGAATGTCTAAGGCACTGCTGGACTGAGACTTGAATCTGTACATAAAGCTTGGTGTAAGCATAGATGCAGATGACACTGCACCAAATCCGTAAAGCGCGAATATCGGGTGCACCGCAGTGACACTTAATTTACTATGACGCAGGGTAGCCGGAAGGTTGCATATTTGAATCCCATGCGCCCACACTGCAGCTACTCAATATGAACGCACAGCTTATCTGAGTGAAAGTTATGAATGAGGACATCTGTCAAAATAAATGCTGTATTACAATGGCCCCTAAAGCTCCCGAGTCTCAAGGAAAAAAACTTCCGTCTCTGTCCCCCGTTGAGGAGGTGATGAGCAGGTCGCTGACAGCTTTCGGAACGCTACAGACATGGGAGTCTCACTCTAAATAGCCCTTCCCGGGCTGACAGAGTGAACGGGGGCAGAGAAATCACGTCGGCACATTGACCAGGAATAGAGGGACCGGGGAAAAGTTGAGTCGTGAGAAAGAAGCCATACTAATAGAATTGCTGAAAAAAGAAAAGAAAAATGAATGCGGTCTCGCGGTTGACAAATTCCTTTGGACACTAGAATAAAAATATTACGGCAGAGTGATGTTCCGCAGGAAGCGCAGACATCTTGGCCTGCACCCCGGTGAAGACTTTGCCGCTCCTCACAGTTCAGGAAGCTGGCCTGCTTTGTGATGGCGGGTCAGGCATCAAAATCATTTGTTGTGACAGTTCAACCTCCATCACCCGTCTAATAGCTTATAAAAAGCTGCACAGAAAGACCTTTACAAAAAATGTACACACACACACACACACACACACACACACACACACACACACAAATGCTCACGCACACACACGTATACACACACACGCAAAACACAAATGCAGATACATAGACACACACACACACAAATACAGACACACATAAAAAGCCGTACATATACATGCACATATGAAGAAGATTCATCGAAGGCTAGGAGCTTCTCTCTTCACAGTGTGGAGGACATTATTCGGCTTAGGAGAGCGAGCCACGCACCCCGTGGATCCAGGGAGCAGAAAGGTTTCTAGGCACGCGCGGGAAAAAAGGGATTACGCGGCTTAATCCCATGGAAAATAAAGTCCAAAACAAACCGCCAAACAAAATTTGTTTGAAGGAAATAATTACGTACTGTACAAGTGAGCCTTTAGGTCTTCCTTTCCATTACTTAAAAAAAAAATTGGCACTGTCTGGGTAGAATAAATAAATAAATAAATTAAACTCAGCAGAGCAGGAAAGGCTTTGGTGAATTTGTTTCCTGATCCATTTCCATTTAACTCTCTTTGCTGGCTTTGCCTTCCCCTCCCCTGTGCAAACTTGGGGAGGATAAATGAGTGTGAGTTGATGTGAAGGGCAAAGCAGGGGCGTATAGTATATAACGCTCTGTCATCCACAGAATGCAGATACCCCTGCGCCTATCCGTACCGCGCTGTCAAACAGCAACCTGATCAATGAGCGCTACAGTATCCTTCTGCGTGGGCATCAGCAAAAACCTAATTTCCTGTGTTACGGCGATGGGATCGCACTCATAATGAGCACTTTTCAACGGAGCGAAGGATCTTCACATCCCGTCGCCCCTCAAAACGCTCAAACGCTAGCGCTCCCGCGACTCTCCGGCGTCTTTTATGATGAGTCACGGGCAGGGGTGACGGCCGGCCCAAAATCATGCGAGTTCCGAACCATCGAGGCTCGCGGCTGACCGGTCAGGGCGCGGGCTAACCGAATACCTGAGCGTGAAACTGCCCCGTGGCAACCGGCCCAACGCTACGGCAGCTCTCGCACGAGCTCAAGCACGCTGGGGATACCGCCGGGGGGGGATGTTTTCACAAACAACCCAGACTCTGTTGACCCCTCACCCCATGTGGGAAGATGAATGTATAAACGTCGTATTCAAGGCCCTCTGCTCGGCTTACAATAAGCGGTGGTAAAAAAAGCCCATCTTCACTCAGTCTATTCGGAAGGGGAGAGATGATTCACCAAACAGTCCACTTAGTGTTTCCAGTCTCCGAGAATAAACAAAGTAATTGCAGCAATTAAAAAAAAAAAAAAAAAAAAAAAAAAAAAAAAACTAAACATAACTTTTTTGCATAATACCATACAACTTATTCATTTGTTTACGAAAGCTAAATATCAAAAGATGCTGAATGTGAAGTATCTCTACCGCTTTTTCTAAACTAAGGGGTAAGACTGAGCGCACCAGATAGGACTCTTAAATCGTCAGGTGTCCTGTAGATGCACCACCAAGACACAAATGCTTTTATCAGCACACTTAAAGAACAGCATTGGCACGTGTCCAGCCAAACCATCAACCAATTAACCAAATGAATCCTAAATGAGCTGTGGTAGGAAATAAGGCACAGTAAGCCTTCACATAAAGTTAATGCAGAGTGGACCTCATAGATTCGCATTTGCAATTCAATTTGCATTTTGCGTGCCGTAGAGCTCCTGTGATATAGAACAGCTCAAAGCATCTCCTTGAACCGTCGTGTTCTAATAACTACCTCATTACATGAGCTGAAAATTGCAGCCATTCCACAAAATGTGGAGCAAAATATGCACGTGGTTTTTGTGCGTGTATATATTTGGGTGTGTGCATGCCGTGTTTACATTTTCTGTTTACATGAAAGAGGATTTTTTGATGCTTGCTCAACAAAATAAATTATAGACATTGTTTATTTTCCTGTCCAGGGTGTATTCCTGCCTTTCGCCCAATGCATGCTGGGATAGGCTCCAGCACCCCCCGCGACCCTGACCAGGAATAAGCGGGTTAGATAATGGATGGATGGATGGACATTGTCTGAGAAGTAAAAAAAATTTAAAAAAATGAAAAATCAATGTTAGTTAATTGTCTTTTTTCTACTTAATCATTCAAATGCCTTATTATGATCACATTATTTCTAGTGTGCTAAAAGAGAACACATTCCATGAGCTGAAAAGGAGAAATGTTGCCTCAACAACAAAAATCTAACTGTGGTTATTTTAATTCTCTTAGGATATCTCTGTCCTTTAACTCACATTTGCAACATGGGCATTTACACATTTGGAAAATAAGCGATAGGAGAGGAACGCAGCTGGAAACAGCTGGGCCACACCTGGGATTTGTGTGCCAAGTTTTTGTTCCAAACTAATAGGGTAATTGGTTTCATTAGGCACAAGCGAGGCATAATGACGGTTCACCGTGTCGACTGCTCAATGTGTTTTTTGTATTTGCCCACTTAGGGAAATCCTCAAATGCCAAAACAGAGGGGGTGTGATAGGATAAGAGCTGCCTATACCTGGGTTCTGTTTAAACTGTTAAATGTAAACCTCATGCCTCATGAGTCCCCTCCATGGCTAAATGGAGGAACACACTGTTACACACTCATACGCCAGCTACATTGCTAACAATGCTAAAATGCCTGGGCAAATGTATGCAGGCGTAAGTGCTTTACATCATGCATTGATTCCCAGTCTTTGGGTCTGTGGAGCCACTCTGCGTATTGGTAAAGTGTTATTAATGAGGTCTGAATGAGCTATTTATGTGCTACTGATTTGTTTTTGACATCTATTGACTGAAAAGCCCTTTGAGGCTGCATCATAATGTATTATTGGAGATGCACTTGTTTTCACAAAAAGGCAAAAATAAAATTTATTCAATTTAGTGCTTCAATTTATTTTGGTTAATTAGATGCCACTTGGAAGGTCAGAGGCCATCTCAAATTATTAAGCTTAATTAAATGCTTAATTAATTGGCTTGGACCCTATACCAATTAATTGAGTACCTAATTTATCATGATCGTGTCTTGATTAGGTGGAATAGTAATACTTGCTTTTTCAAGGGAAAATATCTAAACAAAAAGTGGAGAAAAAAAAATCCACCTGCTGCGCTCTGTAACCATTCTGTCAGAGCAATGCACATCTTGAACAGCTGGCGCAGGAAGACCACAGGGGTTCAATCGACCACAGGTGTTCACTCGACCACAGGTGCTCAGTTGGTAGAGTATTGCAGTAACAACGCAAAGGTTGTGGGTTTGATCCCGGGGGAGTACATATACTGAAAAGTTTATGTATTCATATACTGTACATTGGATAAAAGCATCACTTGGACGATGCTATGGACAATTAAAGATCCTGGTGCTAAAAGTACTGAAGTCACAAAATGTGTTAATTTGAGAAAATCTAATCCGAAAATATCATTGATCCATAAAATCAGCCATTAAAAGTTTTGCTGTTTTTATGCATTGCTTAGGCAACTTTTCTGTTAACAATATTTATAGGGTGGACTGTAAACAAATACAACATGTTTCTATGCTCAACTTGAATTGTCAAAAAATGTGACTTCAGTACTTTTAGCACCAGGGTCTTCAATTACACATCATGATACCCTTATCACCAGACAATCAGGATTCAATGACACGCACATTGAACCTGTGTGAAAATGTGTGTGTGTGAAACCGCACCGCATTGCTCTGGGAACAAGTGCTTCAGTTGGACACACAACCGGAGTGTAAATCAGTTTCTTTTTTTTAAAGTTCAGTTCTAATGCAAAACAGCATACCCAGTGTGTGTGTTAACTCAGGATTAGAAAACAGCACACGCAGAGTGTGTGTTAACTCAGGATTAGAAAACAGCACACGCAGAGTGTGTGTTAACTCAGGATTAGAAAACAGCACACGCAGAGTGTGTGTTAACTCAGGATTAGAAAACAGCACACGCAGAGTGTGTGTTAACTCAGGATTAGAAAACAGCACACGCAGAGTGTGTGTTAACTCAGGATTAGAAAACAGCACACGCAGAGTGTGTGTTAACTCAGGATTAGTAAACATGTATAAACAGTGCTGAGCAGAAAAATGCCCTCAGAAAGCCCCGTAAGCGAGTTTCCACGCAGAGATTCAGATGTATAATATAACACGTGCTGTGAGAATCTGCACACGATGGACATGATGGACACCATACGTACGCAATGTTTGGAGTCTGTGTGATATGGCGACACCGTGACCGAAAGGCAGAGGTAGAAAATGCAAAACTTTTTTTAAGCAGATTTCTGACTTTCACCCTGAGCATTCTTTTATGCATTCTTTTACTCTGAGTTTTATACATGTGCCCCCTGGAGTTTTACATCAAGTTATTAAGGGACACTGGGAGTACCATGTGATCTAATGATGCTCTGACCATGGTAACATCTGACAGCAGGGACAGTCAGATGCGTAGTCGTGACATGTGTTTACACAAAATAAATATGCAGTTAATAAGAACAGGTGTTAGACAGGGCTGTTACGGATTAGAACTCACAGCACTGGTGGGATCGATCCTGGGCCTCTCCATGGCGATAGTGATGCAGTTGAGGAAGATGATGATCAGCACAACGTGATCAAACATCTTGTGAGCGATGATCTTATTGCACGTTATACGAAACCTGCCGGATATCGACATCAATGTCAGTGTTATGACACACTTGAATTACCAATTTGCACTGTAGAATACACCATAGTATGCACTATAGCATTTAAATAATTCATAATCTGATAAAAGCAATATGTTAAATGATGAAATGCATAATTACAATCTCATATATCGATACATACAGTATACACTCACAAACGGACTTGACAAAATTATCAAAAATAAGAACGGCTACTGTACAGTAAAACCTTCCCCCATACTAAAGTATTAATATTCAGGGCCTAGAGTTATGCCAGCAGGAGGAAGGGAGCAGAGATGCTCAAGAGTGTTGTCATGCCAACATTATCGGCAGGTTTGGAGTCCGTTAGCTTCTCCACTGAGGGGTGAAATGGGGAGAAGCTTTACATGTGCAGCCTACAGAATCCCCTTCTCCCAGTTCCCATCTGTGCTGTGCGCCATCACTATATATAACCGCCGTCCCACGGGGCTGCAACATGACAGACTTACTTACAGATGTGGAGGACTGAGGGACGCAGCCAGCTGGTATGGGCGGAGCCGTGTCGTTTATAGACAGTGCAGTGAGTGTTTGCTGCTAACTGAATACAGAACGGGTCTGTCAAAAGAGGCTTAAAAGGGACTCTGAAATAGGGTCGCCAAGTTTGGTGACCTGGCTGGCGTGAGATGTATTGTGGGGCGATTGAGATTGCGGACGGGCCGGGGTATGATAGAGATCGTTGCCTGGGGTGGGGGAGGGGGGTGCGACACAGGTTGTTGACTTGGGGAGGGGGGTGTGATTGAGATTGTCTTTTAATCTGATGTGAGAGGTTTCGGTGGCGGGAGAGTGTGAGACAGAGCCTGAACGCGCGTGTCTCACGCCGAAAGTGTGAGAGTTGGCAACCATGCACTGAAATAGTAACCACCGTGAAGGTCACCTGTGGGGTAACTTCTGCAAAGCAGAGAGTCGAAAGCCGCAAAAACAAAAAGGAGAAGAAGAGCCAAGGCTGCATTGTCAGGAGATTGCGGGGAAGGATGATGCGTCCTTGTTTGATGTTTAATTACTGTAGCCAAGCGTCTCGGTGCAAACGCGGACAGACTTTAATGTGCGAGGCTCGCCTTTATTCTTCCCTCTAATAAGCGACTCCTGGATCAAGCCGAATGTGAAGAGGCACGCTCTCCAAAGCCGCGTGGACACAAAGCCCTGTGAGCACAGGGAGTTGCCGCTGCCCCAAAAGTGTCGGTTCGCACTGGGGCCGCACACCGCCAGTCACGGGGCAGGGCTCTCACTTGCAGAAGGGCTTCTCTCAGCAACACATCGCCCTCTGGCATAGGTGGCGCTAGAGTGCTCACCTGGACTGGGGTGGGAACAGGTAGAGAGACCAGGCGTTTCTCTGGCGACACCACTCCGGCTGCTTCCTCTCTAACCACCTGAACAACCTGGCCCTGCGACTCTGGGGGAGAGGGGTCAGAGGTTAGAAGTGAGTGAGAAATAATTTCCCATGCTCAGTCATTCAGTAGAGCCAGCAGTGATATGGCTGTTATCTAAAAAGAAAATTTCTGATGTAATTTCCATGTGGCGGTTGAATGTTACTTGTATATTATTTACTGAATTGCTTCGACGAAACATCTAGCTGCACGAACGGGTAATATTTAAAAATTAATCGACCAGAGTTGCTGTGGATAAGCGTGCCTGTCTAGTGCATAAAGCAATGACATAATTTAAAAGTGGAATAATGTGTTTCGCATGGTTCAGTGGCAAATTGTACAAATGCAGGGAAGATTTTCTGGACTGCGCTCTCAGCCTTCACCGCTCACCATGTTGACTTCGTCGTCCGGGTTGTCGTCCTCGTTGTGCGGGTCGTCGAGGGACAGCTGCGGGGGCAGGGCGGCAGTGGGGGAGCTCTTGCCATTGCAGTCGTGGTGCTCGGCCGAGCAGAGGTTGGGGGGCCGGGTGCTGTGCGTGCTGGCGGTGCGGTACAGGTAGGTGGGCACCTGGAGCGTGTCGGGAGGTAGGTCGAAGGAGCTCCTGGTCTCCAGGGACTCCATGCGCCGGTGCTGCGCGTGGGGCAGGGAGTCCGTCCTGGAGAGGGAGCCGTCGTCGCCCTCCGAGGTCCCCCCGCCACCCTCTTCCTCGTCGGAGCTGGACTGGCCGTCCCCCGACAGCAGCGAGCGGCGCTCCCCGGACTGCCGCTTCTGCCTCTTGAGGCTGGGTGCTCTGCCTATGCTGTTCCAGCTGGAGCGCCGGCTGTTCCAGCTGCTGGCCGTGCTCCAGGGAGCGTACGGGGAACTGCGCACACTTGACTGGAGGGATGGGGGTGCACAGAGACACAGAGGACAGACAAGGATGTGACACAGGATTCGACTTCAGCAGGACGGGGAACCACTAGTTCGGTACTGATACAGTACCGCGGATATGGATAAAATGTCTAGAATGAGAGGAAAATTAAATCTATAGTAGGAGTCACCGTGCTCACCCTTGCTTTGTTTGGTGCGTCAAAACCAATAAAACATGCTCAATTGAGTCTGTCTGGAATGAGAGGAAAGACACTCTACTACTCTACTGACTGCTTTCAGGCCTGATGGAGAACGGGAGAACCTACCGGAGACTTGGCATCATAGCAGCTGGGATCCACCGACACATTGCTGCCTCTGCGGGACTCGAAGCCCAGGACCAGGTCCCCTCCACCCGAGATCTTGGGTACAGGCATGGGCGTAGCAGCAGTGTGGGTGATGAGGGGTGGTGTCAGGCTGGTCTTCATGTCTACATGCCCGTTGATGGGTACCACTGTAAGGGGAGAGCAAAATTTGAAGGGCAATGGGAAACCCTGGGATTACTATATTTGAACAACATTGCAGTTGAAACAAACAAGATGACATTGGTTCATTATTTCTTGCAAAACCACAATGGGTACAGACTGCCTTAAAATTGAACTATGCAATGCAACTCCTGACCTCAAAGTTGAGTAGCTATACAAAGAGAGATGTAAGGAATCAAAGGCCATATTAAACAAGTGATCCAGATCTCCTGATATTATTTTATTTCATTTTCCAGATTGGGTTTTCATAAACTGGAATTACAGAAGCATCCTGATGTTATTGTATTTAATCTAACCAACTCTGATCTCACTAAATATTGCACATGCGCATATTATACAAATGTAGGATTTCCAATCTCAAAGTGATCTGTGGCTTATTGGGACTATCAAAACAAAAAAGTCTAAAACAAAACTTTTGTCTACACAAAACTAAATGTGTTCTTAAAAACAGAATGCATTTTGTTTTGGGTGTTACTCTGAATTAATTTCTAGGGGAGAAAGTTCTAGCACATTCAGACAGAGGCAGTTAGCTGCAACTAGTTAGCTAATGAGAAACTGAGAAGGAAATTAACTTGGCTAGCAAGCAAAAGTTCACAAGGAACGGTATACATAGCTAGTACCACTATAATAGTATTTTATTATAAGGCACCTAGTTATTCAGCATGGCTGTGATACCTTGGCAGACACTCCACTTGAGTAAACACTACTGATTAGTTTGCTAATCAGGTAGCAAATATTAAATAATTTTAGTCAATAGAGTAAAGAGATACATGCTATACACCAGAATAATTGTTATGGTTTTGTTAACACTAGCAAGTTAGCAAGATAGATATTCTTAAAGCTTATCTCCTCAAAGTTTAAAGCTCGTCTTAATATTTTGAGAGAATGGTATAGTATAACGGCATTTTGTAATTACAAATCAAAATGTGAACGGTACAATACAAAACTGTGTTATAGATTTCACCATTGAGACAAATTTCTAGCTGTGAGATGGGATAGGTTTACACAGTTAAGATGTCCGCAATACATTTAGAACTGGTGAAGTTTCCATTTCCTTCAACAACTTTTGTTCTTCATGTTTTGACATCAGTGCATGACATACCACCTCTATAAATCTAGACCGGTGAATAGCTGCATGATTTATGACTCCCGGCAGAAAGCCTGCCCTTTATAATTTCCCACATGTACAGATGAGTGTCCTGAAATAGTTAAGCAATTTATTTTTTTATTTAAATACTTAGTTGAAAACACTCTTAGTTGAAACTGAGTGTACTCCATCTCACAGCAACATGATTTATAACTGTAATTTGCAACAATTGACTGGAAAAAGAGGAGAAATGCGTTCATAGTTTGATGGTGAGATTAGCCTGCTTGAGGGTAGTGAAACCAAGAAGAAATGTCAAATAGGCTTGTGTTCTTAGTTATTCAAACAAATTAAGGTCCTACTACCATACAGGTAAGGAACAGCAAGAGGTGCATTGATGTCACTAAAAATCAATGCAATATGATTCACCATTTCTTTAAAGCTTGAATGCAGAATGCATGGGTGAATGCAGTTTAAATTTAATATCAGTATGTGGATAGACTCTGCTTCCTCTGTTGGCCTGGATTCAATCATCGTTTGTGCTTAACTGACTCACAATTAAGAGTAATTTAATTACTTTCAAACCACAGTTCGGAAAATGATCTGCCATCACCAAAACAAAGTCACTTAAAGCCTGTTTGTAAACGAAACTACTTTTTTTATTTGATTGTTAAGGACTTTACTTAAGGACAAACAATGATTGAATACAGGCCATTTTCTGGGAACTTTGCCTGTTGGACCTTTGTAGCCTACTGTACATTTTAGCCAATTATCAAACAATGTCACCTTTCAGTGGTGCTCCACTGTGAATCATGTTTCTTTCCACTTTCTGAACACTTATTAATCCCCATAAATCCAGCCCCACAATGTAGGACATTATGGAGGTGTACATAATATATCAAGAGGTGTGCCCTCGATCAGAACAATGCCAACCTAAAAAGATTCAGAAATAGATGTCTTAATGTTTCGCAGCTAGGCTAAACACATAGGTATAGACATGCTAATTGCCCTCATTTACATGGGTACAAAACGTCTTATCTAATTGTTTAGAACCACTGATGTCACAACCTCCTGGTATGTTGGCTCTTTACAAAACTAGAGTATTTTTTTAATATTAGAATTTGCTGAAAGCAAATGTTTAAAAAAAAAAAAAAAACTATTCCAAAACTTTAATAGATATTTACAAACCATGATTACATTACCCTTTAAATGTGATTTGCAGTCTAACTTGGTGTGTCTGAGAATAACTCATTCATGTGCAATGCTAAGCTTTGGGTGAGGTCAGACGATGAAATATAGTTTGGGGAAGGAAAGCCTGACAGTCACAGTTGCACTGCATGCTGAAAAAGCACACATCATTTATTCTACTGCCTTACTAAATATAATTTCATCACAAATGCTGCAGTTCTTGGAATGGGTAACCATGACTTTTACTGAGTTGTTTAAACATATTTTTGATATTCATTTATTCATTGGCGTGTAGCTGTAGATCATTTTTAGGAACTAGTTTTCACTTTAGAAGTATAAGTCTATTTTTGCGTCACACGTGGTGTGCAGCTCACCCGATGACGTGGTCACGTCTTTCTTACTTCCGCAGACGTCCTCCATGCTCCGGGCGTAGAAGTCGGCCTCGGAGTCCGACTTGGACGCGTCCCCCTTCATCGCACAAGTGAGAGGACAGGGGTCAGGGTGGGCGAAGGCGGGCAGGAACGGGACGGAGTTAAAGGAGGAAGGAGGAGAGGTGGGTGCGTGAATGTGCTGTCTCCCTGCCCCCCCCTACAGGCCTCAGCGGGGTGGTCACAGGGCAGATAGTACAGGAGAGAGAGAGAGAAAGAGAGAGAGAGGGAGGGAGAGAGATGCCCCCTACACTGGCGGTATCTATTGGCACAGTGCGCACATGCAAGGTAGAAGCCCCTTGTCTTAGACCACACTCAAACACAAATGGGCAGTCACAAAGGAGCTCATTTGTGTGCACCACTAAAACAACAATGCATTCAACCTTTCCTTAAAGCAGCCAACTGAAGCCTTTTCCCCCCAGACATCCAATTTTTGTATAGAGATTGAGATATAATAATAATAATTGCCTTGACTATTTATCTAATTGTAATAATATGAAATGAACTCGTAATTCTCTTCATTGTGTTTTCCCATCTCTAATAAAGAACACGGGAGCTCCACACAGATGCTGTGCCTGCTCGCTAGAAATGAATTCAGCTATTTCTATCCCCAGGCACTCCTTTTTTGTTTGCCCATATCTTCATCCTGAGCTTCTCTGAAAAAGGAAAAAAAAAAACAGCTCACAGCAGTGAGAGAAAAGGGTGTTTCAGTGTGGTTTAATACAAATAATCAACCCGGTGTGGTTTGTCAGAATTACAGAACTATTTGCCCTCTTTTTTTGATTTCACAGGGCAAAGCTGCAGATGGAGGATTTACTCTGTGGATCTCAGTGCCCAAGGACTTCTTCTTCAATTATCTTCTTTAAGCACAGAAATAACTTTCCATTATAAGACTGAACACCGTAGCCAATCAGAAAGCTGTGCCTGAATTCCCTCACAGAAGAGTAAAAGGACCTTCATAAACTAGCCAATAAAGTTGGGGTTGCTATGGTTGCAGTTTATGGCAAACAAATTATAGCAAATCCTCCTGCTGTAATGCCCATTGTACTGTTGTACTGAAATGCTTCCAATTCAGTTTGTATCCAAACTATAAAACTCAGCACAGGCCGATTGAGATAGTGGTGATAATTCTGACAAACCTTTTGACCTAGGTGCAATGCCTCCCTTTGGTTTTTAAAACATTCAGGTCCTGTACCACAATAATTTCCATTTCCCTAGCTAGAATTAAAAAAGAACCAATGGCATTGTGCTTCACTAAACCACAAACCAATGAGATCATTGCACCATATCTCCTTCACAGACCACAAAATACACGTGAATCAACATGTACATCAACATGACATCTACAACAAAACAAGGAACAGCAAAAAAGAATCTCATCAATGGAGAACATGTAAAAGTAAAGCACGTCAAACAAAACAGAACGATTCCACCACAGTCCCTGTACTGTAAACCAGCTCGACCAGTCGTGACAGGAAAGAGGAGCAAGAGGAACCCCAGGTGACAAAAAAAAAAACAACAACAACAACAACAACAAAAATAACAGCTGTGATAGGATAAACTGAGCAGAGCAAAACCACAAAGCATTATGGGTACCCAGCCACCCCCTCTCACCCTTGCTGGCCAATGGGACAGACAGAGTAGAGGTACTCTTTAGCTTTTCTGCTTGTTCGTTTACTCACAGCACGCCCATCCCTGAGCCACGGACCCTGCTCATTTCCCTGGTCTGTGGCAGGCAGACGAGTGCCCCTGTTAGCCCAGGGTATGGCTATCTTAGTCCTTATTCCCAGTTTACCTTTCTGAGTAGAGAAGGGAGTTGTGAGACAATTGGTTAATTAACTAATTCAGTATACTGTGACCTTTTCTCGGACTAGTCATGTTTTAATGACAGATACATAACCTCCGTAACATGGGCTGTTAACAATTGGTCAGAACCAGAGAAATGTAACGCATCTACTTTATTTTTCTCTTGTCATCCTCATTTATCTATTGTTTTCACTTTTCTTTGCTATTTTAGGTATGTAAACTATATATTTCCCCCTTTGGTCAGTCCTGAATATGCTATAGCCGTGTGAATTTTATCTTATAGTTGTTGCTGTATTATACTAAAAAATGGTTGTATCAAAGTCAATTACAATTATATAAGGTACCAAATGTTGAAATTCACGTGATAAAAAGTGTTTAAAAAATGTTTTTTACAAGGTGGTTCCACTGTGGTTGATAAAAACTGACTCAAATATAACATGATGGCTAGGCATAGTTTCACTGTAAAAATTATTCAAGTGGAAATTAATTTGAATACATTAAAACTGAAGGACACAATGTGCTTAAATACCTCTTAAAACAGAAAGCTAATTCTGATTCTAATTTTAACTCATTTTAAAATTCAATTAACCAAAATAAGAGACACAATGATACTGGAAAATAAAGGGGATTAAATCATGGCTTGGTTCCAAACTAGACTCTTGGGGTACTAGTGAGAGAAGAGGTTTGAGAATGGACTTGTAGATACGGAAAGACCTCACCGAAGTGAGTCATTGACACATTCCCCAAGAGGATGTCAATTTAAAGGTACCGGGGCTGAAAAGAGAGATGGGGTTTGTTTTTGTGTTTGACAGGGTCATTGAGGGGGGTTCCAGCTGGGGAGAGGAGGGCAGCAGAGTCGTGGAGCAGCCAAGGAGGCTTGTGCGGAGTTTTCCCACCCAAATCCCTCCCCATCCCCCCCCACCCTACTGCGTCACCTAACACAGCTGTTGGGATGAGGTCTGGTACATGATGTGACATCCAGAGACATGGAGGTGACGATTTACGTTTGATGTTACCGTGATCACACAACAGACCTTCTTCAAAGTCCCTTCCAAAGGGTCAAGTGTACTTGCAGTACTGTCACCCACCAAACAACAGTGCTTTGGCTGCCAAGGACCAGTACAGCCATCCCATGACCTTTTGCAGTTCTTCCCCAGTTAAATGCCAGCAGACTCATTGGCCAAATTTGATTCAATCTAAGTCTGCTGGTCAGGTTATTATTATAAAACATATCATAAAATACCATGCATATTAAATGAAGATGAGACATTTTTATAAATAAGCAGTTTCTCTAAAGCAGGGGTGTCCAATCTTACCAGGTTTTTGTTTTAGCCCAGCATATGACACCTGATTCCACTTATCAAGGTCATGATTAGTTAATTAGTTGAATCAGGTGTTGTAGTGCTGGGCTAAAACAAAAACCTGCACCCACACTAGTACTTTTTGGGTAAGATTGACCACCCCTGCTCTAATGTAACCTACTCCTGAAATATGCCTACAGAAGCCAGATCGACTCTGCATTCTGAGACGAATATAAGATTACCTTGACATTATTCCATTTTCAGTATTATGGAAAGGAATGAAACCTCTTAATTTTACTTTTATTTTAGTTGAATAGCACATCAAAAGAAGATTTCTGGTTTCTACTTCTCCAGTTGTCTTTTATTCAGTACTCGGGTAGAACATGCCGGTTTTCACCAGGAATTCCAGCTGCATCATTTCAGACAAAATTGGACTTTTAATATGAGCTCAGTAGGACGTGTACCCACACTGCAAAAACCAAATCTTAACAAGCATTATAATCTTATATTTAGACTTTGGAATCTTATATATGTTACTTTTTTGCTAAACAAGACAAAAATGTTGCCAATGGGGTGAGATAGTTTTTCTCATTTCAAGATTTCAATTGATAATTTCAATTTCACTTCGCAAAAAGCAACGTAAAACAAGCTAATATTTTCCACTTTAGAGAAAAAAATAAGACTTTAAGTCTCATTACAAGGCTAAAAAACTTGTTAACACTGACATTTTTTTGCAGTGCAGGGCTTAGCCTGAAGCAAAAGCACTGAAACTGTGAACCTGTGGGGGGACTTCAAATCAAGTCTGTGTCCACAGACAAAAAACAAAAAAAACCACAAGCAACAGCGTCCACAAACGTGGAGTCCTCCTGGTCAGTCTCACTGGTGATGTCATGCAGAGTGCTACATACCCCTGAGTCTACTGGAAGCTGAATGCAACTGAGCTGGCCATGCAAGTCCTCCCTCTTGGTTATTTCCTGAAGTGGAAATGTGCAACGTTTGATCACAAAGGTAAAGGTGGCCGAAGCAGCGGACCGGACGTAGCACCAGGAGCCTCAGACTCAGGAGAAAGAAATACTATAACATGCCAATAAGAAAGCTCATGAGGAACGCAGTTAATTAAAGTGCGTTTATATAGTTCAAGACATGCAGCAGAAAAAAAAATGCGTTTGATGGATGCTGTCTGTAGGAGCAAAATGTTTTTTTTAAAACTTTTTTTTAAAGCACAATGCTTTAAAAAAACAACAAAAAAACAACAACCATAATGTCCTGGGAAAGATGTCATTTGCCAGTTGATTTCCTATACTGTAGAGTACACTGGAATCATATCACAGGATGGACATATGCTGGCTTGTAAAAGAAACACCTGTGCATAGTATAAATATAGACAGCAGGTCCATCTGCAGTGCATGTTACAGGTCATTTTGCATCCTTACATTGAATGGAAATAAGTTATTTTTTTACAATAACAACATTACATAAAATGGTGCATGTCGGGTCTTCATTTTCTACCTCCAGAGAAATGGATTTCTGATGTAAATAGCCCTTTTCAGCTGAGTCTGAGTGCTGGGATCTCGATGTAGGGGTGGAGGCTGCCAGGTGTTAGAGAGCCCCAGGGAGGGCATAGATGATTCTTCAGCCTTAGCACAGGATAGGGTGGGAGCCGTTGCTAGTTTGTTTGTTTGGAATCTCGGTTTTAGCCTGGGCCGAGACTGTGGCCCGGTGGGCGGGGCTATATCCGAGACAGCTGCCAACACAACCTGGAGCTCAGGTTCTAGAGAACCACACCCAATTGATTCCTCTTCAGCCACACTGATTAGTAAAAAAAATAGGAGTGGATGGCCAGAACATCTAAACAGCACTTAGCTCTCTGGCCTGGATCAGTCATACACTGCATAGACAGCATTTCCAGAAACATCCTCCTAAGGCCTGGGAATTCATTTTTATCCCCTGTAGGGGATATGAGTCTTTCATCTAGAACCATATTACAGGCATTTAGCAAACACTGCTATCCAGAGCTTTCCACTTGGTCCTACCCAGGAACTGAACCTGCAACCGTTAGATTACAAGGCCATTCAACAAAAAGAAAAGAATATTTTTGTCATCCAAGACACTTGTATTATGTAAAAAAATAAAAATGCCTATGCTGGGCCTCAAGAGGATATTTGCTATGGAGAGTAGCACAAATGGTGTTTAGGCGGCAGGGCGTCTGTCCAGCCGATATTGCTTTGTGCTTTGCACACGTCACTCACTCTTCCGTTCCCTAGCAACCCTGACGCACGGCGGAGTTCGGTCGACTAAAAATATGCTGCATGTTTGCAGAAGAAAGCAAGACTAAAAACATTAGCCAGACAGATTCAGGGGGCAATAAAAGACAGGACAATAGAACAGATAAGGGCGATTGACACTGTCACACGCAAAACACTTGTTTGAGGGCTGACACTGCAAAGGGTTTTTGTCTGGCCAACGCACTGGGAATGTTAAGTACACTATTTCTGCGCATCTCACAATAACAAATGAGATTTCTTGGACATGAAGAGCTACAGTATTGGACATTGACTGGGTCAGATATATCCTAGATGGCACTCCAGATCATGCTGTATCAGCACCTACAGAAAGCTCTTATCAGAAAGCATAGAGGACCTGCTCTGTCAGAGACACAAGTGGAGGGGGATTGAGACGGGTGAGTAGAGCAGGGCGGTAAAGAAACACACGACTGGAGAGAAGGATGGATCAACATTCAGTCGAGCCTTTTTATAACACATGAATCGAAACCACATGAGCATTCGGGATTTAGACAGTGGAGGGTTTTTCTTAAAGGGAAGGAAAGGAAACTTCTGTTATTTTTTTATTCAACCTGGCTCTTATTTTCATAGTATTTTCCATCATTCTTATCAGTTCTGACAGGATTTTACGCTGGGGTTTTTGGAGTTCGGCAGTCCATGTCACTAGTTTCACAAGGCCATCTATGGGGCATATCAAGATAAAGATTAAAATTGCTAAAATTAACAAAAAATATATTCCTTTGCAGGATGTTTCAATTTACAGAATTGACCTACGGTACCTACCTATTCTAGTGTTTAGCTTACAATCCTGAGAAGGGCTTGGGAGACCCATTGTAACAACATGTAACAATTTGCGTGCGCTAAGAATATGTAAGTGCGGTAGGTCAATTCTGCAAGTTGGAACAGCAAGCAATGGAATACGTTTACTTTTAATTTCGGCATATACATTTCAGATAAGAACTGGACTTGTTTGAGGTGAATTGAACCTGTATCTTCATATACCTCGTAGACGTAGTTGCGTAGCTAGTGACATGGAGTGCCTATCTCCAAAAACCTCTACAATGAAGCAGGTGCTTCAGGACTGATAGGAATGATGGAAACTACCATGAAAATAAGACCCAGGTTGAAAAAAAAAAGACATTTTCCTTTAATGTCTTGTGGAAAGCAGAGAGCTGAACAGCACAAAAAATATATTGCAGCTATTTGCTGGAATTATGCATTGGCAGACATATTTTGTTCTGGCAGATGAACACTATGCTACCCTGGAGGCTGGTACACCTGGGCAAAGGGGAGAAGCCCTGGGTTCCGTGTAGCCAAGATGCCTGTGTATGAATTATCCTGCTAAATTCTCCAAAGACACTCTCTCTCTCTCTCTCTCTCTCTCTCTCTCTCACACACACACACACACAGACACACACACACACAAACACAATTTAATTGAAAATAAATGTTACATGGTTCATATATTTATTTAATTTCTCGATATTTTCTGCATATGTCCTCGAATCTTGCTAGACAGTTACATCTGAACATTTTGAATGAAGTGTGGGTAACGGGGAGCTAACGCTGTGCGCTGTGTGGGAGGGCTTTGAAGCACACCAGGCCGATGCACGTGCCCTGTGCACATCTTGCACATTTACCCTCCTGCTGCTCACTCACTGAGACATAACGGGGTACACTGTTACAATCTTTTAAATATGTGTCCGCCCCCCTGCTGTCTTCACCGAAAGCATAGAGGATCAAAGTGCAGGTGCTAGTACAGCTTACAGTGAGAGAGAGAGAGAGAAAGAGAGAGAGATAGAGAGAGAGAGAGAGAGAGAGAGAGAGAGAGAGAGAGAGAGAGAGAGAGAGTGAGAGAGAGAGAGAGAGAGAGTTAGAGTTAAATCAGAATGGCATCCAACCCCAGTGATTGAGTCTCATTCCACCAAGGTCCTATTATAAACCAATTCAACAATTTTTTTACAAATCAAAAAATATTATATTTGGCCTCTGAAATAACATATATCTCAAAAGAACATCAACTCCACCATTTATCCCAAGGCAGTCTTTGTCTTCTCAGTCTTGGAGATGTCAGTGAGAAATCCCTGCTATGTTGTAAGTGATAAAGAGCTGCATAAGACAAAACAAAAGAAGGAATGTGCGCTCGGAAGACTAGACCGTACGACCGGCCCCGGTTAAATTTAAGCACGCTTCTCTCATGGTGGTCTGACACACTGATCACCACTCACTGAATAATGCATGTACAGAGACAAGGAGAAGAAAAGAGGGAGAGACAGAGGCAGGGAAAAGAAGAGCTGGGCTGGAAAAACAAGTTAAAAATGTATCCGTTCTGGAGAGAGCGAGAGAGAGAGAGAGAGAGAGACAGGTGCAGCGAGAGCTGAGCGAATTTACCTCCGTTTGGAACCCCCTCCACCAAAATGGCGACCAGCAGGTTGAAGAGGGCATAGTTGCCGAAGGTCATAAGAGCGATGAAGTAGAGTGCTGCCCATGGAGAGGTGGAGGCCATGCCGTTATACAGCACCTTGTTCCAGTCTTCCTGTGTCAGAATCTGTAGTGGGAAACACACCCCATCAACACAATGTGTGGCACACACATACACGTACACACGCACACCCACCCACACACACACACACACACACAAACCACAAAACACCATAAATTGACGCACACCAAATGGGAACAGCATGCTAAAAGAGCACCGTCTTCCAGGATGAGAAAAAATAAATGGTAAAGGTGTGTTATACAGTAGGTACTTTACCACACAGGACTGGACAGTCCTTAGAACAGCCATTACAGTGAAATGGCTAACACTGCAAAGTCTCACCTGGAACACTGTCACAATTGCCCAGAGTAGAGAATCAAAGTTCTTGCGGTCTGGCAGAGTATCCCCATCCCGCTCTGAACCAAACTTACAGCCAAACAGGTGCATTCCCAATATACTGCATCAAAAACATGGCAAAAGAGAAAAAGAGACAGAGGGAGAGAGAGAGAAAGATAGCTTAGGAAAGGTAATGCATTTCAATCAATTTTTATCGTTTTTTTTCTGCGTTTTAAATAACGTCCATTAATCAAGGTTTGTGTTGGGCTCTTGGTATGCTGCCTCTACATTGGTGTGCTTGGCGTCTCTTCACAGACGCACTGGGTGTTTATTTAGCTACATATTTCCAGTTAAGAGTCCACAGTGCATTCTTCCTAACCTTTTTTAAAATATTTTTTTTCACTAAAGCTTGCCAAGCCCCAGCCAAACTGATCAGAGACCCAGTCTGAGGAGGAAACATCAAGGGCTTTCGGGAGTTTATTCCCTTAGCGTAGGTCTGAACTCAGGGGAGCTCGGATTTGAATCCTAATTCTCACTGTTCCACAATTCATATAATCTCACACATTGCATAAGGTACACATGCTTGCCTGGGTGACATAATGAGCAGATGGTTGTTATCATCCCCTCTATGGTCTGAGGAAACATTCAAATCACTCTCTGCCTCTACGTGTGTAACTCTTATGGAGGCTGAGGGCGAAAATAGTGTAGATATAAGGCCTGATTTACTTAGACCCTTTAGCACGTGCAAGACCTTTTAGCACAAGCAAACCTAATAAAACAATCAATGTTTGGTGCAAAGCAATCTAAAAACTAATCTTTGGTCATGTTATTGGTTTTGTGTGTGCTAAAAGGTTTTGCACATGCTAAAGGTCTTAGTAAATCAGGCCCACAGAGTAGCAAATACAGCTATTCTCCCTATACACTATCTCTTCTTCTTCACTGTCACTCTCTCATTACCCTCAACAAGTCTCAATCTTTTGGCCTTGATCCTCAGGCCCTGCCAGTCTCACCTGAAGATGAAGATGAAGAGCATGAGGAGCATACAGAAGGTTGCCACGTTGTCCATGGTCTTCATCAGCACCACCAGCTGCCTCTGCAGAGCTGGCATGAAGCGCACAAGCTTCAAGACCCGCATCAGCCGGAAGGTCCGCAGCACCGAGAGACCCCCACCTTGCTGGCCAACAATCTCCCATACACTGAAAGAGAGAGACATTTTGTATTTCATATGCTGGTTGATCCTTAACTATGTTATATTAAGCTACCGCTTAATTAAACTACTGCTAAAGTCAGGGTCATCAAGACCAGGATACTCCGTTTACTATGGTTGTTGGAACTGAATTGAAGATGACTCTTGTCTCCCCAAAATTCAACATACAGAATTCTCTGTATATATATTATAAATAAGTATAATTTGCAAAACATAAAATAAAATGGAATCAGATCACACAACTGCATTTGCTCTGCCAAGTCTTTAGGTCGACTTTGTGTTTGCTTCATTAAAAAAATACCAAACATTCGGAAGGATCATAAGGAAGAGGGGTTGGTGACCCTCACAAAGGAAAATTCTGCGTTAAGACAACATCATTCAAAAAGGCTCAGGAAAATGTTGGGATTAGTTGGAAATTGTCTTGCAAGGACTCATGCAGGAATTAATTAAAAAAATCAATCCTACTCTTCTGAGAACCAACTTAGTCATTTCTGTACATACTCCCTGAGAGGATCCATTGAAACTGTGTGGGCAGACATTATATATCCACCCTAAATGGTTCCAAAAGGCTAATTGCTAAACTGCTAGCCCATCGGGATGCCATAAGCTGCCTTGATCCAATAGAGCCTTAAAAGTAAAATGTACTGTGCAGGAAGATGAAAACTTGAAAAATTAGCATGCCTGCGGTAATGGAGTACAGCTTATTGTTTAGACTGGGAGCGGAGGTTTGATACTGGGGAGCTCACCTGATCACCACGATGATGCCATCAAAGATGTTATAGGGGTTCTTTATGTAGCCAAAGGGGCCGTACACAAGAACCTTCAGCAGCATCTCCAGAGCAAAGAGACTCGTGAAGACAATGTTGCTGATCTCCAGGGCGTTGGTCAGCTCATCGGGCTGGGAAAGATAGAGAGAGGAAGAGATACAGAGACAAAGAGGAAGGGCGAAAAACAGGAGGGAGGGAGGATATAGACAGAGGGAGAAGAGAGCGAAACAGAGCGTGAGAGGTTTACTCACAGTGCATGATGTACCGTACTGTTACAGCCTTGCTCTGATGGCACTGCCAGCCTGACTTATGCCAACAAAGTGCTGCTGAACTCAGGAGGATGGCGCGTGCTCAAGAGCGAATCGTCTGCTCGCGAACGAAGACCCGCGGCGAAGGATATTAGCTCCGGGGAATTATTGCATGTTTAAATCTTTAACAATGCGCCATCTCTTACTGTAATCACTGTGTCAATGTTATGCCTATCGCTTTCACACGAGGTAAACAGACATAGTGTTCTCAAAGAACACTGTCTGTATCCACTATCCACACCTATTGTGAGGCATCCCATAGATGCAAATTGGTTATTAAAATAAGAAATCCAATGACGCTGAATGGAATAGCCAACACTCTGACAATCTTAACATTTTTAGTCACAGATAAAATAATTATGTATACACTAACAGTCTGTATCTTATAGAAAATTCTAGACACAGCTACATCATAATAGCAAGTCAGAGACAGAGGGGGACTTATTGACCTATGGAGAGCACTTAAAGTATTTAACAGGTTTTTCAGCAAAATCATTAACACGGCACACTGCCATAGACTGTTAATGGCAGACTGCTTACATTAGCAGCACCCATTACTGTTGGCATTGCTCTAATGTATCTCTACCTCCAAGATTTGATTATCTTACGCAGGGTACAATATGTACACACGCTGTGGGCTGCAGTAATTCCGGTCATGTGGTGCAGTAGGAAATCTGGAACTCGACATGACTAAAATCGAGCTGAGAACGACACACTGTCCAAACAATCATTATCCACAAATATACTTGAGACCAGAATAAATGCTTGTATTTGTGCTCATGTGGTGCAATTGTGATTAGCTTGTGCTTTCTTTAGAATGATTATTTATTGTATTATATCTACAGTATGTCTAGTTTTACCATGTGAAAACCACAGTAGGCAGAGAACTGACGTAAATTAGCAGTGAAGGAGAGAGGAAAGATTGCTTTGCCCATTTCCTGTTATTTCGGCCAATACTCTGTGCCCCAAGGAGTGAAATGAACAATGTAGGGGGAAACAATGACAAGCTGCCTTGAATGGCTGGAACTGCTGTAACAAGCTGAACTTTTAAAGCAAGCATATTCTCTCTGATGACCTGCTAGGGATTGACACTGGAAGACAGTGTTCATAAAAGGCACACTCCATCTCTCTTTCTCTCTCTCCCTTAATCTCTGTCTTTCTCAGAAAGCCTTGAGTTTTCTTTTTACAAGACAAGCGATTCTGCCGTTTGTTATGTACACGAGGAAGCCGGTTTGTGTGTGAAGTGAAGAGGAACACGGTTTTTTTGAACGCTCTAAAGAATCTTTCAGTGTTCTGTTGGGTTTTTCACATCTCATTTTTGGCAGGATGGTAATAATCCACTTCTCGGATAATTCTTGCAAGTAAACAGATTCTATGTCTCTCTCTCTTTCGCTCTCTCACTCTCTCTCTCTCCATGTCTCTCTCTCTCTCTCTCTGTCCGTCTCTCTTTCTGTATCTCTCTCTCTTCATTGCTCTCCCCTTCTCTCCTTCTCAACCAACTTGTGAATAAAGCACAGTGTTTTACTACCTGTACTCTCATACATTATGGACATTTATTTTCAGGATTTACTGTATTTATCTACCAAACACTATATAACATAGATCAACTCTGCATCACATAAACTGAGTAGGTTAGGCCAGAAGAACAACAGATATGCCAGTATAACTGATGATGTTGATAACCGAAAAAATATTACATGGAAAAATCTTTTTATGAAGTGTTTGAGTATTGGAAAACAGACATTGCATCTGCACAGGTACATATTTCCAGTCTTTGTGGAACATAATGATAAAACAGATGAAGGATTCCTAAAACAGCATGAATTCTTCCTGGTAATACAAACGTGCACCCTCAAAGGAACATATGCCCACAGTAAAGACAACTAACACTTAACATGTGTTCATTTTAAAGCTCAGGTATACATTTTTTAATGCAAATACGGGAGTGAACTTTGTGATTGGCCTTTTAAATGATATGGCCTGGAAAAGCATTTCAGTGTAATATGGGGTGGGGGGCGCGGGGTGACGTATGGTGCACAAAATGAAAAATAACATTTTAAAACTAATCGAATTAAGATAAATCTAATATGATTGTATTTCTCGGTACATTATGATAGAGTGTTGCAATTTGTTTGACTCCCCATGGTCGACGTCTCCTACGGTGACTTCAAGCTAATGGCCAGAGAATGACTTGTGACAGGGTCATAACGGAGAACGGCGGCGCAACACGGCTGGGTCAGGCAGGGCCATTTCCATTAAGAACAAGTACGCTTTTTGCGATGAAGTCACCTTTCAAACCTACAGAAACCTCCCCTTTGAGGGAATGGAAACCAAGGTCCACGCTGATGGCCTCATTACACTTATCAGATATACTGTATTTCTGCAGTTTCATAATTACGACTCTTTCCATTTCGGATCTAGATGCTTTGCACAAAAGATGCACAGACAACACCCAAATAGAGAACGCCATTGCTGCCCCGTGCCCCCCTCCTTCCAGCCCCCCCCGGTTCTCAACCCCCTCTTTTGTGTTCCAAGGGAAACATGTTGTCAAACCCTCTCTGGGTTATTTCCGTATTTTTTTTTCTGGTCTGCGTTGTGACCCAGGGCACCTCGCTGGCTCTGCTTGGGAAACACCAGACCATTCTGACAGCCTTGTCTCGAGAGTTATATCTTACCAGCCGGCTTGTGATTACTGATGACTGCTACAGGGGGGGAAAGAGAGAAAACAGAGGGTGGCAGCTGTACAGAAAGGGCCTCGTTGAAATGCTCCGTCAAGCAAACACAGTGACTCGACTCTAGAATGCTTTACTTTAATTCACTTTATCAATATAAAGCAAAGATTACACTGCTGAACTAATACCCGGTAAACACAACTCTCCTAACAGGTCAAAGTTCATGTCTGATGGCCGACTTGTTTTACTGCTGTTTGTGGCTGCTACTTGACAGTGGGGCGACTGCTCGTGATATTAAATTGTGAGTACTGAACTAGGATTTGAGTAAGGATGTGGAGAAAAGCAAGCAAGGACAGGCCCTTTGTTTCTTCCATTGTCAAAAATGCTTCCATGTTGAAAGGCCTCCATTATCATCGCTCCGTTTTGTGTTGAGGAACTATTTATTCTGCACTTCTGCAAGAATGCTTTCTTAGCAGGCAAAAGGCCCAGTGGTGGACCCTCTCCAAGTGTGAGAGAGTTTGTTTTCTCATTAACAATGCTGATAAAAACATGTTAAAATAAATGTGTTTTTAATCCCGGCTTAGCAAATGATTTTTATCTGAGTCTCTGTTAATAGCATAACAAAAAAGCAGACCCTTGGTTGCCCATGCATGGATTTAGCCCCGTTTGTCCAGGCCCACAGAGGAAGGACTCGGATTTGTGTTGCCTTTTGAGGCTTACATTGCAAAGATGCTTTGCTTCTCCGTCTGTGTCGGTCACTGACAGTACTGGGTGTGCACTGTCACTTTGCCCACAGCCAGCTCATTGGCAGAACTGTGCTCTCCTACTGAGAGGCCCAGCACTGTCTGGCCTTGGGGATGAAAGCTCTGTAACCCCTGAACCTCAGCCTCCCCTCTCTCACCTCTCGGATTTGCGTGGTCATAATGACGACCGCATCCCGCATATGCTTTAATGCCCCTGAGGTGATCTCTTTTAAGCTTTACCACAAAGGCCCGAGACTGTTTTACAAAGCGGGCCGTCGCGTAAACAGGGACGTGACCTTTATGTAGGCACTCCACCCAATGACATAACACCATCAGTGCCCTTTTCCCCTGAAAATATATATATTCATGGCTGCTCTGATTCAAAAAGTGTGTAGAATGTGGTAAAAAAAAAAAAAAAATCATCAAAAATTAATTTGACATTTTGTGGATTTTCTCTGTTTAATAGTTATAGTAATGAAATACATATTTGCAAATGAGACTTGCGAGGCTTTCATGTGAGTAGTTAAGAGCACAGTAAAATGTCAATGGTGACAGCACACTAAAAGCAAACATAAAAACGGCAAAGCAGTACGCCTGGAGAAAAGGATGCCGAACAGATGCACAGTCACAATAATGTTTGATTATCTTTTGAATGAGGTCAAAAAAGTTCTGTCAACAAGTCATCAAGAACGAGAACAAGAATCATTAGTTTTTGTTTTATTTTTTTAACCTCTAACTGTGATTGTTCTGGGTGCTGGGAAAACTTCAACTGAGCGTAGTGTGTCGTTAAGTGTATCACAGTGCACTTAACACATCGTTCTGCTACCTCTTACCACACATCACTGTGTTATTAATGAATTTGCTCATTTTCCATAGCAAGGGAAGGCAGGGGGATTCCCAAACCCCTGACCAGTGCTCCAGCAGGATGTCTGACCTCATGCACCGCATAACTCTGCAGGTGACCACCTCAGCCAGGCAGGTGAACGACTGCCAGGCGGTATGAATCTGCTCCGCTCACAACAGGGCTTCCAGATTGTTCTCTAAGAGCATTCCTAGGTCCCGGCTGCCAACAGGGGATCCTGACAGAAGGCAGACGTCCACTGATAGCGCGGCCCTCTCCAAAAGCCACACTGTGACCTTCCTCAGAAACAGCAACAATAACCACAACAACGTCCCCATCCTCCGGCAGCACCGCGCACTGTGGGAGGGAAGCAGGTAGGGGCGACCAGGGGAGTGTTTGTGCGATTGTGTGTGTGTGTGTGTGTGTGTGTGTGTGTGCGTGTGGTGTGTGTGTGTGTGTGTGTGTGTGTGTGTGTGTGTGTGTGTGTGTGTGTGTGTGTGTGCGAGGGTGCGTGCGGTGGAGGCAGGGGGCTCCTCCAAAAGAGTGAAACGTTTATAGAAAAAAGGCAGAAGGCTAAGAAGAAATCAACCCTGTATAAATAGTGTAGGGCCAGGAATTATGTGTCACATTGTTGGCGAGCGGACAAGTATTCCATCAGGAGACCATAAAAGGTAAAGCTCTTAACATGAGGGAGAGTGCGCATACAGACAGCGGATCTACCCCTGCAGCCTCGCGCCCCCGCCCCTCCCCACCCCACCTCACCCCACCCCACCCCACCTCACCCCACCCCACCTCACCCCACCCCACCTCACCCCACCCCACCCCCTGGCTCCACAGCTCCTCCTCTGGCTCTGCGGTGAAGGGCGGCGCTAAGGTGGGGCTGCGTGAGACGTGGTAAGCGGGGCCCCGGAGCGCGTCTGAGACGGGGAGCTCCCCGCCCGGAGGTGCGCTTTCCCCCAGCGCTGCCGGGGAAATGGCGGGAACCACGGCGTGTGCGTGTCACAGACGGGCCCCAGGGGTTTTACCTCGCAGGTATGCGCGTATCGAAGCGCTCGCGTGCGACTCCCCTGGCCTCAACGCTCCATTGGCACATCCCGTGTTGCTGTTCACGATCTTAGCCAAGCACAACACCCGCGTCTACGCAAGGGGTCCAACTTTAAATTCGGGTTACGTACAGTATTCTTGTTTTTGGTTAAGTCTGTCATTATTATAATCACTTATGAAAATATGAAACGAGGAGAGAAACTGAGTGAAATTACTCATAGATATTCAGCTAAGTCAGGTAAATGAAATGCTGAATATCAAGCAGCGTGCATGATGGATAAACAAACTTATGAAAAGGAAGAGGCTGTCCCTACAGAGCTCTACAATGACATTGTTGCTGCAAGATTATAATTACAGAAAGTTTCTCCAATTAACTTGCATCACTCTGAAGTTGTTATTAATTTTCAGTGAAGGGCAGAGAGGGAATATCAACCATCTTAATGAAGGGCAAAAAAAAATTCCCCTTATTAGGCATAAAGAAGTCTTAGTTGTTAATTTTGAAACTGTTTGTTCTCAAATTTTCACCACAGTTTGAAATCACAATGTACTCTGGAGTTACTGCTATGTCACTCACTCCCACACAAGAAGCACTGTAGCCACAATGTGCGCACTTCTCTAATGCACTCTCCTGTGCCATTCATTATTATCCACATTGCAGGCCCTACAGCACAATAGGAAAGCTGGCCACAATTAATAGCCAATAGGAGCTAAGCCCCTGGCTGGTCAGAATCAGTCTCTTCCTGATGCTATGCAATCATGGTCATAGTTGGCTATTGATGGTCCTGGCATGATTCTGAGTTGCCTCGGTTATACGCGTCAGCCCCGCACCTGTACTAACTTAGCCAATTAGGACCCAGACTCCCAGTCAAACTTTATCACGAATAACAAACTCTATGTTCCGCAATACTGAAACTGATTTTGATAAACTTATTTTTCTACAGTAATTCTTTCCTTGTACATTCATTGAATAAACATAATTCTCACATGCACATATACATACTAGGTACAAGCAGCACAAGCATCATACCATTCTAGTGTAAATATTAAAATTTCAACCAAAAACTAACTGAAAATTTCAGCAGACAACTTTTTTTTATTTTACAGAGAAAATCAAGAGGTCGTGTCTCTTTCTATAGGCTGATGTAATTTTTTTGCATTAGTGATAATTAAATTAAACGTGCTTATTAATTTCCAATCGCGGAAAAAGAATATACTGCAGTATATTGTAATATATCAAAATTATCTTCACAATAATATATTTAAAATATACTGCAGTATATTACATTTCCATAAGGGGGGGGGGACTGATTTGGAAACTGAGCGATCCAATTGCCACTTGCCGGTATGTAAGAATCCTCTCTGTGCCTGTAGCTGAGGGGAAGGCTATGTAAAGGCTTTCTGCACAGAAAATCCATTCCACCCCATTACCCATTAATACTTCATCGCCATCCCTGTGTATTGGGTACACAGGCAGCAGGCTGCCCCGATTCTCTCCTATACACTGCATCCATTATACATGTGTGTGAGTAGTTTATCTTGTAGAATTCCCTCCGAGACACAACCGCTGGATTTATAAAGGCCATTTAGATGCTCTGTCCCCCCCCCCCCCCCCCCCACCCCCCGCACGAGAAGAAAAACTTCCCCACTTGATCTAACGACCCCTCAGACGCAGCTGCCTCCAGCGTAGCTAGCTTTTAAAGGAGCCACGGCCACAAATTTGTAAATTACTCTGTATGACTACTCTAATTTTTTTTGGTGGCCATTAACATCACAATTACACTGCATTAGAGTAATTGAATAAACTTGTAGCTGAGTCGCTGGGCATTCCTGCCAAAGTTTATGACATAACCGCATCAGTCACCCCCTGCACAAACTTTTTTTTGTGCTTTAACGAGGCTCAAATTCCGAATGTTTCTGATATCCCCTTTACATTGCGTCATCTAGAAAATAATTTTTTCGAAAGGAAGAAAATGTATCTTTGTTTATAAAAGTTTAGTTTTATTTTGCGTTTTAGGGGAGCCAAATCAAGGTAGAGTGTTTTTATAGACTGGATATACAGTAACTGGCGTGGATCAGTGCTCCAGAGTTTTAAACTGGAGCTAAGAGGTCCTCTGGCTCCTCTGATCCTTCTTAAGTCTTCTCCAAAACTTATAATTCCATTAGATAATGTGTGTAATGACACACATTTAAGTCAGAAGTCTTCAGTGTTTGTGTGCAATGCGTTGTCCAGCAAGGGATGGCCAGGCTGCCCGAGGGTC